>OX579636.1:561312-731618 GCA_951230915.1 Antitrichia curtipendula
CTTCCTTTCTCTTTTTCTACCGTCACTTTGTCAGGTTTTTTGTTTCGACAACGAACCCGACTCCCCACCTAGACTCTAATTTCACCGGGCCTAGTATTTCATTTTTCCTTAAAAACTGATTTCCGGCCCTTTGTAGTTAGGTTTGCCAAGCCCTTGGACTGATTTCCGACTCCCTTGGCCCTTGTTGGTTCCCGACTCCCCTGCCCTGGATGGTTATCCAACTCCCCTACTCTGGCTGGTTTCCGACTCCCCCGCCTGGCTGGTTCCCGACTCCCCTTGCTCGGACTGATTCGACCCCCCTTTGTGCTGACTGGTTACTCGACTCCCCTTGCTGGACTGATTCGACCCCCCTTGTGCTGACTGGTTATCCAACTCCCTGACTAGACTGGTTCGACCCCCCTTGCTCTGGCTGGTTACCCGACCCCGTGGCTGGACTGGTTTCTTTCTTTCTAAAAAAAAGATTGATTTTCTCTAACTAAAGAACGGGTTTTCTCTAAACTTAAAGGACTGATTTTCTTTTAACTAAGGAACGGGTTTTCTCTAAACTAAAAGACTGATTTTCTCTGACTAAGGAACGGATTTTCTCTATGCTAAAAGGGAGTAACTTTGAACACTAAATTTGTTAACCGTAAAGGGCCCTACCTATCTTGGAAGCTAAACTTTGGATGTTTCCACAAAGGTCTTGGAAACTAGACTTTGGAACTGAACATCTGGGAGGGTCAAAGCTTCGCCGCCAAGTTGGTTTTAACACCAACTTTAGGACTTGGAGACACACCGGGGATTCAAAGCTCCGCCGCCCTAATTTTAACACCCACTCTAGGACTTCTGACACTCACAAGTTCAAAGCTTTGCTGTGTATGGGGGTCCCACACACGATGAACACGACTTCACACAAGGGTTAGTTCCCAAATGGGGTCACTCTAACACAAGAATGCTCCCAAAGGTTAGTGCCACTTGATATGTATGGGTTAGTATAATAATGGCTAATGTAAGCACTCAACAATCCACACTAAAGGCCCCCCAAAGCGGCATCGCCAAGGTACGGTGGGGGGTATCTTTAGGATTAGTACAATCAACCCAGGAATACTTAACAAAAGAGCTCGTTAGTCCAAGTAAACAAGAAGAGAAAGAACCGAATGACACACGCAATAAGGTAGAAGGACTCCACAAAGAACTTCAAAGCTTGAATTCCAACAACAATGGAGCTCAAAAAGAGCTCAAAAAAGACCGTAGAGGTTTCTTGGCTAAAATGCCAAAATCTTCCCACATAAGTTGGACCTACGGACCCAAAACAAGATTTGGGGGTGTTCTTGAGAGAAAAATGGGAACCTTAAATAGATTTCCAAGGCCCCACCCCTCCCTTAAGAGTTCTAAGGTAACCTTATCAACTTGGATTTTCATCCTCATCTTCAAAGATTTTCATCCTAATCCTACAAAAACTACTTTTACCTATCTACGTTGGACCAACCTCCTAACTTTTGGAGATTAACTCCAATTGTCAAACGGATTGCGCCACTGGCTCCAAATCGCCGTGTTTAGTCCACAACACCCCTACCCCCCATGCTGAGGCCAAAAACCCATTGTAGGCTAATTTAGTTTAAAAAATCAAATCGTGGTAAAATCCTAGATCTTGGGGGTCTCCTATTTTGAGAAATGTGAATAGCCTAGGGTCTCCAGAAGGTGTGAGAGAGTCGGAAAAGACTCTTGGTTGACTTTATTTCGCCATCGTATGGTCCCGGGATGCCGGTCAACACGGCGGGGACCCCGCCACGTGTTTAATTCCCGAGGAATCTCGCCGGTTTGGGTACTTGCCGCTATCGAAATGTCGCGAAACTTCACGGAGCGCATTATTAACATAAAACAAGCTAGTCTAATTTTTATTGAGATTTTCTGGCAACCTCGGTAATTTCCATGAAATTCTCGTTGGAGGTTACCAGGGTTGACCACCCGCAAAAGGTTCTTCTGCAAGTCGGAAGATGACGGGATTTTTCACATGACCTCTCAGGGAGTCACATGAAAGATGTGCAGGTGTATTTCCATACCTGGCACAATTGGTCAGTGGAGATGAAACTGGCCGTCTTCTTGAATTAGTAATGGTGCGGGAATCTTTTGCAAATAGAAGAATCTTAGCGAATCAATTTCGTCGTTGGACTCCTGGCATGGGATTTATCCTAGGACACCATCCTTGGGCTGTAGATTCCTCCACAAGCCCGGTCTTGCGTTAGTGGCTCCTACATGCTAACAATCGGGGTTTGGGGAATTCTAAACCTAACTCTAGGACCCGACCTAGTGGCCTCGTTGTGGATCCCTCGGACCGACTTAGCCATGAATTGCCACCTTCATGGTGGGATTTAGCCCCCTTGGGGCTATGTGACTCGAACCCTCCAAATCTAACTGTTTCATATCTTTTTATCTATTTTTAGGCCAGATTTGGTGGAATTCTAAGTCTAAACACAAATCTAGATCAAATACTATAATGGGTATGTCACAACCCTATTTCGGTTCTACACTCTTTTTATGGCTTTTTGTATATTTTTCTTAACTTTAAATTGCAAATTTCCAAAAAAAAATTCTACGAGTCCCAAGTGACAAATTGGGAGCTCACACCAGGGTGCGGACACCATCGTACCAAGGCAGGGACAATACTATCGAGGCGTAGATGTCATCATGTCAAGGCACAAACTTCATCGCTGCCAGAGCGTGGACGCCATTGCACCAGGGTGGAGACAGTACTGTCAAGGCGTGGACGTCATCACGGCGACCGGGTAGGGCGGGGACAAGAGTGGGAGTGGGCGGGAACGCCACTTGCTGGGGTGGAGATGTAGGCGGGGACTATATAAAGTGCCTCCTCCTCCTCATTCTCTTGCCAAGCCCACGCCCTAGGCTTCACATGCTAGTTTGCCAAGCGGCCTATGCGAGTGAGTTTGGTGGGTGGTGAGCTTAGTCCGCATATATTATCTGGACTTTTTGATTTTTTTTTAAGCTTTTGCGCTTGGGGATTGAAATAGAGGCCCATAGGAGAAGTTCTTTTTTATTATGACAGAGGAAGGGAGTGGGTCGTCGGAAAAACGTCTGATGTTTGTAGACTTAGATGACGTTTGTGAGATGATACTTCCATCCACAAACACGTCAATGGCCTCGAGTTCATCAAACTCTTTATCATTAGGCCAAAAGAAGCACAAAAAGCCTCCAAATTCCCAAAATGCCTCCACATGAATTTATGGTTGAAAGTAGAGCAATAGCTATTGTGTTTTACACTCGACAAAATACAAAGATGTTGATAAGGGAGTATTTGGTGTTAAATGAAGAAGAATACCATAAATTAACTATTGACTTGCGAAGGGAGTTGGAATCAAAGTTTGAAGCATCTGAGAGATTCAACAATTTTTCAGATTATTGGTTGCACTTGGATTGGCTGGATAAATAGGTGGTTGCGTTTACTATTAATATTGTGACAAACTAGTGTTACCACACAAATAAGAAAGAAGATGGTATTGACTAGGACATGGAGGACAAACAGCTTGTTTTGAAATTGACCATGATCCAGAAGTTTGCTTAGCAATATTCTTCTTCGCGTAAAAAAAAACAAGCACCATGGAAAGTGACAATCAAAGACAAGATACAAGCTCATTGCATAAGTAGAACATTTAAGTGGCTTGAAAGTTCCGTAAAAGTGATCGCTATGCCAAAACAAATTGCGATTGGATCGTATAGGACCGTGAGAAATGTAATGCTTATAAAATTGAAGAGCATTCCTAGTTGGATTTTTTTTGCCGGAAAGACTTTGAGGATTGTAAACAAAAAAGAGAAGCGCCAAGCAATCATAAATTTGGCGGGAAGGTGTCCAGTGAGGCATTCTGGCATCATTAGGCTTGCGTTCCTGCATTCTAAAATGATGGAAGGCTATACGCTATGGTGGAATGGTGGATCTCTAATTTTTTTTTTGTCCAAATACAATTCGAAAGTGAGCGAATCAGTAGAAGTGGATGAGATTGAGCATCAACAAGATTCAAGGTTGACAAAGGAAGAACTTGAATGGGTTGCAACTTATCGTAGAAATCGAGTGAACTTGACACTCTCATTGCTTGTCATTGTGGAAAAATGCCATGATGCACAGTATATACACAACAACATATCTCCATCCAATGTTTTGCTCCATTTTAATGTTTGGAAAGTGAATACGGTGTACATTGGGATTTGTGATTGGGGGCTTTCTTGCTGAGTTGTAGAAAATGTGCCATTAAGGTATGGTTATTGCACCATGGAGATCCTTCAAAAGGATAAAAACTTACAAAGGTTTGGAGCCCCAAAATTGTTTTATGTATACAGAGAGGAGGGCTCAACAAACTCTATTCAGGCCATGTAAAGAATACACTTGTACTCCATGGCTACTGATGCATAAACAATAGGATGGATAGCTGCTCAAATTTGGAAAGAAGAATGGGACCCCAAATATTTTACAACAAAAAATCCAGAGCAATATTAAAATCTGAGGTTAAAACTAGGAAGTCTCCAAAAAGAAGATGTGCACGAAAGGGCGTTTGTGCCAGATGTTCTAGACACATTGAAGAAGGCCCCTCACTGTTGGACTATGCCTGATTGTTATTATTGTACATAGTATTTTGTTTTTATTATTTTTTGGAGATTAGCATGTGGTAGTTATATAGAAGATAGGTCATCCTCAAAGACGAGCATGTGTACCTAGCAATTGCCAAACACCTCATATATAAAACCACGGACGTATACAATAGTCAAAACCCTACGATATGCAATTTGTTGTTTTCCTCATAGCAATTGTATCACTTGTGTGAATTGATGAATGTGTAGTAAGCAAACAACTTTGAATGGAAAAGTGCATAGGCATATTGTAGAGTCCTTTGCCATCTTCAAAATTGTATTAACATAGTATTGTAGGACTTCAGAACTATCATTTCTAATACATATATAAAATAAAATAAACATTTTAGTATACCTGCAACCACATGATCATTATTGATTTTATAAATACTGATCTATTATTTGATATTTTATTTTAATTCAAAAATATCATAATAAAAAATAAAAATAAAAATCATTAAACTGAAAGATATAAAGTGCATTGAGTATTGTTAAGAATATTTAATTTTTATATTTCAACATCATGTTAAACATTTATTTATTTATTTAGAGAATATATAATTGATTTATGAAGTAAATTCCAAACTTTTTTTCTTCTTAAATAGAAATATTTTTTTGTTTTTATCTTTTGTTACTTTAATCCCTAAATGTATAAGACTATGTTTTCACCCAAAACACCCCAAAAATGCCATTTTCTAGTACAAGCACAAAATTTTAGAAAAAAAAATATTTTATACACATGTAACTATAGGATCTTCTAATACACTTGTTAGAGAAGATGTTGGAAAAAATTTCAAAAATTTATACCATGTAGATTGCAAGATATTAGCATTTGAATTCAAAAAAGCCCTCTTTTTATCCATGCCAAAATCCAAGCTATTGCGCTAAACAAGGTCACACTTGTACAGTTAGATCCAATTCATTTACAAACTGCCTCTTTGAGGCAGTCAAAGATTTGGGCATAAAATATAATCAAAAATGAAATTTTTGTCTTGCATAACTAATACTCAATTCTTATTCAATTTTGCTCAAGTTTATCAAATCTCAATTTCAAAGAAGCAAAATTCCATTTGTAGTGAATTTTTTAAGACTATTTCTACAAGTTTACATAATATTCTATTGAAAACAATTGATGATTAATTCTTAAAATTTGATAGCATAGGTATGTAGAAAACATCCATATGCACATGTTTCATATTAAAAAGCACCCCATTAAGTAACAAAAATATAAGCTCCTAGTAAGGGCTCAATTTGAATATCATATAATCAAACTTTATAAAATAGATGTTTTTAGATTTTAAGTAGATTTTGGCAAAGCAATTGCACCATGATGCTCAAATGTATGAAATGAATCACCACAGGAAGGGAAAATTGAAATATCTAATTATAATAAAAAAAATATCAATTTTTCAACATTTGAGCATTGTGATCTCAACATTAAAAATTTCTATAGGAAAAATACTAGTCTTATTCTTCATTTACGACTATTTTGCAACTAAAAATTTGTATAGGTAAGATTTGGTGCTAAAAACAATGGAAGCAATAGCAAGATAGCTGTATAGGATACTTAATTGTTGTGTAACTAGTTGTGAAAAACAAGCTTTTTTTCTAATGTGGAAGGCTTTCAAGGTGCTAGAAGATTTTCAAATGTTTATGACATCGCCTCCCCTTCCAACAACAAGTTTCGAAGGAAACTTCAGTAATCCTTGTTCACATCTTTAAAGAAATGAAAAATACAATGAATAGTTGTTATAACATAGGTTAGCCGTTGATCTTTTGCTAAAGAATGTACAATTCTATTTTGCCAACAATTATGACCATGACTTCCTTCCACTAGACTAACTCCAAGATTAATTGTGTTCCATATTTTGGGACCTTCAAAACATTCTTAGAAAGTAGTTTTTAGGCCGTTAGGTTTGAGACTTCTAATTAAATCAATGAAGTTGGAGTGTCAAATTGAAGATTATTGAGCCAATGCGAATTCATTTTTGTTGTATAGAAGACTCATTTTGGTCTTGAAATTGTAATGGACTAATGGTAAAGCATCTGAAGAGTAGAATGCTTAGCTTGATAATTTTGACAAACAAAACTCAAACTCTAGATATTATATGGCAACTTGAGATTCCATAAGTAAATAATTGTTTAGATATATTGTAGATGTAAGGTAGGTTTGACCAAAAAAAAAATTCTAAAATAGATGCCAAAAATTTTGGAAAATTATTTTTCAAAAACAATAATTTTTTATAGAATATTGCAAAAAAATATTACAAAAATTCTATTGAACCTTGTTTGGGGGGAAAAAACAAAATTCAACAAAGATGTACCATCCTAGTCTTCCACTTACTATAGTAGTGAAAATAGTCCTCAAATCTAAACAAAGTCTAGATGCATAAGGCTAAATTCTAAAGGATGTTATATTATAGAACTATGGTTGTGATTCCTCCTTCCTAATATACTTCTCCTACGCATGGATTGATAGAAGCTTTATTACAAAGTTACTAATACTATTTATTGTTGAAGAGACTTTGGTTTGTCAAAATATTGTTTATGAAATTTGCCAATCTTCTTAGATGGATGGATGACACTGGAAGAAGGTTCCTATGTGCGTTTGCTAATACTATAGTTTTCCTAGTAGATGAAATATTAGAGTTGTCATTGGGCAATACGTGAGCTGAATATTTCATTGACTTCATATTCCATTTCTTGATTGATCTCAATTGAAACTGGAGGGGAAGGTTCTTTGAACATTTAAGTTTTGATAGGCTTTTAAGATTTATACATTAAAAAATTGGATGAATATGCAAGGTTGTTGGTAGGTTATGACAGAAACTAACTTTATTTATTTGATGTGGAATTAAAAATGGTCCAAGTCTTTGATAAATTAGTTTCATTTAAAGGGATTTTGTTTGTATATGTTGCTGAAAAAGATGGATGCAATTTCCTACTTTTGTAATGTGGTTTAACTTTATGACTTTGATTTGCATAGTCTTCATATAACCTCAAACCTTTTCTAAATGAAACTTCAATTTATTATGCATAAATAGCTATATATTAGATGAACAATTAGATTTCCAGTAGCAAGACTTTTGACATCTTTAATTTAGAATGAATTTTTTTGAGGATATATGGTGCCAATTGGTTTAAAAATGTAAATTTGTCTTGAAAAGAATGTTCAATATTATTGAATATAAACTTTGTCAATAATGGCAAGTCCTCGAGCAAGTCCGTCCAATTGTCTTTTTGACAATTGATATTATATTGTGGGTCCAAGCATGGTAAAGATAATTAAACAAGTGGGCCACTTTGCATATTTTTCATCTATTAATATTTAACCCCTAAAGCACCGGTTGTCCCCTTAGGGGACAAGTTGGGTTCCGGTAGGATCCTATGACCTCAATTTTTAGTGAAATTTTTTAAGGACGTTCGATTTTGCAAGAGCTTTGTAGATATATAATTTTTATTTTAATTAGTGCCCGGGAGAAAAATTATGGCACAATAAGCCAAAAATGAAGGTTGAATAGTACAAAAAAGTCACAAAATGTAAAAACATTAATTAGTTAAAAAAAATTCCTAAAATTATACATTTTTGTCTACATTTGAAGCTTAGATTCATTCTATTTGGACTAGTGATGAGAAACTTATGAACAATCTTAGTTTTTTGGGCAATCTAAGCATCTTCTTGAAAAAATAACCTACAAGATTCATTTTTGAATGCAATTTTTACAACATTCCAAAATAAATTGTTAGACAAGGTTTTATTTTATTGCTATAATAATTTCACATAAAGCTATTAACAATTTATTTTTTCCTTCAATCTTCAATCTTCTTCTACTTAACAATTTTTTAATGAGTAAAAATTAAGTTTTTTTTTCTTAAACTCTCAATTCAAGTATTCAACATAAAAAATTAGAAAATCAAAATTGATAGTACAAAAAAATTTAAGTTAAGAAGATTCAGAGCGAAAAAATCTAGTCAAGGAAGGTGCAAAAAAACTTCTTTTCTTCACTTTGGATGCAAATATCTTGCAATCTATGCGGTCAAAGTTTTTAAAATTTCTTGCATACATTCTTATACTAGTCTAATATTAGATACTACAATTAGATATGAAAAAATAATAATTTTTAAAGATTTTTACATTTTATAGTAGAATTGGCGGTTTTGAGTGTGTTTTGATGGAGAAAAGGCCTTGGTTCTTTAAGGGTTAAACTCATGAAAGTGACATGTATATTGAAATGCAAAAAAATATTTTGGATGAATTCATGTTCAAGAAATGGCTGATTATCTTTCTTTGTAGTTAAACTTCTTAACCATGAAATGAAAATGTTTTTTTCAGTGAAGTATTGTTTGTAGTATCAACAAAATGGTCATATTAGAAATGCACCTCTAAAGTAGTCCAATTTACCAAAAATTGTAGCAATTGAATGTGCTGCCTTTTATCATAATGTCATCAAAACATTTTTATAAAACGGATTCATATTTGATAAAACTACATATTATTTAACCCCTAAAAGACCAAGAGTCCCCTAATGGAAGTTCAAGTAGATATCTATAATCTCGGGGGTTTGAATAGGGATTTTTTCTGAAAATTTTCCCTTAACCCCTAAATGCCCGAGGCACCCAAATCTGGTGTTTGCAAAACTTTGAAGTTAAATAAAACCTAACCAAATTGCTATTTTTAGTAGTTTATATTTTTGGAAAGTTCTTCTCCAAGTCTAGTTTTAGCATTAAAAATCCGATCTTAAAAATAAATGATAGTGATTTTTCTATTCAAGATTTTGTGCAAGGGTACCCATTGCAATCTTGACTTCCCGTAGTGTTGAGAGCTCTTGGAAATGAGCCTCAAATACACTAGATCTTGGAGAAAAAATCACATTCAAAATTCATTTAAAAAAGTTATAGAGTAGATTTTAAGAAGCCATAAATTGATTGGGGTTATACATGTTAGGTCTTTTAACATCATATTTTTTTGGTCACCAACTTTTTAGATTTGACTTGTGAAAAGAGGATTGAAAGATTTGTGCAATTTTAACACCCTCATGGTCAAACATTATAATCTTTCACTCCATAAGTGATATTGTTGTGTTTTCTTTTCCTATGAGATCTCTAACATGTCTAGTTTGAATTTATACGGTTACAATTCAAAAAAAATTGATACAATTTATCAAAATGTTGGTATTTTGTTCAATTTAGAGCAAATTTCAAGCAGCTCAAAACAGGCCTTGGGCATTTAGGGGTTAAGATGTGCTTTTCTACGAGCTTGTACATCTAATTTTTTTGGTGATCTGATACACAGTTCTAAAATTACAATTTTTTTTTTCTTGAATTAGAGGTCGAAGGGCAAGATGGGCAAGCCAATTTCTATTGACTTATATTGTGGGCAAGGGGATGGGGTTGTTGCAGGCAACAAGTACTTTAGAAAAAGATCTAGTAGTAAATAGTAGATTATTGAATAAAAAAATGTTTTGTTTCATATTTTGAAAAAAAATTCCAATCCACCCAATCCGCTGGTGATTTTTTATATTTTAATTTAAATCTTTTATGAAAAAAAATGAGAAATGACATTGTGAAAAATGACAATGTACTACACTTTTTTGCAATAAATTTTTATTCAACAAATTTCAAATCTAAAAATTTTCAATGGTAGATTGAAACATTCAATTGTTTTTTACAAGATTCAAAAAAAAAAGTTGAAAATCAAAACATTCTCTAATTTCTATGCAAATTAGAAGGCCAATGGTATCGTGTAATTGTTAAATGACATGGACAATTCTGAAAAATGGGATCCATGATGTTCACATTCAAACCCAAATTGACATGTAGTACATTGTCATTCCTCAAAGGGTTAAAAAAGTCCTTTGGAATGCCTAAGTTGGTACCTTTTTCATTGCATCATGGGATTTTATTAGACATATTGTAAGTCTCTAAAACCTTTAAAAACTGATAGAAGTGCTTAATATGATTTATAGTTTAAAATACTTTGTGCAAAATTTGTCACAAACAATGGTCAAAGTTATCCCAAATTTTTGGGTAGTATAAAAGAAAACTTTCACTTCACTTCAAATGTTGATTTCTTCTAATCTCTCTAGTCAAATGTAACAAGAATTTTACCACATATAACATTTAATAACCTTCATGCCCACTGCGTTTCTTGCATGCATCGTGCTTAGCACATTGAGCCTCCACCTATTCACTTAGCTATAGATGGAGTATTGTTGGATGTGGAATATTCCACACCATCTACTGCAGAGACAAGGCATGCTATTGAATGTTATACATGTTTACATAAAAGTTCAAGATCTTACGATTAGATTCTACAATAAATCATATTTTTGTTTGCATGGCTTAAGAGAGCAAAAGTAGCAATTTGGGATGGTTTTTGAGGGTTAACCCCTAAAGGTTAGAGACTATATTTTCACCCAAACCACTCCCAAACTGCTAATTCTGATACAAGTACCAAATTTTAGAAGAAAAAAAAATTTGGAAAAATGTAAACATAAGATTTTGTATTAACCCATTAAGGACCGTGGTTGATTTGGGGGGTGGGCAATCCTTTGTATGGCCAATTGGGAGCAATTTTAAAACTTTTGAATGCAAGTGCCTTTCGGAGATCTAACCGTACGGATGGAAGTGTTGTGCATGATATAGGATTTAGCATTGAAATTTTTGGTGAAGGTGCGTTGTAAAGCAGGAATTTTTAGCAAATCTTGGTGTAATTTCAGCCCCTGTTGTTTTGTTTTTTCAACCCTCTGGCCACATGCCACCTCAAATTGGCCTAGTTATTGTCCTAAACTCTTCACTTCCCAATTCCCCAGACCCGTCTCCTTTGCCACGTCATCAAATTCATTGACATGCTCTCTCTACAAACCAAAAAGGACCCAAATCGACCATAGAATGGGCGACCGGTCCTTAATGGGTTAAACTAGTTTGAGAAGTTGCGGAAAAAATTTCAGAAATTTCCACCATGTGGATTGCAAGATATTAGCATTTGAATTGACAAAAATCCTTTTTTTGTCCCTGCGAAAATCCGGGCAGCTGCACTTCACAAGGTCACATTTGTATAAAAAAATGTCCAAAATGGTGTTTACTCTTTGGATTCATTCTTCAAGGCAAGTTGGCTACATGCTTGAAAATTTTCAGATTGTTTGTAATTGTAAAACATATAGGAAAAAAATAGTAAGTAGAAAGAGGTAGAGAATGTTCAAAACACTGAATTGTTAAGAATTTAAATATGGAACTGAATAATGCCAAACCCAATGGTTGTAATTTTTTAATAAACAATCTACACCCAATGTTTTTTTATTTTTTCAAAAACACTGAAAATTGAGTTAAATAGAGGACTTCAAATTTTATTTTAGAGCAGAGATTCCATAACTACCCTCAAACTAAAACTTCTCAAAACTTTCATCTCATTAATCAAAATAGAATGATTCAAAGCTTCTCACGTTTTTATAAATCTAAAGAATCAATTTCAAATTTTTATTTAAAAAAAAAGTGATCTTTAAAGAAGTTTTCTCACCTGCACGGTCTGCCCGCCAACCAATAAAAATGACATATCATGCAATAACTTTTTAACCACGTAGTCAAAAGTTATGAAAATTGTTGGGCCTTGAAGCTACTCCAGCATATCTTGTGAGAAAATTTAAAAGAAAATAAATAAAAAATTCCGGTCGTAGTGAGCTGCCCAAAATTGCTATGTTGTCAAAAAACGGTGTTTGGTCCTTTAGAGGTTAAAATGCCTTGGTCCTCAAGGGATTTTAAAAGTACTTTGGAATGACCAAGTTGATACCTTTTTCAAACAACATTTTTACACACTTATATTTATTGAATTTCTATAATATTTAGTGCATTAGAACCCTTGACATGCAAAGAAAGGGACCATAAAATAAGATTTGTATTTTGCTTCACAATTTTTTTTCTCACATTGTACTATTTGATCACTTAGGAATTTTATTTATTTTTGGTAGACAACAAAGCCACATCATTTATTTAGTCTCTAAAATTCTATCTTAAAAGATATTGGCTTATTATATGGATTATTGTTGATTTTAAGAGGTTATTTCAATTTACTTGATCCTACTTAAATTTCTATTTAAGTGCATTCAAATTAAATTGTTCACTTTATTATACTTCTACATTTGCAAATATTGCTTCATATTTTGATTGACTCATTCTACTTGTCCATTCATTTGAAGGAGATATTTTGATGAAAGATTAATCTTTACTTATAAAATTTGAAACAAATTGAGTTCCTTGATTTGATGTCTTTTGAAAGTTTGTTGTCAATGAAATGCTAATTGTTAATTATCCAAAAACTATCTTGGTATAATATGTCATCTTTGTGAACTAATATGCTATTACAAAAATTGAATCCTTTGCATTTGAAAGGGACAAGTCTGTAATAATTGATTGCCATGGCCTTTAACATTGATGACCCAATGTCTAGTCAATGCCCCTCTTTTTTTATCTACCCATATTAAAATTTGATTTTTTTTCTAATTAAATTTTTCTATTGAAAATAGATTGCATTATAATCAAAAGATGGTAGTTTCATTAAATTCCAAATTAAACTCTGCCTTGTGGAATTTTTAAAAGTTGAGTGTTGTAATTTAGTTTACAACTCATTTTGCAAGGGGCGTTTGGGGCATGGACTGAAAATTCAGCATAATATTAAGTTGCAATGAATCGTGTTGTCTTTTTTTGGACGGAATGATGTGGAATATTCCACATCCAACATTAGCTAAATTACACACATCACTATTTATAAGAAAATTGAAGTCCGCTATGTTCCAACTCCACAATGTACATTGAACTTAGTTCCAATACATTGAAAATGTATGGACAACCAACATTCTTGATTCATTGAAAACAACAAATCAAGCAAGTAGCATGCATTGACACATAAACCAATAATAATTGAGTTTCGTAGTGGGAGGAGAAGCTATATAGAGAGAGAGACTTAGGATGGTAGGAGGTAACACAATCCATGTGGAATATGTAAATAATAATGAGTAAAAGCTTAACTACTTATAATTAAGTCAAAAGCAGGAATTGTGCTTCAAGTAAAATTATAAACCTCATTCAAATACAATAGAATAATTTTTCTCAAATTTTTTGAACTAAACAAAGTTGGAAAATTAAGTAAAGTTTTATATCCAAAAATCCGTTTGAGATTTCAATCCTCCAATCAAAGGTTATGGACAAATTTCAAAGAGGGGGTGGAAGGGACATTACTTTTTTACATTTTCAAACATCCTCTAAAAAATTTGTTGATAACTCTTGATTGGAGATTTGAAATCTCAAACGGATTTTTGTAGGTGAAATTTATCTTGATTTAACAACTTTTTGTAGTTCAAATTTTTTTGAAAAATATTATTCTACTATGCTTAAATGAGGTATTAAATTATATTCCAAACATAATTTTTTGTTTTGACAATGAGCGGTCAAGCTCTCATCTTCAAATTATCCCATACCCTTTGAGGACTCATCATGGACCATGAAATTCAATATAAAAATGATGTCTCTACCCAACATTCCAACATATGTCAATGTTGCAATCCATTCATATTACCAACTAATTGTAATTTTCGTGGTATTAGATGATAAAATTGCATTGTTGTAATACTCATTAAATTCTTTGGAGTTTTGATAAGCTAGTTATCTCTATAATTATTTGTAGAATTCTATGTCAGTCCTAGAATTAACAAAAAATAATGAAGCATACTATAAATGTATTGCCACCATCTTGGTACCAAAGTTTAAATTAATGATGTGAGGATGAATCTTTTGGATGATGATTCTAAAGAAGAAAAGGCAGCCTCATTGATGGCTATTGAATGTTATGAGCCAATCAATGTGATTGTTGCCCACTTCAAAAAGGTCAAATCCACCTCGAAAAGGGCAGATCCTAGGAGCTTTAAGAAAAGACAAGTGTCCCATTCTTGTTTTTCTTACAAACACTATTCTCATTTGCAACTCCACTATGCATTACAAGCTCCACCATAGATTGGAAAATGCTCAGAATGTTGTGAAATTTTAGAGGAGCATTGTCAACTCTTTTGTCTTTCACTAAGCACAAAAAGTCATCATTTCAAAATATTCTCACTATGATATGCTCCTTCAAAGTGAACTGCCCTATTTTTTATTTGCCCATACAAAACTTTAAACATAAATATCTACTGAACTATGCGGTCAAACAATTTGAATTTTTTTTTAGGTGCTCACTCTCAATGTGAACTTCAAGATCCTATACTTACATTGTATTTGATCTCAAGAAGAAATGAGCAAACAAATTGCTCAAATTCTTGGCAATTTGGGCCCATTTTGAAAGTACATCCCCGTTGGTTCATTACGGGTTAAGTGAACAAACCTTTCATTTGCACTAACCCCTCACGGGTTGGAGTTCTTCTCTGCATAAAAAATTGGAAAATACCTACTATGACTAAATAATGTCAGAACTTGACTGAATAATGTGCATATTGAAATAATGAATATTCTTACTAAAAGAAAAATGGATGAAAAATTGCACTTCCTTGTCAGTTCTCTCTGTTCACATTTGTTAGAAGTTCCTGTCCTTGCCAACTTTCTAGGGTAAATGATAAGATCTTCCTTTTTTGCTCAGTTGAACAGACACAGAACTAGCCACGCTGTGCCAAATAGAGCACCACCAGGTCGGCAGTTTTAGGGTTTGCGTAAGATGCGGCGTTTCTGTGCGTTCGATGTGGTTGCGCAGTTGCGTCGCCACATCCGTCTGCTTCCTTCTCGAGGGGAAGCGAACAAGCGATGCACTGGATGCAATTCAGTCAACACTTTTCGAGGGTCAGTGAAATCAATGAAATTATAAATGAAAGTGCAATTGAGCGACGAGTGGGGCCGAACAGCTCAGTCACTACCAACTTGTCATGATCTGAAAAAGAGCCTCACATCTCGTGGTGGTGCCTCATCCCGGAAACCGAGGCCGTCAGGAGACTCGCTCGTCGTGCCGGATCCCTGAATGCAAGCAAGTCCACGCCATATCCAATCGAGCATCTAATCGCACTGACTTGTTCACTTCCTCCAAAACACTTCACCACAGATGCAAGAGAATATATCACCCCTTGCGAAACAAACAACCCTTGAGAATTACATTCAATGTTTCAACATCAAGCTGATCGATCTTTCACACCGACTACATGTGAGAATCGAGAACCGAGAAAACATGAAGCTCGAGGTCGGAATCCCGAGTCCCCTGCACAACAGACAGACTGCACTTTTCCACAAGCGAGGATAGATGTGTTCCGACATTTGCAGAAAGGGGCTACCTCCAATACCCTACATCCGCAATTTGCTCTTCAGGATTCGAGACGAGGAAAATCGACGCTGTTAACAAATCGCGGCGACTATTACCTGCAGCACAATTGTCAGCCTTCTCGGCATTAAATGAACAAGACTAGAAGGCATCAAATGATATCATACGCGAGACAGCAAGAGCAACATCAGCGTCGACTGAAGGAAGAAGATTTTATTGATTCGCGTTGCTACTTATGAATGGCAGCCCCGCATCTTCTCTGCAGACGAAACTCCTAATGGCAGTTCCTCGAAGTTAGGGTAATCCTAAGTCAGGTTCCTGGTACATATGCGTTATATTCTCAGTAAAATCACAGTAAAATTATTAGCACAAGTCTGGTGACTCCTAAACGCACAGGCGGGGCCGGCCAAATCAAAAGTGTCCAACACCTACACCTAATCTGACATGTTGCTCGTTTCTTCTTTTTTTCAGAAGATGCACTGCCTGCTTCAGTTGTCTTCAACGCGAGAGTGAAAGATGAAACTCGGAAAGGTCGTGGTGATGTCCCGCAGATACGGCAGCGTCATGTTTTTGAGAAGCGAGGGATGCTGCTGAACAAGCGTATGCCACTCTTCTTTATCAATCCTCCCGTCCATTTTCGTGTCCGCTTCCGCAAAAGTCTTGTTGATGATGTCCTCAATCACATCATCTGTGAGGTTCAGGCCTGACTCCGCGAGCGTGGCGACCACCATGCGCTTCACCTCCGCCCGCTCGATGAAACCTTGGTGAGATAGGTCGTAGAGCCGGAAGGCAAAATCGATCTTGTCTTCCACGTTAGCGTTCGGGTGGAACACGGAGAGCGCGCTAGCAAACTCCGGAAACTCCAGGTACCCCTTCCCCTTCGCATCAAAAAGCTTAAAAACTCTGTCCGAGAATAGACTCTCACCCTTATTGCTCTGCTTGAAGAGCGCCAGCTGAAATTCCTCCTTGTTGACGACGCCATCGTACACCCCGACGCTGGATATCTTCTTGAAGAGTTCGTACAACGCTTCCACCTCGCTCACGCTGAACGCCGTGGTCTGGGCGATGGCTTCGGGATTGGCCAGGGTGTGAGCATCCAGGTCCTTGCTTTTGGAGCCATAGCAACCCATGGGACAGCACACAATGTGAGGAACGGAGCCGTTTCACACTCCGGCGATAACACAAATGGCACTTGCAAGGGTGAAGAGGTACAGCTGCGCCATGACGACGCCCCGACTGTGGAGAAGAGTTGGGAGGGAACAACGAGAAGGAGAAGCAGAACAAGAAAGCTCATACGAGCGTTATGCCGAGCGTTATGATGATGATGAGTTGGAGGAGGAATTAGACGCGCACGAGAGCAGGTGCGGGCGCTGCCTCATGACAGTCGCAAAGATTGCACCAGGCATCGCTACAAAGAGAAGCTAATGTGAGCGGGGGCGGTGTGAAGGCTAGTTGCAAGGCTAGACTAACGCAGTGTACTATCGAGACCAGGAAGAGATAAAGAACAACTTTAGCAAACTTCTCGAGACTAAGAAAATGTTATGTTCAGCTGCTGCAACAGCTACAAAGTTCGTTATGATGCGACAAGGAGAAGAGACTTGCAAGTCCCTTATATAGCGATGGTGACTGTACCTTCGCAGTAAGGATAGCCTAGGGTCGACAGGATGCACTACTTAAGGTCCATTAAACTCACCATGTGACAACTATGACGTCTAAACCTACAATGCCGCAGTTCAGAAACACCGTCTTCCCTTCCCTCCCTCCCCCCTACCCTTCAAGTGCTGCAGCTAAGTATGGCACAACAGCAAACCCTAATATGAACCACAGACACAACTTCACTCTCCACACATCGGAAGAAAGTCTTCGCATAGCTCTTTTCACCCACGCAGAACCAAAAACAATTTCAAGAAAGATGACTCCGTATCCACCAAACCCTAATGCAAAAAGCGCAGGACCAAGCCACTATCCAACCGCAAATCGACCTCTAGCCTTCAAAGCACCCAAGATCTTCATTCTAAAACACGAGGCAAAACCGCAAACGCGCCGTAAGGCCGACGAAGACGACTACGACTCTCCACGAGCTCCTCCAAACGCGGATTGGAAACAGCGGACGGCCTCGATCGCAACGCTGACCTCTCAATAAGCTTCGAAAACCCACGACTCTAAAGTTAAAGTAAGGTAACCCCCATGGCGCAGGCGCAGTGCGTGAGTGAGCTGCAGCTAAGTTACTAACTTAAGGCAAGTGGCAAGGCCATCCGGGAAGCAGAGCACGAAATTCAAAGCGCCAAATTATAAAAACGAGTGGCTGGCTGCTGGCTATGGTGTCCAGTCGGTTTGTACAGCAAGCTCTTTTGCAAACAACGCCACTGCAACACAATGATAGGTCTTGACCAGAGTTCAGGAAATTTTTGCCGGTTCGTTTCCTCGTTCCACAGGAATGGAACGAGTTCTTTTTCAATGGGCACCGGTTCCATTTTCTCAGCTTAAAAAATCTAACGGTTTAAGCTTAGTTCCTTCAATATCATTTTCTCACCAGCTAATTTCCTTCAAACTCAAATTGATGGACACTGGTTAGATTGCTAGAATCCTCTGATGTAAAGAAGTTATCGATTTTGAACTCAAAATACAAATTGACCATGTAAGCATTGACCAAAAAGAGGTCTATAGATGACTTTCAAGATTATTGTAGAAATGAAGAATGCACCTATTGATTCATAAACCAGATTCTTTTAGATAAAGTACCTTGTTCATGGGTCTCATTTTTTCAAGGTTAGCCCAAGCAACCAATTTCTAGTTGTTGCCCCTCTTTTCTAAGTTGCCCGTTCTTGAATCTTGAGTTATTTTTTTAAATAATTTTTTTCTTGAAAATAGACCAATTATGAATCCAATGGTGGTATTTCATCAAATTCCGAGTTAAACTCCATCTTGTGGAATTCTTTTAAGTTGAGTGCTATTAATAATACAGCTCACAACTCAATTTTAGGGATTCAATTTGGGCATGGACTGAAAAGTTAGCCAACCAATGTAATTGTTGCCCACCTCATAAAGGGCAGATCCTAGGAGCTCAAAGAAAAGACAAGTGTCCCATTCTTGTTTTTCTTACAAATACTATTTTCATTTGCAACTCCTCTATGCATTGCAAGCTCTACCATAAATTGGAAAATACTCAAAATGTTGTGAAATTTTTTGTAAGGATTTTCAACTCTTTTGCCTTTCATTGAGCACAAAAAGGTCATCATTTTGAAATTATCTCACTAAGATATGCTCCTTTAAAGTGAATTGCCATGTTTTTCCATTGACCTATATAAAACTTCAAATATAAATATCTACTAAACTATGTAGTCAAATAATCTGAAATTTTTGGAGATTCTTACTTTCAATGTAAACTTTAAGATCCTATGGTTACAATCTATCCAATCTCAAGAAAAAATGAACTAATAAATTGTTCAAGTTCTTGGCAGTTTTGGTCCATTTTGAAAGTAACCACCTTCTTGGGTCATTGGGGGTTAATATTGTATCCTAGGCAAGAATTGAACCTGGCGTAATTGTTCATTATATGAAGACCAAGGATCCTCTCAATTCATCCAAGATGGATTTGAAAATGGTAATGATTAGTTTGAATAAATAAAATAAAAAGAGAATAGGAATTAAAATTTGCATCTATTTTATTTCCTAAAGTCTCAAGGCCATTTTCCAGTCAAAAAACACTCAAAACTATTACTCTTGCTACAATCACCTATAAAATCAAAAAACATATATTTTTAGAATTTAACTATAGAATCTTGTTTTGCACTTGTCTCAAATCAGTTAGTTCTAATTTTTGTGATTTTAAAAGTTTTATAGTAGTTCACTTGATTTGACATACTTATGATCAATTAAGAGTGTATTTGAGTGAATTAGCACTATTTTTCTCTCAATCCAATTTGGTTTGCCAATTGGGTTAGGATTGCCGAATAATAAGAGGCTAAATATTATTTAATAAGTGCCTATTCAAGTTTTTCTTCACGTGATCCAATTTAGTGGTGGTTAGTGTGTCTCTCAAATTGCCTATTAGGTGTTGAAGCTAAATTAAATTTTCACCCACTATTGAATAAACCTAGTACGAGTCCAGAATCTGAATAGATTGTTTTGTTGTAATTTTCTTGTATTAATCAAAGTGGAGTTGAATTGTCTAATTAAAGAGTGTGCTTATGTTTTGACATGTGTGATTGTATATCCTGCATGGTTGATTGATTGGAATTGTTGTGCATTGTGGATGTGTTCAATTATTGGTGAAAGTGTTCTTATATGTTGATGATTTATGATTTGTGAATTGTGATCAATTTGAAAAATTGTTAAATACTGGAAATCTATGCCTAAATAATAGAAGTGGTTGTGATTGATTACAATTGAATCTAGTAAAGTGTGAATTTTGATGAGTTGGATTTCTAAATAGAAATTGTCTATATGCTAGTTTTGAG
This sequence comes from Antitrichia curtipendula, assembly GCA_951230915.1. Taxonomy (NCBI): domain Eukaryota; kingdom Viridiplantae; phylum Streptophyta; class Bryopsida; order Hypnales; family Leucodontaceae; genus Antitrichia; species Antitrichia curtipendula. The sequence continues at coordinate 581,674 of OX579636.1, forward strand.
TGGAAGTATTGAATTAGAATCCAAGTTGGTCAAAAATGGTTGAGCAATTTACATTGAAATAAAATATATTTGCAATGTACTTAGGGAGTTTGAGAAAAGTTGACTACAATAGTGACGTGAAGCTAAAGGCTAACTGTTACCAAGTTGGAAAGAGCCAGTTTAAGAGTTAAAGTTCCTTACCTCCATACCTTAAGAGTGATGTGCAAATTGGAAGTGAACCAAGTTGGAAGTAATTTAATGCAAATCCTTTTGAATTGTGCAACTTGGCTAGGATTAAAATTCACTAGCTATTGAATGCTATTTAAAATTCTCCTTGGAACAAACTTATTATACTAAAAGGATAATTTCCAATTTGGTCATTTTTTATTCTTCTACATCATGTGATAAAAAAAATTGTGATTTTTGATTGCCTAGATTGAAAGATATTAGCATTCAAAGTGAAAGAAAAAATTTCTTTCAAAGATTTGCTTTGATTGCTCTCAAAACAAGAATGCCACTAATTTTAGTCACTTATTTATCAATCATGAAGGATACCATATAAGGGCAACTAGAAAAAATACTTAACCCCTAAAGTCCCATTGCCCCTACAGGGGACAAAATGGATTTTGGGCACGTTCCTATAATCTCAATTAGTGGCATTCTTCCACTAAATAATAGCATTTATTGGAGTGATGACCAAAATTCCAAATTCTTAACTCTAATGGCTATATTAGCTATGCTAAGGTCAATACCCACATGAGGCAAGCTTAATGCCTTTCCTCTACATTATCCAGATATCTCTATTCCATCTAGGTATAAGCCGCTATTTCTTTTGAAATAGCACTAAAATCCATGAAGTGTAGGGAAGAAGCCGTTAAAATATGCAATGTTTTTTTTCCATGCATTGGTCTTCAACCCTATCAAATTCCCTTCTAGTTTTACATCTTTTGTTTTCAATTGCAACTAATTTATTTCACCAACTAACTTTCAACTAGCCGCCATTTTTTCGCAGTCATGGAGCTTTACTACACAAAGACCAATATGGATGGATGAACTCTCAAGGATGCACAAACATAAATAGGCATGGTAGGTCTTCTACTCTCTCTTTCACTAACAAACATTAAGTTAACCATGAAAGGACGTCAACCTATGATCAAAGTAGTCACTCAAAAATGATTTAGTTTTTGGAACAATAGACTTGTGCATTTTTAATTTCTACATTGATCAAGAAAATCATCCATCAATCACTTTTTGACCTTGTCTCCTTAAAAGGTTATCCTTGAAAAGATGAGACCTATAATCAAGGTACTTTGCTAAAAATGATCTGATTTTTGGACCAATAAGTGTATTTTTTATTTCTATAGTAATCTTGAGAGTCAACAATTGACCACTATTGGGCTTCTTCATCCCTTCTAGAGTTAACATTAAAACACTTAAAAGGATGTTTTGTGTCCTTTGGATGATTTCAAAGAGGTCAAAGCAATAGACAAAAAATTCATCCAATCTCGGGGGAGCATTACAAAAAATTTCAGCCCTGGAAAAGGCTGCTAACAGCTCATTTTCGGCACCCCTGTGGTGCAATTACAGAAAAAATAAAAAATTATTTTTTCATTTTTTAAATATTTTTTATAAAAAAAATAAAATTAAAAAAAAATTAAAAAAAATTAAAAATCTGACAGAACGCTGACGTGGTCGAAATTCGACCACGTCAGCGATTTCAGTTCAGAACGGGATTTTCTCTGTACTTGCACCGGGGGGGGGGGTGCAGAACTCACGGCCTTTTCCAGGGCTGATATTTTTTGTAATGGATTTTTTTTTAACCCAATTTCAAAAAAAATTGTTGGAAATTCTTTGCTTTTGATATTTTTTGAATTTCTTACATAAGAAAATGGCAATTCCATGGATCATTGTGTAGTATATATGGCAATGTTTTGCTACTTCCTCTTGATTTTGAATTTGAGCCATAAATTTATTTATTTTTAAATTAAAAATTAGCTAATAAAATGAAGCTTGTCAAGTCTAGTTTCTATTTGGCAATGTAATATTTTGAAAATTTATTAAAATAAAATAATTTATTGCATTTTGAATTGGAGCCTATATCCATGGATTATTGTTTTTTTAATTTTAAAATGACATAGTAAATTGATTTGCACCATGATGTTCTACACTATTATATACATATATAGAGACATTTTCAGATTTTTTTAGCATCTATTATATTTGATATGATGTATTTTCACTTTTCATTCAAAAATTCACAATTATTTCAGTTTTTTACCAAAAAATGAATGAATTTTTTATGACTTACAAAAGATATGTGATTACAAATTTGAAAAATAAATATTAAAAATTTCATCCATGCATAGTTGCAAAATGAGAGCATACATGAAGAAGGATTTTGAAGGTTGAAAAAGTGATCATAGACTTGTCTTTTCTAAATTAAGCTTAATAATAAGGCACTTGTGGCATTGGCTCATTAGCTTCAATTGGCTTTGGCACACCTATGAGGTGGTTATGAGTTCAAACCCGGGTAATGGTGGGATGCTTATCACTATAATGCACTCAATTATGAAGGAGGGGGGATGAAAGAACCTTGTCATCATATAAGAACCTAAGAATTTAGTGAGGGAAGGAACACATTAGTTTTTTACGTGATCTGCTTCCTAACAAAGACATCAAGGATGGAATTCGTGCTTCATTCACATTTGTCTTTAACCTTCTTAAACTATTAATAAGTTCTCATCAAATGAGAAGAGGTGCACGTACTCGCTTGTCCAATTTCTTTGTCTTTTCAAGCCATTGTAGTCCTATTCTTCCCAAGCAATAGGCCACCTTGCTTTGGAAGAATAAAACTTGCAGGTTTTACTCAATTTCTTGACTTTGAGCAAAGCTTGCCAATTCACTTCATTTGAGACCTAAGAAATTGTAATTATCCATTCTCTTTGAAGATGGTCCTAGTGTAAAGTGTAAAACTTGCAGGTGTTAATTTGAAGTTATTTGCAATTTCTACTTACAAAAAAAATTCATATAAACAATTGCAAGGTGGATTGTGTAGCAAGTTTGATAGCTTTTAATGTGAAATTAAGTATTTTGAAAGTGCATGTTACTGTACTAGCATTATTTGTAGTTGTTCATGTCACCTCCCATCTCTCCAAACTTTTATATGCAAATTTTTGAAACATTGTAGGAAGGGACAACATATTAAAAATAGAATGTATACATTTCTCTTGTTATAATCTCCCAACTCCTATGCAATTCCACACTCAAAATTGCTGTGCATACTAATAAGCAAGCTCTATAAACATCTAAGCAATCAAATTTTGAAAAAAAATTAAAATTTTGCTTCATTGAAGATAACTATAAGCCCATGCTCTTTTTTAATAGGAAAAACACCCTTAGAAAGGCTTAGGCACCTAGGGATTAACTCCTTATAAAATTGCACTGGTTGTCCACAAGTATCTTTCAAAATTGTGTAACAATGAATGAACCCTTTGTTATGTATGCAATGTTCATTGAAGTTGAAGGTCATGACTATTCAACCCTATCCAAATCCTATTCCAACCATTTCAACCCCAATTCCACATTGAAGTTGTCGTAATGCAAATCCTTTAAATAGTTTTGACTACATCAGGATGCATCAAACAATCACAATAGGATTGGGAGTAATTTTGGCTATACATGCCTAAGTAAAAATTGCCCTTTTAAATGGGGAATGAGGACTCAAAGGTGGAATTGGATTAAAAAGTCACCATTTTATGTATTCAATGATGATGGTTTGTATTCAACTTCTATAAATGACAAAAAGTTCATCAATACTCAACAATCTCAAGTGATTTTTTAAGATTGTCATTGAAACCACTAGAGAATTTGAAAAAATAACATTATTTAGCATTCAAAAGGACAATTGAAAAATTGTCCTCTTCTAAAGTCCACCATGGGAAGCTATATGATTTTGCTTTGACCACCTATGATACGTATTTTTTTCTTCCAAATAAGATTTGACCAAAATACATATGAAATGTTTCTTCATTTGTTGTTCTATTAGTTAAAAAATAATTGTAAATCCAATACTAAATATAAACTTGGCAACTACTAAAGAGTCCACAATGGACTTCCTATTTTATTTGGATACAAGGACTGTGCCATAAGGTTAATCCAAAAGTTTATGGGGATCCATTTGGTTTAAGTTCAAACTCTTGAATTATATTGTGCCTAAATCTGTTTTTGAAAATTTGTACATTATTTTTAGCTTATATCTCCATCGATATTATGAAATAGATTGTAAGAGAAGGTTGTCATATAAAGTTTAAATTATATACTATTTTTTATTGACAAAGATATATATTTAATATGCATCATAATTTAAAAAAAATATTTAAATACTGGAAATTATTGTGAGCTTTTGAAGATTTAAAGTCATACAAAATGAGCTTAACAAATCTCAAAACTCTATTTTCCATGATTGAAGCTCATCAACTTGGCAATGTGGTGAACTAAGGTAGGAAGCTCTAAAAGTGCACAGGTTCTAAAATTGCCCACCTCTACAAATGTACACCATTTGTACATGTTGCTTTTTTATAGCTTTTAGCATTGTACAAACAATGTCCATTTTAGGAGGCGGGCAATTTTAGAGCCCTATACCATTTCAACTTCAAAATTTCATAATTAAGTCCATAAAGCTTCAAAAAATATGAAATGGCTTGAGTTAGATGCCATTTCCACTTGTCTTTCAAAAAATTAAAATAAAATAAAAATCTTAAAATGAAAAATGAAAAAAAACATTTTAATTTTATTTCATTTTTTGAATTTATTTTGATTTTTTATATGACATGACAATCTTTGTGCCACGTCAAACAACTCCTACAATGCAGTTTTGGGGGCTGGAAACCCTTGGGGACTCGCAGCCCTCCCAGGGGCTGAAAATCATCTAATGCCCTTTCCTGCCCTTGACTGAATCTACCTCATCAAAATTGGTTAGAAGGGTCAGTGAAGAGGTCTGGGTGTAGATGAACGTCCCTGGTCATCTATCACCACACAGAGGTGGATGAGAAAAGGCTTAGCTTCGTCATCACCACTCGCGGAAGTATGGATTTGAGCTTGTTGGCTTCTCTAGTTTTTAGCGGAGATGGCGATGGCGACCCAGCTAGGGCTTGCTGTGCACTCTCACAGTGCGCAATTGGGGTCTTTGCAAGGCTGTAGGGCGACGAAGGGATGTGTCGTGGAGCGGATTGCTGGCCAGGTCAACCGTGGTGGTGCTGTGGGTTTGAGGAGATGCGTGGCCGTGAGAGCGGCGACTGGGAATACGATTAGGGCTGCAAAGAAGGGCTCTCCCCCCATGATGCCCGCCGTCCTCACGCCTTCCGGGCCTGTGGACTTGAATACGCTGATGCTCCGTAATCGAATTATCTTCGTCGGATCCCCTGTGAATTCTGAGGTGTGTGGGAGTGAGTTTAGTTTCATGGGATTGGACTGAGCAGGTGCAGTGAAATGGCTGAAATTTGACTTGCGCCTTTTATGTGGGATTTGGACGCGGCAGGTGGCGCAGTCAGTGATTTCGAAATTGTTGACTCTAGCGGCTATTAATGACGAGGAGGAAATTAAGGTTCGAAATTATGGACATGCATACATTTGTGCGCACTTGGATTGGGAAGTCTAGCGAGATAGAATTGTTTTGTTCTATGCAAATTGCTTCTATCGTTGTTCTCCGTGCTCAGGTTTATGTTACTCGTCTTAGACGAATGAGTTGTGCTTGTGTTGACCAGAGCTGTGATTTTTCTTGCACCTTGCAGATGTATATCAATTGCCCAGGTGGAAGTACTTATTCAATTATGGCCATTTACGATGCCATGCAATGGGTAAGTATCTCGTTTGTTGTGCGTGTTGCGACTATCGAGCTGGTCTGTTTCATGACGTGAGCACCGAAGGCAGAGGATTATACTACTGAGGTCTTACTAGGTTTAGCTAGAGCTAGTAGTCTTGAATCCAGGGTAAAGGTGTGATAGTCCTTTTTCAGTACAAGACAGATCACAAGAATCAATCCGAAGCCTTTCAGTTCTGGAATGAAATCGCCAGGCTTGTGAAAGGCGCTCCATTTTAGACACCTTATTTGCTAGGTTTTAGTATAACTTGTGCAAACATTTGTCAAGAAAACCCTTCAAAATGAAACTTAGAACTGCAACAGATTATTGCCATTAAACCTGAGGAGTGCATTTGGTGGTTGTGAATTCAGATTAAGCCAGATGTCAGCACTGTGTGCTTTGGCATAGCTGCTAGCCAGGGTGCATTGCTCCTTGCGGGTGGCAAAAAAGGCAAGCGCTTCGCTATGCCAAACGCTCGTATCATGATTCACCAACCTCAAGGAGGTTGCGGGGTATGCTTTCTTATCAGTTTATTTTCCCGATGCTTGCTACTTATTAACAGCGTACGTTGAGCTGTTTATTCTGTGCATTCCTTGTGGCTCATTTATTCTCTGTGCTGGCTGTTTCATTTGCATTCTTCATTAAGAATCCCATTAACTAACTGTTTTCTTTGTATATTGGATGGTTACCATGCATGATCTGGACAGTGTTTCTGCAAACACTGGTCATTATGGGTGTCATCTTTTCTGGGAACTCACCCCCTCTATTGTCCTACACTGTTTGAAAGGGAACTGCTGATGATGTTAGAAGGCAAGTGAATGAAGTAATGTCCTCTCGGGATGTAAGTAGCCTCACTCCATTACGATTCTCTCTGTTGTGGGCTTACAAATTCAGTGTAAGGAATGTTGTAAGCCAACGGTCCTGCATCATTATAGACAGACCTGCTTGATTGATGACCACTTTTACCTTCCTGTACGCGACACATCACACATCCACTATGTTTTGGAGCCCGACCTGCATAGTATCCAGCCTGCAATTTCTTTGACAATTCCTGATTCATACCCTTGTCAGTACTGCTTCTGGAGATTTGAAAAGTACTTCTCGTAAACGAAATGTGCGCAGAAAATAGACCAGATGTATTCCATATTTTGCAATCAACCTTTGGAAAGAGTGCGAAAATTCACAGAGCGAGATTATTTCTTCTCTGCAGCTGAGGTATCCAATCTCAACTCTTACGATTCAGACTTCAGACAGCTCTTTTGCCTCCAGAAGAATGTGTGCACTTGACCTGCTATTTGGAATGTTTGGATTGCATTTCTTTCGCAATTCAAAGCACTGAAACAGTAGCGCTTTTCTGATGACTGCAGGCAATGGATTTTGGATTAATTGATGGTTTGCTAGAGACGGAGTTCTGAGATTCAGCTACGGCTCCTGCGCAGCTCCTGATTTAGAGGGTCTGTCACTGTCTTTGGTGGCCCACTGAGACTGGGGGTGTCCTCTGTATCAAAGTAGAGCTAGGATCCAATATTGAAGTCTCGATCTCTGCCTAAACCTTTCTAATTGTCTCCGATGCGAACATCTTGGCACAACCACTTTATCAAAAGCATTAGTTGCCTTTGCAAGTTTTCATTGTGTATAATCGAAGGTTATTTTCAATTAGTTCCTTGCATGGGTATTATATGGTCAGAATGCGCTTTTATAGTACATTATGCAGTCGTTGCCTTCCTTCATCTGGTTAGTTTTACAATGGTATCTCTGTTATACGAGGAATCTGACCGACTTCCACGAGGGAAGCTGAAGTCGTCCAATATGATAGAAGCGAAACCAAGTGTGTAACTTTGTAGCCTCCTTCTGGTCATTTGAAAATCTTTGAGAGAATGTCAGAAAGCTTCCTAGTCCTCTGGAATTGGCTTGGATTGTTAGCGGCCCCTGTTGTCTTGATTGTTTCAGACAGTCCACTTGAGAGGTAGAAAAACATCCCATTGAAAACACGTGAGTCAGTTAGATCCCTTTGCGAATGTCTCTGGCTCGGTATCACTGGCTCCATTTTCCAGTGTGGGCCTTCCTCCTCCTCCCTGCGATGCACTGGAACGTTCACTGTCGATGTAGCCTGTGTTGATGGCGAGCCTCCTCCCCTTGGCTCCCGAGCCAATCAATCTCCTGGTGCTTACATTTCTTTGTGCTTTTCTTGAAAGGTGTTTGAAGCTGAGTCCAAGTCTCCAGCTTGGGAGGTAATGATTCTTTGGATGGTGATATCGTCTTTTACATTTTAATCAGCTACCTTCGAGAGAAAAACAAAATCATAGTGAATCGGTCAAGCTCAAGTAATTCACGAAGTCCAGAGTACAGTTGATTGCGGTACTTTATTGACCTCACGAATGATAATTTTTTGTGTAGAGCAGCTGAATTCGAAATCCACCAGGAGGTGCGGGCCTCATTGCTGGTGCGTGACGTACGATGCAGTGCACGTTAGAAACTGTAGAAATGCATGCATGGTTGGCTTGTTGACGATTTGTCCATCCAAATGGAAGTGCTGGAAGCAGGCTGAATGCACCACCTCCAGCTCGTTGAAACTCCCTCGTAAAGAAAGTGATAAAAGCTCTGAAATCGCAATTCAAGTTCAACCGCAATTCCAGATGGCTCCAAATGTCTGGTTGAGGCTGTCTATTGCGGAAAGTTTTGCATCATTGATAATGTGGAGGTGGTGGTAGCTGCAATACAATTTTCGGTGATTTTCACCAGTTCATTTGTACGATTTTCTTGCACATGTAAGTTATTGTGTGTCCCATTTGACCTTTTCAATGGAATTTTCATGGAGAGGTGTACAATACGAACTCTTCTACTCAAGGAAAGACATGTACAAGTCAGAACTTTTTTCTTTTCTTTTTTTTTTGGCCTTCTAAGTTGATACGAGGGTCCTTGACCCTTCAAGTCGCAAGGTCAGTTTTCCGTCCAAAACCACTCAAAAGACGCCATTTTCAATGCAAACAACAAATGTTTTAGCCCCTAAAGGACCAAATACTGTTTTTTGAAAACATACCGATTTGGGGCAGCTCACTACAAACAGAATTTTTATTCTTTTTCTCTGAATTTTTTTACATAAGATGTGCCCAAGGAGTAGCTTTAAGGCCCAACAATTTTTATAACTTTTGACTACTTGGTTAAAAAGTTATTGCATGATATGTCATTTTCATTATTTGGCGGGCAGCCTGGGCAGCTCAAAAAACTTCTTTAAAAATCACTTTTTTTAAAAATAAAAATTTGAAATTGGTTCTTTTGAATTATATATACATGGAAAGCTTTTGATCATTCCATTTCAATTAATGAGTCAAAAGTTATGAGGATTCTTAGTTTGAGGGTAGTTATGGAATCTATACTCTAAAATAAACTTTGAAGTCCTTTATTTAACTCAATTTCCATTATTTTTGAAAAAATATACATTGGGTGTATATTTTTTATTACAACATTACAACCATTGGGATTGACATTTTTCAATTCCATATCTAAATTCTTAACAATTTAGTGTTTTGAATCATTCTCTACCTCTTTCTACTTACTATTTTTTTCCTATATGTTTTACAATTCCAAATGATCTGAAAATTCTCAAGAATGTAGAAAACTTGCCTTGAATAATGAATCTAAAGAGTAACCACCATTTTGGACATTTTTTCATACAAATGTGACCTTGTGAAGTGCAGCTGCCCGGATTTTCGCAGGGATAAAAAAAGGATATTTGTCAATTTAAACGCTATTATCTTGCAATCCATAAGGTGGAAATTTTTGAAATTTTTTCCACAACTTCTTGAGCTAGTGTATTACAAGATCCTACGGTTATATTTTTCCAAAAATGTTTTTTTTTCAAAATTTGGTACTTGTACTAGAAATGGCAATTTTAGAGCAATTTTGGTGAAAACATAGTCTTTGACCTTTAGGGGTTAAGCATCTGGTTGTTTTTTCCATATCTAACCTTAGGATCTTGCATTAGCACTAGACTAGTAAGAAGATGTCTAGAAGAAATCTTAGAAACTTTGACCTTATTCACAAGATGTGAATGCTTAAAGTGAAAAAAAGAAGTTTTAATGCTCCCAGCGCAACTAGGTTATGGGGCTTTGAATCCTCTTCATTTAAATTTTTGGTACTATTGATATCAAATTAAAATTTTATTATACTTAAGAATTGAGTTGAAATTTAAAGAATTGTAAAAAAAAATGACCTTGTAATTTTATTCTTTAAAATATATGTTAAGTCAAAAAAAGTACGAGATAGAAAGAAAAACAAAATTGTTGATATCTCTAAGATGGAATTGAAATACATTGATTCCAATGATGGGATTGTTTTAGAAAGCAAATTAAATCATATACAACTAATTTAATTTTTAAATCTTTTTAAAATTGAGTTTAAAAACATATCCAATACATTATTTTCTAAAGAATTTGCTACATTTGCTTCCAAAACAAGAAGCTTAATAACTTTTACATTACTAATCCAAATGGAATGAATCAAATCTTTTCACGTAGGCAAAAATAGTCTATAAGAAATAAATTTTAGCAAATTTACTAATTTTTGTTCTAGAGTTGTCTAAGAAGTGTATGAGGCATATTTCTCGATATTTCTCATCTTGCAAAGCACTTAGGAAATTTAAAATGAAGGGCTTAAAGAGAATTGTGTCCAAGACAAGTGAGGCAAGACTGGGCAATCTACAAAAAAAACTTTGCTTTCAATCTGGATGTAGTGGCATAGAGAAAGATGCTAGAGTGGAGAACTTGGAGTCCCAGCAAGCGGTTTCAAAAGACACCAACGTACAAGTTATTTCAAAAGATACAACAACACTACTAGTAAGCATCTTGAAAGCTCATTTATTTCCTTCCATGACTTTGACATTCATAAGATTGATATTTGGAGAAAGAAAATGCCAAATTTGAAATTCTACTTTACATCATGAATTGATATGCTTATATTTCTTTAGTAGTCTTTTATGTGTACGTATAAATGAGAAACATATGATGTTTTAATAATGAAGCGGGTAGACTTCTAGGAAGTCAATATCTTTTTTACAATGAGCTTCGACTTGTAAGTGGCTTTTTAATGAAAATATGTTCAAAGCTGTGACGTGTTGGCAAGTGCCTTCCTTTGCACTATTATACTTCTATTGTAATCACTTACATTAAGAACTTATAAATTAGATTCAATTATAATTGTCTAAGAACCTTTTGTATTTGGACTTTGTATAACATTATAAAGATTCTTTTTTAGAAGACAATCTAATAAATGTAGATATGGTTGTCATTTACTACTATAGGACTTGAATACAATTCCATGTATATATTTAAAATACAGAAGAAATATCTACTTCATAATGTTACTACAATATTTGAATTCATATAGGAACAAGCTCCTTGGTATAAGTCGTTGAATTATTTTTATTTATTTATTGTTTATAAATGCAAATAAAATGTTAAAATATGGAAAGTCTCGAAAATTCATAATTCTGACCTCCAATTTTAACAAGAATTTGAACATGTATACAATATGTTTTATATGAACTATGTCCACTTTGTTAATATCACATCTATTTGTTTACATCTTTCAAAAATATTTCTACTATTAGCTCATAGGAAATGTAAATTATTTCATAGAATATAATTAAGAAGTGGTTCATAAAACTTTAGATTTTCTTTAATCATCCCATTCTTTTATAAATAACTCTCAAAAATATTTGAGGTCCTACACAAAATATCTCGAGAATTGACACCTGTATTGTTTAATGATTTGAATTTTAAAATCTAAACATTAGTAAGTTCACAAATACAAGGATGTGTGCTACCTTGCATTTTTGAGACACATGTATTATGAATATAATTTTGATGAAGTGAAGACTTGGCTCCAAATTTGAAACATTTATAAAACCAAGTAAATCTAAATAATGAGCTTCTTTAAGCATTCACTATATGAAATAGAATACAAAGTTGTTGTCTCCTAGAATCCATCTATTGTACTATTATCTGCTCCTAGAACAATACCTTCAATTAGTTCTATTGAGGCATTCAAATGATTCAACAAGCCTTTCAGTGGTGCTCAACATATTTGTTTCTTCACAAGTATTTGATATAACAAGCATCATAACTAAAAGTTGAAGAATACTTTCAAAATTATTAAATGGTAGCTAAATAGCCTCCATTTCTATTTGAAAATTCACAATAGAGCTTACCTAGTATTAGCAAGAACAAAAATAAACTAATGCCCAATTTCCTTCAAAAAAAAATTAAAGAATGGAAACTAATTAACAGCATTGAGCATTCGAGCATGACCTCCGAAAATGAAGATGTTGTCAATTTTCATGTCATAGCAACAAATTGAAATTAATTGTAGCTATAAAATCCAATTGCTATTGCATGAAATTAGTACTATTAACTAAGTCTGGTTTTGAAATAGGTGAATAAAGAAATAAAAAGAAGATGAATTTTGCAAACAAAAACTGCCAAATATAAGAAATCTTTCATAATATTCAAATCCACCAATTTTTGTAATATAATTTGTGATAGATGATATCTTATTGACATGATTCTTCAATAATAAGACTCTTGAAAGGCCTTTCTGCCACATGGATTACTGTAAGACAAATCTCTTGGTTTGAGCTGAAAGAAACTTAATTCCAATGCTTTGGAAACTATATAACAAATTAAAAACAAGGACCTCATTTGTGCAGCTTTTGTCTTCAACCGACAACAAGGTGACCAAGTCACCTAAAGCCTCTTACAGTATCAAATAGTCACACTTGCTAAAAAAATTCACGTGCAAACTGCAGTTCATACTGCCGTAAAATCTTGCAACTAATTGAGAAGCAATGAGCAAATCCAATCCAACATTTGTTTGCATCTTGATTGGCAGCTTTGTTGATTAACTTGTATGTTTTGCAAAGATAGTGCGAGCTACCTTCAATCTTGAAATTGAAGAATCTGCTGATTGTGAGCACGGGCATCACGTTAGAAACTACAGTAAATTAACTTGAATCTTCGCAATTAGAATGTAAGGAGTAGATAAAATTGATTGTCCATACTTTGAGGGGAATGCTTGGCATTATGCCCAAAAAGGGAGTACAAAGTTCAAATTAAAGTTTACACCGCAAACAAGTGCATTTTACCTTACTGCCAAGTCCCTGAATCATCGGTAACCATGAACAATTTGCAGCCTAGCTCCTCTTCAATGAATACATCTCTCGCATTGCTCTCTTCTCAAATCGCTTCTCCAGTGCATTGCTTCCTTGTGCTTTGATCTAATCTTCTTGCTTGATTGCATTATTCCTACTCGAGAAGTGTTGACCAAGAGATCACCATGTCTACTGTGTAGAGGGAAACTCAGGAAGGGACTGTCTAGGAGATGGAAGAGAAATCTAAAGAAGGGGGACGACAGGGCTTGCGACTTTGAGTCATCGGAGTCACCACCTGCGCCTGTCATCAATCAATTAAAGACTGAAACTTCAAAACATTCACTCTATTTCTCAAAAAAAACCAATGTGAACTTAAAGCGAAGTTGTGAGCTTCACCTGTCTCTACCTCTCTTTTGCCTCCAAGATTCAAGTTTGTGCGAGAAGACTCAGAGACCCTACACCTTTCTCATTAGTGGTAGTCACAGCTTGTTCACCGTGATGGTGAACAATGAACATTGAAGTGGTGGCGGCGTAGGGTTGGCTTGCTTTCGACGGAATATTCATAGCGGAACATTGATTGTTCACTCCCAACATCCACCTCCGGAGGTGGATGTTGGGAGTGAACAATCAATGTTCCGCTAAGATTATTCCTTTGTTCTCTTAACTTTCAATTACATCCGTCCATCTCGCCATTATCCATCCTCCATTGTTCATTCTCAACATTTGAACAAAAAGGGTGGTCACGGCTTGTTCAATATTCGTCACTTCTCATTGGCCCCTCAAAGCACTTTCCATTGTTCATTGTTCATTGTTCACCATCACGGTGAACAAGCTGTGACTACCACTATTGTAACTGACACCCTATATATTGATTGGTTTAGGGTTAGGAGAATATGCACGAGAGAGAAACTCTTGAGCTTGCGCACCCTCCAAAAAAGGTCAAGGAAGCAAGTGCCAAATTTTAGGTGCAACAAATCTTACCTCTCCAATGTTGACCTTCTATTGGTGGTTCTCCATATCGGCGGCTCCCTCGCAACAACTAAGGTAAACCAGCCTATTCCCGCCAGCTTCCTATTTCCGACATCTTACTTTTGGCCCCATTACCACCATCAAAACTCATCTAAGTCCATCTATTTTTCTGACAGAATCAGTTCATTAATTTCAGCTTGGGTAACGTGTCTACCATTGATTGGTGGATATCCAAGTATTCATAGATACAATCTATGGCGGTAATGGGTTGTTGATCTGACTTTTATAAATTAATCCATGGTCAGATTTGTAATATCAGGACAGTCAACTTCAACAATTCATAGAAATTTCAATTTTCATTAGAAAGTTATAATTCCACTTGGGTTTGATTTGTGAAACATGCACACACCTTTGAAAAATAGGTGACCCCATTGAAGTTGACTCCAATATAGTCAGATCGCGAATCAGGGTGGTAATAGGCTTGTCTACTTTATGGAATTATTGGCGTGGGTGCAAGCGCGACTGTTGCAACTGCTGTGGATCGCTATTTATTTATTTATTTATTTATTTATTTTTATTTAAGTTCTTGCTTCTTTATGACTTGTGAGAGCTCAAATGCAACTTGTGAGAACTTATTGCCAAGATCTAATTCTTAAAGAAATAATTGATTTAAGGGGTAGCTTCAGGTAATCCAAAAAATTCAATTGGATCCGATTGGGGTTTTTGGGTTACCTAAAGCTATCCCTTAAACCAATTTTGTAAGACAAAATAAAATTGAAAATTTGGCAATGCTTAAAGAAATCCTAGCTACTAATGCTTAATGATTCAATTGTGTGCATTGACTAATGATACTATTTCATTTTTTCATACAATTGACATAAGTTGACATAGTGAGAGTTTTTAGCTAACTTAGATTGTGTAGATTTGATATTGGTTCACTTAGTCTTAGTATTAGTTCACTTATTTATGGCCATTAGAATTTGAAATTAAAAAAACTAGTTTTTAAATGTAAGATAAAGGTATAGTAATTCAAACTAATCAATTTCTAGAGGCAATTTTATTCAATATGAAGTAGAAGGCTTTGAATTGGATTTAATTAATTAATTAAATCAAAGATAATATAAATGCAAAAGTTGTTTTCAATTGTATGAACTTCATGAAATAAGTGAAGGAGTATCTTAATGAATACAAGCTTATCTTTCTTGAATGCATATCCTATAGTACTTGCTATATAGATAATGAAGTCCATGTAGTATTTTAGAAATAGTTGTTGTAATCATATCAAATTGTTCTCCATAGCCTTTGAGCTTAATGTAATGATTTAATTCATTTTAAGGATGATTGATTTTTCTAAAAGTGCCTTAAAATAATGACATTTTTTCTATAAAGGGTAAAATAAAGATGTATAATTCATTGATTTACAAATTAGTATATGATGAAAAAGGCTATTGAAACATAACATTACAAAAAATATGAGGCCTCCGGAAGGCCGTTAAGCCTGGACCCTCGTAGTGATACTACGGAGCTTTTTTCAAAAAAAAAAATTCAGAAACTGAAATTTTGACGTGGTCGAAGTTCCACGCCAGCGCTGACGTCAGCGCCACATCAGCGTGACGTCACTTTTTAATTTTTTTTTTCGGGGGAAAAAAAAAAAAAAATTATTTTTTTTCAAAAAAAAAAAGATTTTTTTTTTTTTTTTTTTTTTTCCGTAATATCACCCGCGGGTCCCGAAAATCAGCACTCACGGCCTTGTTGAGGCCTCATATTTTTTGTAATGAACAATTCAATTCACTTGAATAAAAGCGTAATGCTATAGATATGCA
The DNA here is from genome assembly GCA_951230915.1 of Antitrichia curtipendula. NCBI lineage: Eukaryota > Viridiplantae > Streptophyta > Bryopsida > Hypnales > Leucodontaceae > Antitrichia > Antitrichia curtipendula. The sequence goes on from OX579636.1 coordinate 597,450, forward strand.
AGCTCAAATGGTTTTGGTAAACATTATTGTAATTTTGTTCTGTTGAATTCAAATGTCTTAAGTACTTTAATATCTCTATGTAATGCTTTGTAGAATATTGTGCAATGCTAATTATAGGAATGGGCATCTATTCCAAGTCTTATATGCCAATTTCTATATTTTATATTACAAAAAACCCATTGGAATTTACACCTTCATAAAGTACATTTATATGCTCAATGATGATTTGAATTGTATTATTAATATAAAAAACTTCAAATGTGTAGGTGGATGTGATCGGAGTTCAACTAGGTCAACCTTCTTCTTTAGTAGAACCTACTTCAATTAAGAAAGTACCAGTTGTTGGAGAATTGGTACCTACTACTCCAAGAGCCACAAATGTAGAGGAGTGCCTGGAATCTTAAGCGCAGATGGAGTTGGATGTGATAAGTTTTGGAGACATTATGGATGCTTATGATCATGCCGCCAATCGCTTAGATATGGATGTGTATAGCCGTGTGAGTTTTCCCAAGCTAACTAGCACCCTAGAATGCAAATTTTTTTATCAAAAAATTCAAAGACAGAGTATAGTATTGAGAGTGAGTCCAATTAAGACTCAAAGTCATCCGGGTCAATGTCAAGCCCATGGGGGCCTATACAATGTACTTATTCTTCTCATTGTTGTCGTCATTGGAATCCCTTACTTATCATTCACCAATGTTCCAACTATTATAATGATGTTGACATTGAATGAGCTATGATGTATTTCAACAACATATTCTATGAGAGTTTAAAATATATAGCCTTGCAAATACTTTTCATTTGTTGGTGTTATGTTAATTTTGTCACTCTAATGGTACTTGGAATGTTGGACATATTGTTGCAATTGAAAATAGGATATTTTTGATTGATTTCTGTACATGTACTAGATTGAATTTTTGTTCTATCATTTGTTATGTAATCTTTTTAGTGTGTGTTAGAATTTGCAGAGGGAGGAGTCCAATAATTTTATCACAAGATGAATAGTACGAAGTGACACTGGAGACTGATGAGATGCAACAACTAGATATTGGAGGTGAGGAAGAAGAAATTGTCGAACTGGCAGACATAGAGGAAGATGAAGAGGACAAAGAATTATTGGAAGATGAACTACAACGGTTTTAAAAGGTGCACTCTATAGCCACCATTAATAGCTTAAAATTGAAGCCGAAGGACCTCGCGAGACTATGAATTCCACTCTGCCGCTTTGTGCCAATGCCTACGGTGAGGCCAACACTCTCTTTTTACTTGCTAAAACTTGAGGAAGAATTTCCTTAGGGTTATTGTGATGGAGTGGTGACGTTTTATGCACAACAACAAAATAGATGTTTTATGACTACAAAATATGACTGCAATGAGTCGTAAAGTCTCAAAATATGACTCCCATAGAAATCACTATAGATGACATGCGAATGCGCGATATGACTAGGTCTAGTCATTACCAACTAGTCATATTTTTAATGAGCATATTTGTAGTCATCTAGATTGGGAGTATAATATGCCATATTTTGTCAATATGGCGTATATGTTGACTACCCTTGAAGTTTTCACTTTCTCTTGAGGTGCTCGAGTAAAGAAAAAAAATCCTACGTGGCATATGACTCTATGTAGTCATATTTTTTACTAACGTGGAACATGACTATAGTGACTAGTGAATCATGTTTGGGTTGACATGGCATATGACTTTGTATAGTCATATTTTGGGTTGATGTGGAATATGACTTTTGTAATTCTTATTTTCTACTGATGTGATAAATGACTCTTGTGAGTCATATTTTTTTTGTTGATGTAATAAATGACTTTCATAGTTTTATAAGCCATATTCTCTATTGATGTAGAAAATGACTTTTATAAGTCATATTTTCTATTGATGTGGAATATGACCCTTGTAATTCATATTCTCTACTGATGTGAATTATGACTCTTGTGAATCATATTTTCTATTGATATGGAATATGACCCTCATGAGTCATTTAAAAAAATGTAAAATATGACTATTGTGAGTCATATTTTTGGTTAATGCGGCATTTTCTATGGAATATTATTAGTAATTTAATGACTGAACGTAGTCATATTTATAAAAATATAGAGTCACATTATGATATAATCATGAGTATTATGTGACTATAGCCAATCTTATTTTGGCCAAAATATATTGTGAAATATGACTCAAGCAAATGAAATTTCATATTAGTGAGAGTCGCATTTCTTAGATTTGTGTGTAGTTTGTAATTGGAGTGACTAAGGTTTACCGTAGCTTATGTCATGTACTACAATTATATTTTTCATACATTCAAAATGAACATGACGCATTGCAGTCATGCACCAGTATGGTTTAGCAACTAAATAAAAGACTCCACCAAATTAAAAACAAATACATACGATTTTTGAGATGCACAAGAGACGCTTACATTGAAAAGAAAAATGCAAGAAAGAATGTGACTCTTTTCAATGACATTTATTAGTCATTAATACAAAACATATCAAAATGACATTTGATAAATGTATATTCCCACACACTTATAGAACCTCTAGTGTGGTTGAGAACCACACCAACCTATAAGTATCCTCAAGGGTCACATTGGTCACAAGGATTTCAATGTACCGCTCAATATGTCCCGAGGGATCCTTATGGGCTAATCCCGAGAATTTTTGAGGTGTACGGGCATAGTTTGAGGTATCATACTTTGAGGCATGACTATTAGTAAACCTTGGGGTGCCATCATGGCATCCTCCGGGTTTAGATCCGTCGGGAGAGGTGGGTCTCCTTCCTCTCTTCTAGCGGTGGGATTTCCTACCCAAACTACAAAGGTAAGATTGTCTTCTTCTAAATCTTCTTCTACCGGTTAGGGTTCTACTGGTGGGTCTATCTCCTCTTTATCAAAATGATTTCTAACCCTAGCTATAAAGGGGGGATGCTCCTCCCTTAAGCCTTCTTCTACCAGTGAATCTACCTCTTCTTCCTCATCAGTGTGCTCTTCTACTCTAACCACAAAAACGGGATATTCTATCCTACCTCCTACTTCTACCAGTAGCAATTCTACAACTCGTGGTGGTGGTGAAGTTTCCCCATCACTAGATATTGGAGATATAGACCTCCTTCTATTAGGCCCTCTATCTCCACTAGTAGAAGAATGGCAGCTACGGGTTTGCGACCGGGTAATCACCATTTGGCTGTACTACTCTTGTCATTCTTGGGGTATAATAATTACTACTCCCAAGTTTAGCCACAAAATTCCCATCTAACTAACGTTAGTTTATTTCTTCATCCTATACAATATGTTATTGAAGCCCTTACCATTGGTTATAATCCCTACACTTACATTTTTTCACCTTTATCTTATCTCCAAAAAAAAATTTAATTTTAAAACAAAGAATTAAACCACCTTTATCTTTGATCGCACCATACCAAATAATTTTTTCAAAGTGCCTCCCCGGATTATTTATACATTAGTGTCCTAAATTGTGATGTTGTTGCTGTTGCGGGGAAGTTGAATGCGGTGTTTTTTTCATTTTGGAAACAAACGCAAGCTTTTGGGGGTTGCGTGAACCACCATATTGGTTCACATTTTATAAAAGGAAAGATATAAACAATGTTTGTGAATTTACAAGTTCGGAAGTATTAACAGTCCGGATTAAACCATAACTACAAGTTTTTCGTTAGATAGTAATAGGAGCTTTAGGAGTTTAAGGTGAAAATCTTTGAAATGCAATTAGGAGAAAACAAAACAAAAATTCTAGAAAAAAATAGGGGTTTGAAATAAAAAGATTCTAAGCAAGATTTGGTAAAGTATCCAAATTAGGCAACTAATAAAATGTTTGGGGAAAGGAAAGCAACATCCTACAAATGAAAAATGATATTAGAGAAACCAAAAAAATATAAAAAATATAAAAATAAAAATAGAAAAATAGAAAAAATAGAAAGTACAAAAAAAATAAAATAGAAAGTACAAAAATATTAAAAAAACAAACACCAAAATACTACAAGTAGGAAATGAAGCTAAAAATAAAATAAAAACCACAACAAATAATAAACATGAAAAAACACAAAACAAGTTAGTAAACTTAAAATTATTACTACTAGAACACTAGAATAGTAAAGGAATCAATAAAGTAGGATAAAAATAGTAAAATTGGAGAAAAAAAAGTAATTTAGAGGGATTTACACTAAATTAGCGCAATTTATGCCACATTAGTGAAAACTGCACTAATTTGGCACGTTTTACACTAAATTAGCGTTTTTTACAATATAGTAGTGATGGATGAACAAAATTAGAAAAAAATAATCCATTAGGAGGGGGGTATTAACAAAATTAGGATTGCAAGCTCTCTCTCCTCTCTTAAAAACTTTTGGGTGTATATGTGTGTTTTGAGGAATGTTGGGGATGTTAGGTTTTTTTGAATATGAATGTGAGAAACTAAGAAAGAGAACCATGTAGGATAATTTGTTGAAGTATGTCCACTTATTTTGTGAAAAATGGATGAAGAAAATTAGAATTTATTTAGGTCAGATGGGAAATTGGATTGGAAGATGGAAGAAAACTAGTTTCTTTTTTAAATTGGAAGAGAACCGCCAACTTTGACGGGTGATTGCGGAAGATTGGTAAGGTAGATGGAGCTGAAACTTAGAGGGGTGTTGTGCCTTGAAATCATCTTTTTAAAAACCTATAGCTTGATTAATTTGAAGCAAGGGCGAAGAAATGGTAGACGTTTTTGTGGAGAGAGGTCAATTGCTGCCTTCAAATGGAACCGCCAACTTTGGCAGGCAATTGCGGAAGATAGGCAAAGTGGATGGAGCTGAATTTTGGAGAGGTGGTGCACCTTGAAATTAGCTTTTTGTAAAGACTAAGGCCGTTCCAATTAGAACAAGAACAAGGCAACAGTGGTCCATTTTGTGAAGGGAGATTGGTTGCCCTTAGCGGTGATTGGTTGTCCTACTCTTAATTCGTTGTTCTTGTTGGATGACATTGAATTTTAAATGTAATGCTTATTACAATATATGGGTGTTTTTGCATGTTTGAGTAAATGATTCACTATGATTGCATCGAATCTTCTTGAGGAAATGGAATAAAGCATTAAGTTAAAATTATAAAACCTTAAAAAGAATACAATTGGGACTATTCATGTGAAATCGGGTGTTTTTGGTGAGTCATGGTGTGCTGTCATTTTAGATGAGGTGACAATTTCACCCATTTATTGGTTTTAAGTGCAAATTTTAGTGAGATTTTGGCATATTATTAGCCCTAATCCACTCTAATCCATAATTGGGTGATTTTAGGATTTAAGGTGCTCAATTTGATCATTTTAGGTGTGCTGCCCCTAATTCAATGAGGGCTTGTAGGGTGAATTTTGAGGGTGTTTGCATTGTTGAGTGGACCAAATGTGGTGAGAGTCCATATCCATATAATTCACTACAAGGCTAGTCAGAAAAACTTTGCATAAGGAAAATGAACACAATAATCCAAAGAAAGACACATGTTTGTGTAGGATAACACTAGAAGAAAAACGTGTCCACTACAACTGACTGAAATGCAACTACATGTCTTACGCAACTGCCCTGCAACTACAATCCTCTATATTTGCACCAATTTTGACATAGTTACACTGTAGTTGCAAAATAGTTGCAAAGTAGTCGCAACATGTAGTTACGCATGCGGGAATGTAACAAAAGAGTTGATGTGAGGTACTTTACATCCAATCTTCACCACAATGGTCGATGTGGATAATTTTACGTTCTGTACACGCATGCGGGAATGTAACAAAAGAGTTGATGTGAGGTACTTTACATCCAATCTTCATCACAATGGTCGATGTGGACAATTTTACGTTCTGTAGAGTCCACTGTGTCTATCTACAATTGCATGTAATTTAAATTTGATAGCAATTTAACTAGAATGCAACTAGATTGCAACTGCATTGCAATTGGATTGCAACTGGATTGCAATTGGATTGCAACTGGATTGCAATTGGATTGCAACTATAGTGCAACTAGACTACAACTACATTGCAATTACAATTTGACTAGTATTTGACTTAAAAACAACTAGATTTTAACTTGAAAAAACTAGCATGGAACTAGAAAACAACTAAAATGCAACTACTATTAAGTCTTTTATTAATTGTCCCACATCAATTGTCAAGAATACCATTAGGTTGAACATATAAGAATTGTAAGTGATAGCAATATTGTGTAATGTTTTTAATAATGAAATTCTAATATTTATATATTTTGTAGATTTTACACTTTGTAGATTTCTACAACTTGTAGATTTTTATAATCTACAAAAAACTATAAATATTTATAGTTTAAGATATTTCTAGATTTGGTGATCTAAAAAAAAATAGATCTGAAATTTAGAATCTACAAATCTTTGAAATTCAAATTTCAAATCTACAAGTCACAAAGACGCAAACTAGTTGCACATCAATCGCAAACTAGTTGCACACTAGTCGCAAACTAGTTGTAAGTCAATCGCAAACCAGTTGCACATTAGTTGCAAACAAGTTGCACACAAATGACTTCCACGTAAGCAACCACGTCAGAAAAGTTCATCGATGAACTTTCAAGTATACTGTCAAATGATAAACAACTTTGAATTTTTTGCAACTGCTTTGCAACTTGTCCACTGCAGCTGCGGGCTCCAAATTATCACCTAGTTGTAAACGACCTATGCAACTACAAAATGAGTTGCATAGTGTAGTTGCAAAACCCCTCGTTTTTTTGTAGTGTAAGCATTGTAGAGGATCTTTTTAGAACCTTACAATGTGTCCTACCAAAAATGCCTAAGGACATCATCCACTCATTCTGGTGCCTTACATCTTGAAAATGCCAATGGTGTCAATATTTATCCAATTGTCAATGTTAATTTGAAGGCCATCTGCAATTTCTAGCAACATTTAGGATTCCAATTTATTTTTTGGGAAAACACATTGTTTTGATCCTTCTATAGACTTTTGAAAATATGATTCAATTTAGCCCCTTCAAAAGTCCATAATTACTATTTTAAGATCAATATCAAGTAAAACAATATAATTTTTAGGTGCCTCAATCTACACTACAACACATAATGAGTCACTAATATAATAACAAGAATGTTCTCTTCATTAAAAAGACTCTTATAAAATGCTATATGGAGTTTTCTAAATCCAATTTGCAACTTTAAAAGTCCATGGGTCTTTAACTAAAGAAGAAACCTTCTAAATAATTATGTGGTTGCCTTTGCATTCAAGTTGAGATTGTATGTTCAAATTTATAGCTACAATGGTGAAGTGAATTATCTACAATGTGTCTTGCAATGCAAAGGTCTTGCTAAAAAATACACTGTGACATGAAAAGTGGTCCACTCAACCGTGCACACACCCTTGAGTATTGTGATAGAAAGTCCATTGCTTGAAAAGCAATCTAGGTCTACAGTCCCATACACTCTCCACTGGCCAACTCTTGGATATTTTTTACCACATGCAGTGAAAACATCTTACATGGATCATTGGGCTTTTTAGTTTGGGATTATTGGATTGTAACACTTGGACTGTCTAGTTTCTTGATCATTATATGCAAACTTGGTTTGAATCATTTGTTTGACTGCTTTCTCATGATTGTTGGTCTTGTTTGCAGATCACTATATGATGAGCTTGATAGGTAATTTCCTCAACAAGAGTTATAGGACGCTTTTGAAATTATCTACCCATAATGTTAGAAGCAAGAGGGTGCTAATGAAAGTTTCCCACAACACTTAGTAGTGCTGAAAAGCTTCTATTGTCATGCCAAACTTTTGAATGCAGAGAAGCCTTTCATTGACAATGGGAAGTCTTACACAACCCTTGAGATGCTTTCAATTGCTATATTAAACAACCAATAGGGCCTTTTTAAAGTTATGATGAAAGCTAATGCTAATGCATTGTGTGCACCACATTCAATGTGAATTCGGTGATGAAATTATTGCGCAATCTCTTGTAGTTGCGACACTCGAGCAATTTGATTTTAGAGTACTTTAAGGTAGCCGAGATAAGCTGCTGTCTAGTCTTGGACTCCGTAGAGGATGAAAGATGTTTTTCAACCTTAAAATTTTTCAAATCTTGCCAAAGAAATTGGTTGGACAAGCACTTACTCGTTGTGGTGCATAGGTTTGGATAAAAGTATTTTTCATGGAGAATTTCTCCAACAAGGAAGTGCTAGATTCTTGAAGGAATGCTATCATAATTGGCAGCCATGGAGATGTTTAATCTCCACTCGATTCTTTAGTATCCTCCTCATCAAGTAGTCTTTAGTTTTCATGAGATTATGATGGCTTTGTAGTTCAACTTCTGAGATTTTCCTTGACATTCAATACCTATGCTCAGTTGTGGTTATTATTGCACACTTGTGGAAGAAGGAGGGTGAGACTGCATACAACATTGACTTTAACCCCTAAAGGATCAAACACCATTTTTTGACAACATAGCGTTTTTGGGCAGCTCACCACGAATGGAATTTTTATTTTTTTTCTTTGAAATTTTCACACAAGATGTGCCCGAGGAGTAGCTTCAGGGCCCAACAATTTTCATAACTTTTGACCACATGGTTAAAAAGTTATGGTATGATATGTAGTTTTCATTGTTCGGCGGGCAGCCCGGGCAGCAAAAAAAACTTCTTTAAAAATCATTTTCTAGAGAAATAAAAATTTGAAATTGGTTCACTAGATTTATGTGCACAAGGAAAGCTTTGAATCATTCCACTTTGATTTATGAGATGAAAGTTATGAGGAATTTTAGTTGTGGGTAGTTTGCGGATAGTTATGGAATCTCTACTCTAAAATAAACTTTGAAGTCCTCTATTTAACTCAATTTTCAATATTTTTGGAAAAAAATATAAACACAAGGTGTAGATTGTTTATTGAAACATTATAATCGTTTGGATTGGCATTTTTCAATTCCATAATTAAATCCTTAACAATTTAGTGTTTTGAATCATTTTCTACTTCTTTCTACTTACTATTTTTTTCCTATATGTTGTACAATTCCAAATGATCTGAAATTATTCAAGCATGTAGCTAACTTTCTTTGAAGAATGAATCCAAAGAGTTACCACCATTTTGGACATTTTTTCATACAAATGTGACCATGTGAAGTGCAGCTGCCCGTTTTTTCGCAGGGACAAAAAAAGGGTTTTTGTCACTTCAAATGCTAATATCTTGCAATCTACACGGTGGAAATTTCTGAATTTTTTTCCACATCTTCTCAAACTAGTTTACTACAAGATCCTACGGTTACATGTGTCCAAAAATGTTTTTTTTCCAAAATTTGGTACTTGTACTAGAAATGGCAGTTTGGGAGCGTTTTTTTTGTGAAAACATAGTCAAAAACCTTTAGGGGTTAAGGAATCTCTAATGATTTTGTGTTCGTGTTTGCTCTAACTTCAAAGGTGTTTTGTTTATTTGTATTAAGTGCAGGTCCCACTAACACTACAAGGACAGTCTTACTTATTGCAAGTAGGGCTCAGTTCCCTTCTTCGTGAAACTTTTGATTTTTCAATGTGTGACTGTCATTGTGTTGATAAGCATACTAGATAATGGACAACAAAAATAAACAAGTAAATGAGCAACTACGTGAATTTTGAAGTCACCACATTGCAATGCCTCCCCCTAAAATTTGCCACTGTTTTACATAATTGTATGACCACTAAGCAATAATAGCCACTCCAAATAACCAAAAAAAGCCATGGATGGTGTACCAATCTTCTTCATGTGTCGCAATTTTTTCTTTACCAAGAAAAAACAAACTCCATACTTCTACATTTAAAATTCAAATTTATTGGACGGTTTCTGTTAAGGAAAGAACCTGTCGCGGAAATAGCCTTCCCTACACACACGGGTTTAACCTCCCGGCTACTTTCACAATTCCAGCAGGGTTGCGTTGACACAGCGTTCGGGGGAGCGGCCTTGGCTCCCACGGCGTCTCATTTCCCGCAGCCTTTCTTTCTCTCGTAGCGTACGTTACGTCATGTCCGACCCATCGTTCCCAACTGAACTGAAATCCCTGTGGAGCTCAAGCATCATCATCCTGTGGGATGGATGCTGCCGTTCATCCTCTGGCAGCGTGCTTTCAGGGGCCAAAGCCAAAGAGGGAGAGAGACACACACCCTCGCGGACTCACAGAAAGAGACTGTCGTCAGGAGAACGTCGATGCAGCTGATGATGAGTGCGCATCCCATGCATCGGTCTGTTTTCTGCTCCTCGCCATCCTCGCCCGCGCTTGCTGGCCATAGCCATAGCCATAGCCGTAGCCGTAGCCATCGATCATCGCACCTCGCTCTGGCGCTGCTCCTCTCGGGGTAGCCCTGTTCGGGATGCGTTTTGGATTTGAATTACGCCTCGTGGCTTGATTGGAAGGGGTCGCTCGGCGCTTGTCGGGTGTGCTTGCTTCATGTTGGCCTTTCGGAGCGTTGGCGTGCGGCGGAGGATGTGGTGGAAGGTGGCGTGAAGCAGCGGCAGTGGCCTGGCGACATCGGGATTCGGAATTGTGGGCAGGGAGACGCGCGCAGGGGTTAGGGTTAGGGGCGGGGCGGGGTTCGATCGAGATGAACTCTTCCCGGGTGGGAATTGGGATGTGTTTCGGTGGAGGAGGCGGCAATTGACGGCGTGAGGCATCGGACGGCATTGGGAAGGAGACCATCGATCGACACGGGTAAGCTGGCGTCGTCTCCCGAGTCTTCGGCGTCGCCGACGTCGCCGATGAGGGGGAAGTTGAGTCCGTTCGAGAAGCCGGCGCGGAGTCGTTCCAGTGTGATGTTTCGGGCGGCCCCGGACGAGGAAGACGACGTGGAGGAGGAGCCGACGCATTTGAACACGAATACTTGCAGCTTGTATCTGGTGGTGTCCACGGACAAGCTGACGGCGCGCTACACGGGCGACAGTCGCCACGGCAACGACGTGGGTGCCATTCAGGCGAACCGGCCTGCGCCGTGCCGGCGGCTGCTCTACTACTTCGAGATGACGGTCAAGGACCGCGGGCAGAAGGGGTGCACCACCATAGGGTTCACGGATGAGTTTTTCAAGAATTCGCGGCAGCCGGGGTGGGAGGTGAACAGCTATGGCTACCACGGCGACGACGGCAAGCTGTACCATGGGCAGGGTCGGGGCGATTCCTACGCGCAGGGTTTTACCACGGGCGACACGGTGGGCGCCGGCATCAATTACGCCGCGCAGGAGATCTTCTTCACGCGCAATGGCAAGATTCTGCCCGGCATCTACAAGGACGTGAAGGCGCTGCTGTATCCGACCATCGGTCTGCACAGCCCCAACGAGAAAGTGGAGGTCAATTTCGGACAGCGCAAGTTCATGTTCGATGTGGAGACGATGGTGTTAGAAGAGCGGGGTCGCAGGCAACGTGCGGTGGAGGATTTGCAGCTTCCCCCTGCGGCCAGTCATAGCATTGTGCGGGCCTTTCTGCTCCACTACGGGTACAATGATACTCTGACTGCATTCGATGCCGCGTGTGGGGCTGCAAACGCGGACGGCAGCGTGGATTCCGTCCAATTTCTTCCCAAGCAGGAAGCGAATGGCGCCATGGCGTCGTGCGACAATGATGACATGTACGCATTGGAGCAACGGAATATGTTGCGGCGGTTGATCCGTGAGGGCAATGTGGATCGCGTAATCACCAGCCTTCAGGAATGGTATCCACAGGTGAAGGAGGACCCGTTCTCTACGGTCACGTTTCTCCTGCACTGCCAGAAATTCATCGAATTGGTGAGGACAGGGCAAGTGGAGGACGCGGTGACTCTCGCGCGCAAGAAGCTGGCATCGTTTTTCGGAAAGTGCCGAGATCAGGACCTTCTGCTACACGATTGCTTAGCATTACTGGCCTACGAGCGACCGCAAGATTCCCCGATTGCTTATCTTCTGCAGTTTGCTCAGCGCGAGGTGGTGGCCGATGCAGTGAATGCTTTTGTGTTGGGCACCAATCCCTCCATTCCAGTCGCGAGTAAGAATGGTAAACCTCCTCAATCTGCTTTGGAAAAGCTCCTCCGACAGCTGACTGCTTGCCACGTCGAGAAGCGGTTCTTGAACGGGGGCCAAGGTGAGGTGTTCCGATTGCATCGCATATTGCAGGGAGGCAAGGACGGGGGTTGGTAACGTGGAGAGCACTCAGATTGACTGTTGCCTGTGTCCGATTGTTTTCAGGTGTCTCTGTGAAATCCCCTGTGTCCAATTCATAGTGGGGCTGCAGAGGTGAGTGTAGCACGGCCTGTAGATAGCATCGAGGTGATCTAGACAGGGAGCACCATTTAATCTCTCAATTGATAAGATTCTCAGGTTGAATCCCTTGGAAGTCGGAACCGACTGTCCTCGGAACCCTAAATCACTACTCGCCGTATATCACTCGCAAGCGTGAAGTGAATACTGCGACGTTTGATTGAACCACACTGTATGCACTGGCATTGTCTCCTGAACTGCTTAAAACGGACTGCACACACTCCTGGTAACGTTGTAACCTCCGCCGTGTCTCCGTCAAGTTATTAGGGTTAGCGGTCGTGGAGCTTACTCGCTCACGCCTAATGTCTGGTTGACTGTGGCCTTACTTCAGGAACTCTGGACACTAAGATCTTAGTGCTTGTTACCCCCGAATGCATTGTTCGTTTGTCGTTCCTCTTTACTCCAATTGAGCTGCAGAGCTATTGGTGGTGCTGTTTTTTGACACGGAAATCAGTAATCGGGATAAACTCTCCGCTGGGATCGAGAATTTGTTTTCGTTTTGGTGGACTGTTTATAAACCTGCAGTTCGTGTCTTCCAATTTGATTCAGGGTCGTCAGAAATTAGGGTTTGGATTTTTTGAGGGATTAACCCAAGCGTGACTTATCTAAACGGTCGTACATCAAGTATTGGGGTTTGTGTGGGGCTATGTAGAATGTCATAAGTGGGCTTGCATTGCCATCGAAAGCAAGCTGTTGTAGAACGACTTACATCCGGGCTTTGCATTTAGTGTGTTTTGGAAGATTTTATGGTGCTGCATTGATCTTATGAACGTATATTAGGGGAAGGTATGATACGTAACATCCATGTGTGTTCTGTAATTGTGTCCACGACATGAACCATTTAGGTGTTGCAGACTGCCCATAGCCTCGGGCTCTTCTCAGAGAGTTCACTGTTGTTTTATGAGGTTATTATCCGTGAGGTTTTTTTTATGTTTACCACTTTCTGATAGGGGTCTGGTTTGGATTGTTAAAGCAGTCGATTTATGTTTGGGAATATGGCAAAGGTGTGATTGGCAAAGATATAAGGTAAACGAACCCATGATGGTTTTTTCATTTTTTTCAGATTTTGCCTTCAATGCATGTCTTACATGACAGTAATGAAGTAGTTAGTGACTTCATTAGGAACTTCTAATTTTTCAGTGAGAATTTATTGTGAGAATTGACTTTTATGGCTTTCCATGTTAGAAAAGATTTTGACTGCTTTAGGTGAGCCAAATGAGTACGATGGATTCAGATTTTGTTGGATAAAAGGTAGTCTACAGTCTCTTATGGGCAAAAATGCATTGAACACTTCAAAAATTCATAGCAAATTCACATTTTGTCAGAAGAAGATAATTTTAATTGCTCTCATTGTTTCTTGCACTTCCACTATTGTGGGAAAAAAATTAAAAAATTTCAGTAACCACATGATGTCAAGCTCCTTATTTTGACCACTATGTGCTGGTTTACCTTAAGTGATGGTTGGGTGATGCTTTAGTGTAGTACTGTTTTGCTTAGTAGCATGTTTTAATGCACATTGTAGTATAGTTTTTATTTTTAAAAGTTTAGTACTGTTGTGACAGCATAATCTAATAAAAATTAATGTAATTTTTTATTTCTTAATTCAGAATCCTTTTTGAAATTCGATATCTTTTTCGGTGTGAGTTGGATTCCCATGAAACAAAGGTTTTGCACCCCTTCTTGTAGAGAGCTTTGCAGTAGTATTGTGAATGTAATTGAAACACATTGTTTTGGTAATTTTATCGTAACTAAGAAAACAAAATAAAACAAGTAGCCTCATTTAATCCTTAATGGATAAACTTGTGAGTATGAAAATCATCCATATTGACATCATGTGAACCATTGGTTTAAAATAATCCAGAAGTAGTTATTGGAAGTCAAGCTATCTTAGAAGACTTCTTCTTTTCACACAATTTGGAGGATGAATGGTTGCATTTTTGTCACACATTGAAGGATTCAACAATCAAAAATGGCCATAAGATTGCTTATAGGTTAAAGTATTGATATCAAAACATTTGGTAGAGAGTGTTGATCTTCATTGTGCTACTAGATTTCAAGGCAACTATTGGTATTGTAGCTCAGGGCTTTCACTTATCATTTGACATAACTAATTTGTAGGCCCTTCATATTTATTCTTCATAACATGATTTGCTTTGGCATTATTTCTTTATTAGTTGGCCTATTTTTTCATTATCTAGTCTATAACTTCAAAAAACTAACAATAGATTTAGAAGAATTTGGAATTCACACCTCAATTGTTTCATCTCTACAAGCTGAAGTTTTATTCATCTTAGTATTGGATTTGTAGTATATAAAGTTTTGTGGACCTATCTATATCTACATGTCATATCTCCTAGAACTAAGGCAATTTGTAATAATTTAGACGGCTATATTTAAAGTTGCTAGAGGATTATAGGTCAATAAGGTGTTCAAATTTCAATTGCTGGGAATTAATTAGAATAAATAAATTCATAGATTTGTACTATTCAAGTACATTCAACATGTCATAAGTGAGCATTGTGTTATAATTTGTGTTACTACTAACTTGTTGGTAAACATTCTTAAAGTTACATTTAATCCTTAATGGATGATTGATTTCAAAATACACTATTCAATATAATTTTGTGCCTAAGGAGTGGTATGACATTTAAGGATTAAAAATCATGAACATACAAGAAAAGGCTACTTTTTTGTGCAAAAAATTGGATGGAAAAGAGTCTTTTCAATTCACTAACAAGGCCAAAAATAGCATAATAGGCTCAAAAGTACGTCATGATTACCCAAGCCATGTGGCCATTAGATTCATGATGGCTTAGTAAAAAATCTCAAAGCCCTTCAATGGATTCAATTCCCTCCTAATGTAGATCCATTCTTATTTAAGTATGCGAATATTTTTGAAAGGGTATTTGTTACTTAGATCAATTAATTGAAATTAGATCCAAAACTAAAAAACTAAAAAGGTATCCAAAATAATTTATCTAAAATAAATAAAAAATTCTCAACCCTTCTCTATCAAATTGTGATCATTTTAAAGCTCCTTTATCTCATTATTGGAGGTGAAATTGAAGTGATAATTTATAAGTTCATGTACCTTACTATTGGAGGTGAATTGAAGTTGGTAAGTATGTTCGGCTAATTATAGACATTCTAATTATTCTCTTTGAAAATTTATATTTATTATTTTTGTTTTTAGTTTCAAAAAAATATTAAAATTTCTCATGATAGATATTCTAATTTTTCTACATTCAATTTGGCCAAAAGTGACATTCCACCCAATCATGTGCTTGCCCCTCTTCCTGCCAAATAATTAAACCGTTTGATCTAATGTAAAATTTAAGGCCCCCCTCAAATGCTGTTGATAAAATAGTTGCAAATGGCGCTAGATGTGGGCCGTTAATCTTCTTCAATAAAGTGGGACGCTTCTCAAAGCCATCGATGAAGCACCGTTTGCCAAAAAATCAAATAGCGTCAATGCCCTTGATATATAGGATTTGGCGCTCAAGCATGAGTTTCCGCTCAAGCATGAGTTTCCACTATTTTCGTGGTGTCAAATAAGATGCTGCTAGCAACTTCCTTTCTTTATTGGAGCTTCGATGGAGGAGGGGACAATATCAAAACTTTCGTTGGTTGCATTAGAGTGCAATGGAGATCAGATTGTGGATTGCAACTCTAGATGTTAAAGTTGCGACTATGGACGATATAATTTTGTTGGTACTTGTTTTTAGAATTTTATTGCTTGTTTTCATATTGCTTGGAAAAATTCAGAAGTGTTTGGTAATAGAGTTTGGCGTTTTCTATGATTCAAACATTTGTTGATTGCTTTGGTTTGTTTGCTTTAATCTGGAGGTATGATTGGTTTGTTTGAATAGTTCAATTCAGGGTCTTGTTGAACCTAATGTCTGTCATTGGATGTAGGATCTGGACTTTGGGTGGCGTAAGCTTAGAATTTTGTTGATTGGCAGCTCAAGTACCAGCATCTTACTTGACATTTGTAAATGAATTGGTGAATTTAGCTTTACAATCCGTTGCATACATTGGAATTTTATATAATTGCAATCAATGGAATTTTTCTGTTACATTTTTGGATTTGCAGCCTGTATCCTACAACCTTGAAGTGTAATAGTTTTCTTTCATTTTTTGAGCATAATATTAACCCCTCATCGCCGAAGGGGACAAAAAGTGTCCTCAAAGAAAATTCAAAGTGCTGTAACTTTTGCATCTGATGTTCGATTTCAATAAAATTTGTTGTTGAAGTTGCGCTCTCTCTTCTAGTTTGTCTGGTACAATTTTCAGATCAATCCAAGTTGTATTGATTTCTTGGAAGCCAATCCAAGTTCACAGGTTCAATTTGAATTCACCAAACTGCATTTGAAGGCTGCAACTTTGGGGGCTTGTATCTCTTTCATCCGATGTTTATTTTCAATAAAATTTGTTGGGTTACGTTCCCCTTGAAGTCTAGTTATTGTGGTAAAGTTTTCATGTCAATCCAAGTTGTTTTGAATGCTTGGAAGCAACTCGAAGTTCAAAATCCCGCCATTCTTGGACTACACTGAACTTCGGAGGCTTGTATCTTCTTCATATAGTTTTCGTTTCCAATAAATGTTTTTGAGAAAATTGCGCATACTAGTCTAGTTTGTGTGGCTAAAATTTCATATCAATACAAGAAGTTATGAGTGACTGAGAAACATTTTAGTAGAAGGAGGTTCAGCCTCATGTGTTTTTTGCAACTTTTCTTGCCTTTTTTTGGACATTTGCAAGCCATTTTGCAAACATATTGAGTCAGTTGAATGATATTTTTTTCACCAATGTGTTTGTATGTTGTTTTTCAATCACTTTATAGTTTCAAGTTTTTTCATTTGAGTAGGTTTAAGAATCGAATTTCACCTCCAAGTGTGTTACAAGGAAAATTTCAGCATCTTTTTTCAACACTAAAACATTATAATCTTGCAATCCATGCGGTCAAATGACTCCAAATTTGATCCACATCATCTACAACATGTTCACTACAAGATTGTACGATTAAGATCTCTATAACGTCGTGATATTGAG
Organism: Antitrichia curtipendula; assembly: GCA_951230915.1. Taxonomy (NCBI): domain Eukaryota; kingdom Viridiplantae; phylum Streptophyta; class Bryopsida; order Hypnales; family Leucodontaceae; genus Antitrichia; species Antitrichia curtipendula. The sequence goes on from OX579636.1 coordinate 614,750, forward strand.
ATCTACATCACTTCAAAAGCACTGCTGTTTTTGAATCCAAATGGGACTTCGGCGGTGAGGGGTTAAGAGGTTGCTTGAAGTTTTGCAAGTAGAGAGGCTTTTTTAAAATTGGAGACTTACCTAGGATTTGTTGTGAACAACAAGTGGGAGCTTAAACATTACATAGATTTTGTCTCGTTTTTCTTTGGTTTTTTTCTACTAGTCTAGAGGATCCTTGTACATTTGCATTCTTAAAATTGCACTAGAACTTTGGTAAGGTCAAGCTACCACTGCTGTGAAGATTTAAACTCATGAAGTACAAACTGGACTATAGAAATTAGGATTTAGGGTTCTAGAGATTTTAGAACTTCACAAAGTTTATGATGATTGTGGGTTTTCTTGGAAAACATGTAACAATTTTTTTTTTAATTTTTTATAAAAAAAAAGATTACATCTACACCCCATTCAGATTTTATAAAAGCTTTACATTCAATGGAAAAATGACATGTATTCTACTTTGAGAATTTGTGTAAAATCCTTACAACCAATGAAAAAGTAATACACGTATTTGTTATAAATTTATTTTGGAGTTTTACTACTTTTGACACTTTGTCAACGTACTCAAAAGCGTCAAGACTTACCTTACACATTCAAATTTGAGGTAGATATCTATTGTTGCCAAAAATTGATTAATTATTAAAGTGTAGCCATCTATAAAACACTTCCAATAAACTTCCAATAGACTTTTCATTCGTATTTTTTTATTTTTTTTATTGTACAAGAGTTGATTGTCTTCTCTAAGAAAATTGCATAATAATATACATAAGTTTTGAATTATACTCTTTGAAATCTACACATTTGCATGACAATAACATTGAACACTAAAGGAACTTCTTATATTCACCCAATTCAATTAAGGTTATTACACCTAATTACAAATTTCTAAAACCAATCCTTGTATATCGCACAGAAAGTACAACCTCTTCAAGAGAGCTTACCTAGATGTCCAATACACCCATGTAACACAGAAGCATAGTATTGACTCCAAAAAAGAGTTGGAAGTGTCAGGATGGGCAATATCCAAGGCTCACTGGCAAAATCCTAAACTAACTCACTCACTGCTAGCAGGTCAATTTGTCAACCAAAATTTCTTAACTTTGTTTGAAAATGAAACCAAATGTACTGAGAGAGATAATATACAAATCCATATGGCTTCCAAATAATGGACAGTAACTACATCATTCAGAGGAAGTCAAAAAATTCCACTCGGTAGAAACCTCTACAACGGTAAAAAAAAAAATCTTACATAAACTACAGGTAAGTTACCAACCAATGGCAAATTTGAGAGTCTCGGCTACAACCGCAGACAGGTCTAAAGATGATATTATGAACAGCCATGGTCAAAGCCATTCAACCATACAACAGTGAACTCTCTGAGAAGAGCCCGAGGCTATGGGCAGTCTGCAACACCTAAATGGTTCATGTCGTGGACACAATTACAGAACACACATGGATGTTACGTATCATACCTTCCCCTAATATACGTTCATAAGATCAATGCAGCACCATAAAATCTTCCAAAACACACTAAATGCAAAGCCCGGATGTAAGTCGTTCTACAACAGCTTGCTTTCGATGGCAATGCAAGCCCACTTATGACATTCTACATAGCCCCACACAAACCCCAATACTTGATGTACGACCGTTTAGATAAGTCACGCTTGGGTTAATCCCTCAAAAAATCCAAACCCTAATTTCTGACGACCCTGAATCAAATTGGAAGACACGAACTGCAGGTTTATAAACAGTCCACCAAAACGAAAACAAATTCTCGATCCCAGCGGAGAGTTTATCCCGATTACTGATTTCCGTGTCAAAAAACAGCACCACCAATAGCTCTGCAGCTCAATTGGAGTAAAGAGGAACGACAAACGAACAATGCATTCGGGGGTAACAAGCACTAAGATCTTAGTGTCCAGAGTTCCTGAAGTAAGGCCACAGTCAACCAGACATTAGGCGTGAGCGAGTAAGCTCCACGACCGCTAACCCTAATAACTTGACGGAGACACGGCGGAGGTTACAACGTTACCAGGAGTGTGTGCAGTCCGTTTTAAGCAGTTCAGGAGACAATGCCAGTGCATACAGTGTGGTTCAATCAAACGTCGCAGTATTCACTTCACGCTTGCGAGTGATATACGGCGAGTAGTGATTTAGGGTTCCGAGGACAGTCGGTTCCGACTTCCAAGGGATTCAACCTGAGAATCTTATCAATTGAGAGATTAAATGGTGCTCCCTGTCTAGATCACCTCGATGCTATCTACAGGCCGTGCTACACTCACCTCTGCAGCCCCACTATGAATTGGACACAGGGGATTTCACAGAGACACCTGAAAACAATCGGACACAGGCAACAGTCAATCTGAGTGCTCTCCACGTTACCAACCCCCGTCCTTGCCTCCCTGCAATATGCGATGCAATCGGAACACCTCACCTTGGCCCCCGTTCAAGAACCGCTTCTCGACGTGGCAAGCAGTCAGCTGTCGGAGGAGCTTTTCCAAAGCAGATTGAGGAGGTTTACCATTCTTACTCGCGACTGGAATGGAGGGATTGGTGCCCAACACAAAAGCATTCACTGCATCGGCCACCACCTCGCGCTGAGCAAACTGCAGAAGATAAGCAATCGGGGAATCTTGCGGTCGCTCGTAGGCCAGTAATGCTAAGCAATCGTGTAGCAGAAGGTCCTGATCTCGGCACTTTCCGAAAAACGATGCCAGCTTCTTGCGCGCGAGAGTCACCGCGTCCTCCACTTGCCCTGTCCTCACCAATTCGATGAATTTCTGGCAGTGCAGGAGAAACGTGACCGTAGAGAACGGGTCCTCCTTCACCTGTGGATACCATTCCTGAAGGCTGGTGATTACGCGATCCACATTGCCCTCACGGATCAACCGCCGCAACATATTCCGTTGCTCCAATGCGTACATGTCATCATTGTCGCACGACGCCATGGCGCCATTCGCTTCCTGCTTGGGAAGAAATTGGACGGAATCCACGCTGCCGTCCGCGTTTGCAGCCCCACACGCGGCATCGAATGCAGTCAGAGTATCATTGTACCCGTAGTGGAGCAGAAAGGCCCGCACAATGCTATGACTGGCCGCAGGGGGAAGCTGCAAATCCTCCACCGCACGTTGCCTGCGACCCCGCTCTTCTAACACCATCGTCTCCACATCGAACATGAACTTGCGCTGTCCGAAATTGACCTCCACTTTCTCGTTGGGGCTGTGCAGACCGATGGTCGGATACAGCAGCGCCTTCACGTCCTTGTAGATGCCGGGCAGAATCTTGCCATTGCGCGTGAAGAAGATCTCCTGCGCGGCGTAATTGATGCCGGCGCCCACCGTGTCGCCCGTGGTAAAACCCTGCGCGTAGGAATCGCCCCGACCCTGCCCATGGTACAGCTTGCCGTCGTCGCCGTGGTAGCCATAGCTGTTCACCTCCCACCCCGGCTGCCGCGAATTCTTGAAAAACTCATCCGTGAACCCTATGGTGGTGCACCCCTTCTGCCCGCGGTCCTTGACCGTCATCTCGAAGTAGTAGAGCAGCCGCCGGCACGGCGCAGGCCGGTTCGCCTGAATGGCACCCACGTCGTTGCCGTGGCGACTGTCGCCCGTGTAGCGCGCCGTCAGCTTGTCCGTGGACACCACCAGATACAAGCTGCAAGTATTCGTGTTCAAATGCGTCGGCTCCTCCTCCACGTCGTCTTCCTCGTCCGGGGCCGCCCGAAACATCACACTGGAACGACTCCGCGCCGGCTTCTCGAACGGACTCAACTTCCCCCTCATCGGCGACGTCGGCGACGCCGAAGACTCGGGAGACGACGCCAGCTTACCCGTGTCGATCGATGGTCTCCTTCCCAATGCCGTCCGATGCCTCACGCCGTCAATTGCCGCCTCCTCCACCGAAACACATCCCAATTCCCACCCGGGAAGAGTTCATCTCGATCGAACCCCGCCCCGCCCCTAACCCTAACCCCTGCGCGCGTCTCCCTGCCCACAATTCCGAATCCCGATGTCGCCAGGCCACTGCCGCTGCTTCACGCCACCTTCCACCACATCCTCCGCCGCACGCCAACGCTCCGAAAGGCCAACATGAAGCAAGCACACCCGACAAGCGCCGGGCGACCCCTTCCAATCAAGCCACGAGGCGTAATTCAAATCCAAAACGCATCCCGAACAGGGCTACCCCGAGAGGAGCAGCGCCAGAGCGAGGTGCGATGATCGATGGCTACGGCTACGGCTATGGCTATGGCTATGGCCAGCAAGCGCGGGCGAGGATGGCGAGGAGCAGAAAACAGACCGATGCATGGGATGCGCACTCATCATCAGCTGCATCGACGTTCTCCTGACGACAGTCTCTTTCTGTGAGTCCGCGAGGGTGTGTGTCTCTCTCCCTCTTTGGCTTTGGCCCCTGAAAGCACGCTGCCAGAGGATGAACGGCAGCATCCATCCCACAGGATGATGATGCTTGCCGATCGGGAAAAAGCCACCCATTGTTGGAATACTGTTTCAATGGGTTAACAATATAGCCTTGAAAGTGTATTGTTGCAGTTCTTGAAACAGTATACTTTTAATAAAAATGCAGTACTCTGACAGTAATGCAACAATATACTTTCAATATTATGTTGTTAATCTATTGAAACAATATTGGAACAATATTGAAGCAATGAGAGGCCACGTCATACATTTTTCACGTTGCACGTCAGTTTTTACACGTCGACATCATTTGCCACGTCACAGTCCATATCAGGATTTTTTTTCCCAAAAGAACAAGGTGGCACTGCCTGACCATAAAAACACTGACGTGTCAGTCTTTTTTCCTCCACATGCCGCATTCTTGGATGTCCTACAAACCGTGTTGTATGTGATGCTTTCCGAAAATAGGGGTAGTCCTACCATGTCACGTATAGAAAAACATCGTTTTTTGCAATGTCAAGGTTGACGGATTTTAGGTGACGTCAACGTTGATCGATTTTCTGTTGCCAATGCCAACAACATCAAGACTTGTTTTCTGCGACGTCACAAAATTCACTATTTTCTTAGAGTGTTAGAAAGTTCGGGGTAGAAAATACTTTACCTTCAACGGTCATGTCGTAAAACAATACCATTGAATATTGGACAACTTCAAGATCAACAAACAAATTATTTTTATTGTTGAGAATGACTTCCTTTGCTCCTCTAATGACCTTCTTTCCAACTCTAACTTCTAGAATTGTGCAATAGCCTTCTACATGATAATAATCTCTAATGAATTGAGGGAGCTTCTCGTTCATTTGTCTTCGCAATTGGGCTAGTCTATTACTTGATGGCAACATACTTCCCTTCAATTTTGGCATAGCCAGCTGCACCTTCCGATTAACAGCCTTGCACATGCAATGCAACTTCTATAAGTCACCTCTGATCCATTGCATGTGTTTAGCATGACATCTTCTGTAATGGATCTTTGAATCTTCTTGAATATACCAACTACTACTGCAATGGTTGCTTGACTCATTCTTGACTCCTTGGCAAGCTTCCTAGCCTCACCTATGGACAAAAAGCATGCAAAGACAGTAGCAATTTTTTTTCTACAAAGAACCATCAACCCCCCCCCCAACTTCTTCTTTCTTCTGAGTTGCTTATTTTTCATTTGCACTGTATGCAACACCAAGGGATGAATTGAAGCCCTGATGTGAGTTCTTCTGTGCTTGAAATGGCCAGAGTCTGCTTTCAGCTCATCTAAATTCTTGAGGTTTCCTTGGTGGACTTGTTGTCAAAAGCCTAGTAGTGTCTCTACCATCCTCTTTGTCTTGTCTTGTAGCTTTTCATATGCAATTGTGCATCTTCTTAATTTTGTTTGTAATGTTTCAACTTGCTCTCCTAGATGAAGCAATTCATCTCCTGTGACATCAAAATTGTGCTGAAGCACTCTCAGCATATCGTAGGTGATCTCTAGGGCCTTAACATCGGCCTCCAACTGACTATGCTCCTCTCTGTGCCGAATTGCAGCTTCGGACATGGTACCCAATTCTTGGACCAGTGAATTGCATTGAGCCCTTAGTTGCAAAATTGTGCACTCATGACTAGAGACCTCTGCTTGAAGACTTTCAATAGAATCCCTTGAACACCTTCTACCTTCTTCGTCAATATTCCTATCAATAGTATGAGCGAGATGCTTGGTATAACCCATCACGCCACTCTCTCCCTCACATATAAATTCCAAACATTCTTTTGTGGTGCGGAATTTTGGTGGCAAGTTAGAAACTGGGTCTACAAGATATATCCGGCTATCAACCCACAAATCAATGTGTATCTCACTAGCAACTCTCCTTGCTGGAAAGCTTTCGAGACAAGCTTGGTCCTCTAAAATCTTCCCTCTACGAATGAGTAGAGCATACTTCAAATCTAGCCTAATCTGCGGCAAGTAGCTAATATTAGTAACATCCCTGAGCGCCATGCTACAGCACAGCAGGACCACTTGCAACCTATTATGCCCTCGGTTTCCGACCACTCAACTCGATCTCCTCTTCTTACTAAAGTCCACGCCCCTTTTGCCCCGATCACATGGAGCACATGCTTTTCCACCCAAACATATCTGTAGCTAAATCTGCCAAATTCCATGTCCACGAGAAAGATTAAACAAATACCTGTTGCAATGAACGCCCAATTGAAAAAGAATAAAATATGGTGTACTGATGAATTACAGCACTTCTCGGTTGTCATTACCGCAAGAGGAAATTTGGACACATTTGCTAGCTTGGGATCGCCACATTGGTTGAATTCTTTTTTCCGATGTACCTCTTTGTCCAGCAAGAGTGACGTGAACGTGCAACCCGCCCAAACTTGTGCATTGGTGGCATTGTGCCCGGAAGCAAAAGTCAAAGCCGCATATTGCCCAAGAGCTCCACAGAGGGCCTTCTGAAGACCCGAAAAACTTTCTAATGTCTAGAGGAAACCGCCTTGATTTCACTTGTCAATGTGTTTGGTAGCTCTCTTAGATTGGTAAGACCGACCAAAACCACAACAGCTCGATGGAAGCCTTACAGCGCTTCCTCAACACCAAAAATGAAATAGACAACACATGAAATGAAAAAAATATATAAAAATGAAAAAAGAAATTAGTGATTTAAACTTACCCCTACCTTCTGCCTCCACTTGTGGTCACTCTTGTTTGCAAGCATCATCGCAATAAGTCCCTTGTACTCTGCCAAGAGCTTGTAGATTAGAGCAATGCAGTTGATACAACGTATCTTGATATTTTTGAGCAATTTAAGACCTTTGGAATCAAGCTGTTGTGCCAAAGCTCAAAATTCAGTTGCCTTCTTCAGTGAGTGAGCAAAATACGCATGAGTTGTGCACAAGACCGCTTCAACAGAGTGCATGACAATCAAGGAAGATAGTGACTGTGCGGCCAAAGTCAAGCGGTGGGCCATGTAGTGAACTCCAGTTGCAAATGGAGCATATTTCTCCTTCAACTATGTCATGGCCCCGATTTTCAACCCCTGAAAAGAGCTCACACTGTCGGCACCAAAGCACAACAATTTTTGTGCAATTTCAGGATCATTACCCCCCTTACAGTTCAAGCAAGAGTGATTATAGCCAAGAGATTGTCTACCAAGGCTCCTTCAAACTCCATCTTTTGGATCAAGAGAAGAATAGGCACGCGGCACCAATTTTGCATCACATAAGCATGGATTGCAATCCAATTGCTATTGTCGCAAGTACTAGTTTTGTCAGCGGACAGAGCAATGAAAGTGGCAAAGCCTACCAAGGTTCTTATTTTGTGCTTGATGAAGTCATATATGTGCTCCGCCATAATTCACCCAGAGCCATCACCCCAATGCTTCCGAGGCATTTTAAAACTCGGTCATTGGCCTGCCAGAAGCAAGCAAATGGAACAAGGTCGCAAATTGTATACGTTTTCTCTAGGACTCTTCTGTAGTGCAACCTTGGATTTGATTGGCCATAGTACCAGGTCTACGAGCAGCAAACAAGGCCAGGCAGTTCTTGTAGATTTCTCTACTGCTGTGTTTTGAGATTGTATCCCACTTCGGCGCCATATGCAATGCTTTACCATGCACCACACTGCATGGCTTGCACTGCACGATGTGCATCACTCCATTCTCCGCCAACATAGCCTCACTCCAGGGTTCCTTCACCGCCGAATCGCACTGGAATTTCTAATGGAGTTTGTAGTTTTTTTTCAACTTCTTCAACATGTTTGTGTTAGACACTCCTACACTCTTTCCACTCTTGGAATCAAAACTGCAGCTCTTCCGCTTCTTTCCTCCACGGCTTGGTGGGTCCATGAAGGCCTCATTGTCTGAGTTGACCATCTCGTCACCACTCAAATCGGAATTGTCCTCCAAATTAGTAGAGTCTTCTTCATCGTCAAACACTACGACTACGACAAGGCAGGACAAAAGAATCTCAATGTCCACAGATTGAGAGCCTCCAACTTCAACGGAGCTTTCTACCTACTGCGCTGCGCATTGTAGAGGCCCACAATTGAGCGAGTTACGGCTCAAGCCGAAGTAACTCCGCATTGTCTTCAAACGCTTGGCATGCTCTTGAGCCTCCATTTCTAGTGCCTTCTTCGATTATTGTGCCTTCCGCTCCGCAACTTTGGCCTCTTGCTCTAGTTGGACGAGTTTTCTTTTGTGCCTCTTCGATATGAATACTACATTTGTGGGCTTCCTAGTGCTTCTGTTGCCCAAGTTTAAAGAGGCGGAATGAGACTCCGCCATCACCCCCAAGAAATCGTAAATCCGGTCCACCACAATCTCTAATATGGAACCAAATGACAACGTCGACAGCAATGACCTCTCCAAATTCCAATTGAAACAAATGCACAAAATTGGGAAAAGGATATTGTTCTCCTCTAAACATGCGTTGCATTTTTTAACATAGAGCACTAAATTGGTACAATTCAAAATTCTACCCCCTCCACGATCATGAATTTCAAAGCAACCCATAATACCAATTACAAAAAAAACAATGCCACCGCTCACTAGAGAAAGTAAAAATCAATGTGGCAATTTGCAACTCAAGAAGCATTGTACGTGTCGCGAGGTGGCTATGAAAGCTAGAAATCTAAAGATTTGTTGGCTCCATAAGACACAATTGCAAAGCAAAGTGGGCTACAAGAAATTGAATGAGGAAGTGAATGCAACGAGGAATCTCTTGAATGCAAAAAGAAGGTGGTGCTAAGAGAGACGACGAAAATCGTAAAGTAGGCGCCGTTGATGTGAGGGAGAGGACAAGTGCGGCTTCATCGGCGGAGAAGACAACGCCAAAGTGAAAAAGAAGGTGGTGACATAAACCCCAATGACACGCCCATTCCACACAGAAAATGCGCCTAGACCTATCCCCGCATAGTGCATTGGCAATTTCGGGTGTATTTGCCTTGGGGTTTTGTATGGGCTTGGTGCTAAGGCAAAAGATTTGGTGCAATTTTGCACCGAATTGCCTAAAAAAACCCTAGCCATCATAGTAGTAGGTAATTGCCAAATTGTTGTGCATACTATCTTATGCAATTTGCTGCAACTTCATGGAATTACTTTGTCTGTGGTGAAAATTTTCTTCTTCTCTCTATTCTTTAGATATGTGCTCGTTCATCACATCTTATAGCAAGTGGCGGCTAATTATCTTTTACTGCTCCTTAATTCATCTCCATGAACCCTACTATATATGACAACTCTAGTACGCTTACAAGTACATACCTAGAAGATTCAATATTATTTTAAAAGACATTGTCTATTTTAAAAAAAAATCACTATTAGTCAAAACAAAGCTTTTATTAGCAGTTGGATAGGTATATGATTTTGGACTGACTCTGTTACTATCAGTTACTATTAGCAGCTATATAGGCTCGGTGGTTATAAAACTACGTTGGTGCAAATGCCTCGATAAGTTTAAAACTGTTCATATATAAATTTGGCCAATTTAACTCTAAATGGGAAGGGACCTTTAAAGCCATTAATCACACATTTATTTAGCCCTAGATGTCTTTATTGAGGTCAAATTCTTATACAAGTGCTGGTATAAAATACTCACTATTTAAATGGCCCAGACTCTACACAATTATGTGCCAACTTGTGAAGATAAAGGTTCATGCAAGTACCTACAATCCCAATTTCTTTACAAGATTCTTTGAATTTTTTTTGCAAGACAAAAAATCTAATTAGTTTTTGAAGAATGTAATTCTTATTTCAATTAGTCCCTAGGGCAATGTTAGGCTACAATAAGCCCGAAATAGGTGAGGGCGGGCAACTCTAGAACAAAAATTAGTAAATTTGCTAAAATTTATTTCTTATAGACTATATTTTTGCCTATGTGAAAAGATTTGATTTCATTCCATTTGGATTAGTAACTTAAAAGTTATTAAGCTTCTTGTTTTGGAAGCAAATGTAGCAAATTCTTTAGAAAATAATGTATTGGATATGTTTTTAAACTCAATTTTAAAAAGATTTAGAAACTAAATTAGTTGCATATGATTTAATTTGATTCCTAAAAAAATCTCATCATTGGAATTAATGTATTTCAATTCCATCTTAGAGATATCAACAATTTTGTTTTTCTTTCAATCTTGTACATTTTTTGACGTAACAATTATTTTAAAGAATAAAATTACAAGGTCATTTTTTTTTACAATTCCTGAAATTTCAACTCAATTTTTAAGTATAATAAAATTTTAATTTGATATCAATAGTACCAAAAATTTGAATGAAGAGGATTCAAAGCCCCATAACCTAGTTGCGCTGGGAGCATCAAAACTCATTTTTTTTCACTTATAAGCATTCACATCTTGTGAATAAGGTCAAAGTTTCTAAAATTTCTTCTAGACAGCCTCTTACTAGTCTAGTGCTAGTGCAAGATCCTAAGGTTAGATATGTAAAAAAAAAACAGATGCTTAAAACATTTGTTGTTTGCATTGAAAATGGCGTCTTTTGAGTGGTTTTGGACGGAAAACTGACCTTGCGACTTGAAGGGTCAAGGACCCTCGTATCAACTTAGAAGGCCAAAAAAAAAAGAAAAGAAAAAAGTTCTGACTTGTACATGTCTTTCCTTGAGTAGAAGAGTTCGTATTGTACACCTCTCCATGAAAATTCCATTGAAAAGGTCAAATGGGACACACAATAACTTACATGTGCAAGAAAATCGTACAAATGAACTGGTGAAAATCACCGAAAATTGTATTGCAGCTACCACCACCTCCACATTATCAATGATGCAAAACTTTCCGCAATAGACAGCCTCAACCAGACATTTGGAGCCATCTGGAATTGCGGTTGAACTTGAATTGCGATTTCAGAGCTTTTATCACTTTCTTTACGAGGGAGTTTCAACGAGCTGGAGGTGGTGCATTCAGCCTGCTTCCAGCACTTCCATTTGGATGGACAAATCGTCAACAAGCCAACCATGCATGCATTTCTACAGTTTCTAACGTGCACTGCATCGTACGTCACGCACCAGCAATGAGGCCCGCACCTCCTGGTGGATTTCGAATTCAGCTGCTCTACACAAAAAATTATCATTCGTGAGGTCAATAAAGTACCGCAATCAACTGTACTCTGGACTTCGTGAATTACTTGAGCTTGACCGATTCACTATGATTTTGTTTTTCTCTCGAAGGTAGCTGATTAAAATGTAAAAGACGATATCACCATCCAAAGAATCATTACCTCCCAAGCTGGAGACTTGGACTCAGCTTCAAACACCTTTCAAGAAAAGCACAAAGAAATGTAAGCACCAGGAGATTGATTGGCTCGGGAGCCAAGGGGAGGAGGCTCGCCATCAACACAGGCTACATCGACAGTGAACGTTCCAGTGCATCGCAGGGAGGAGGAGGAAGGCCCACACTGGAAAATGGAGCCAGTGATACCGAGCCAGAGACATTCGCAAAGGGATCTAACTGACTCACGTGTTTTCAATGGGATGTTTTTCTACCTCTCAAGTGGACTGTCTGAAACAATCAAGACAACAGGGGCCGCTAACAATCCAAGCCAATTCCAGAGGACTAGGAAGCTTTCTGACATTCTCTCAAAGATTTTCAAATGACCAGAAGGAGGCTACAAAGTTACACACTTGGTTTCGCTTCTATCATATTGGACGACTTCAGCTTCCCTCGTGGAAGTCGGTCAGATTCCTCGTATAACAGAGATACCATTGTAAAACTAACCAGATGAAGGAAGGCAACGACTGCATAATGTACTATAAAAGCGCATTCTGACCATATAATACCCATGCAAGGAACTAATTGAAAATAACCTTCGATTATACACAATGAAAACTTGCAAAGGCAACTAATGCTTTTGATAAAGTGGTTGTGCCAAGATGTTCGCATCGGAGACAATTAGAAAGGTTTAGGCAGAGATCGAGACTTCAATATTGGATCCTAGCTCTACTTTGATACAGAGGACACCCCCAGTCTCAGTGGGCCACCAAAGACAGTGACAGACCCTCTAAATCAGGAGCTGCGCAGGAGCCGTAGCTGAATCTCAGAACTCCGTCTCTAGCAAACCATCAATTAATCCAAAATCCATTGCCTGCAGTCATCAGAAAAGCGCTACTGTTTCAGTGCTTTGAATTGCGAAAGAAATGCAATCCAAACATTCCAAATAGCAGGTCAAGTGCACACATTCTTCTGGAGGCAAAAGAGCTGTCTGAAGTCTGAATCGTAAGAGTTGAGATTGGATACCTCAGCTGCAGAGAAGAAATAATCTCGCTCTGTGAATTTTCGCACTCTTTCCAAAGGTTGATTGCAAAATATGGAATACATCTGGTCTATTTTCTGCGCACATTTCGTTTACGAGAAGTACTTTTCAAATCTCCAGAAGCAGTACTGACAAGGGTATGAATCAGGAATTGTCAAAGAAATTGCAGGCTGGATACTATGCAGGTCGGGCTCCAAAACATAGTGGATGTGTGATGTGTCGCGTACAGGAAGGTAAAAGTGGTCATCAATCAAGCAGGTCTGTCTATAATGATGCAGGACCGTTGGCTTACAACATTCCTTACACTGAATTTGTAAGCCCACAACAGAGAGAATCGTAATGGAGTGAGGCTACTTACATCCCGAGAGGACATTACTTCATTCACTTGCCTTCTAACATCATCAGCAGTTCCCTTTCAAACAGTGTAGGACAATAGAGGGGGTGAGTTCCCAGAAAAGATGACACCCATAATGACCAGTGTTTGCAGAAACACTGTCCAGATCATGCATGGTAACCATCCAATATACAAAGAAAACAGTTAGTTAATGGGATTCTTAATGAAGAATGCAAATGAAACAGCCAGCACAGAGAATAAATGAGCCACAAGGAATGCACAGAATAAACAGCTCAACGTACGCTGTTAATAAGTAGCAAGCATCGGGAAAATAAACTGATAAGAAAGCATACCCCGCAACCTCCTTGAGGTTGGTGAATCATGATACGAGCGTTTGGCATAGCGAAGCGCTTGCCTTTTTTGCCACCCGCAAGGAGCAATGCACCCTGGCTAGCAGCTATGCCAAAGCACACAGTGCTGACATCTGGCTTAATCTGAATTCACAACCACCAAATGCACTCCTCAGGTTTAATGGCAATAATCTGTTGCAGTTCTAAGTTTCATTTTGAAGGGTTTTCTTGACAAATGTTTGCACAAGTTATACTAAAACCTAGCAAATAAGGTGTCTAAAATGGAGCGCCTTTCACAAGCCTGGCGATTTCATTCCAGAACTGAAAGGCTTCGGATTGATTCTTGTGATCTGTCTTGTACTGAAAAAGGACTATCACACCTTTACCCTGGATTCAAGACTACTAGCTCTAGCTAAACCTAGTAAGACCTCAGTAGTATAATCCTCTGCCTTCGGTGCTCACGTCATGAAACAGACCAGCTCGATAGTCGCAACACGCACAACAAACGAGATACTTACCCATTGCATGGCATCGTAAATGGCCATAATTGAATAAGTACTTCCACCTGGGCAATTGATATACATCTGCAAGGTGCAAGAAAAATCACAGCTCTGGTCAACACAAGCACAACTCATTCGTCTAAGACGAGTAACATAAACCTGAGCACGGAGAACAACGATAGAAGCAATTTGCATAGAACAAAACAATTCTATCTCGCTAGACTTCCCAATCCAAGTGCGCACAAATGTATGCATGTCCATAATTTCGAACCTTAATTTCCTCCTCGTCATTAATAGCCGCTAGAGTCAACAATTTCGAAATCACTGACTGCGCCACCTGCCGCGTCCAAATCCCACATAAAAGGCGCAAGTCAAATTTCAGCCATTTCACTGCACCTGCTCAGTCCAATCCCATGAAACTAAACTCACTCCCACACACCTCAGAATTCACAGGGGATCCGACGAAGATAATTCGATTGCGGAGCATCAGCGTATTCAAGTCCACAGGCCCGGAAGGCGTGAGGACGGCGGGCATCGTCGAAACTTGTGATATCTACCCGATTCTCTTGAATTGTTGTATAGAAATAGGCACACAGGACACAGGACATGAGATGCATGTTTTACCCCTCGAGTCCCAAAGCCATTTCTTGCTCCAAAACATTCTTTCTCGTTTGAAATTGTCATTTCTAGTGCATTGAAGCATGTAGACATGGAATTTTGTTTCTGCAAATTGAATGAGAAGATTTCGGCATCCATGACAAGTCACCAATTTCATGTAATTTTTTAATTACAAACTCCAACTTCTATAGCACAGTTAGTACAGTGCAGTAAGAGCAATGCTAATGCATACACCTTAGAGACCAACATATAAATTTGTGCAAGCATGTTGGATGGCGTGATTCCGACCTGTCCCTGGCCTGTTCCTATGTCCATTGCCCTTCTTGATGGATCCATGGCTTCAGTTGGAGGGGACTTTGTCAGTCATCTCATCCTTGTGGATGGAGGACTGATTCAGCCATTTGACTGGACCAGTTTTCTTGGCAATTGCGAGGGCTTGTAACTTACCTGCTGCCATGAGCATGGTTCTTTAGGGGGCGAAATGTCGCTCACTTGCAGGACAGGTTTGAGTCGGTGAGACGCCCTCCCTCTAGATTTGTGCCAACGGTGTGAAGGCTAGTGCAACGTTAGGGCCTTAGGGGAGAGCTGCCGATTAGTTCATTGTTGGCCGGTGGAATACGGAAAAGACCCGGTTGCAATTTGAGATCATCGGATAAAAACCGGTGACAGAATCTTTAGAATTTCTATGTGGAGTGAAATCTGGAGGAAGAACAGGGCTCGGTACTAGAAACAATAGTGCTAATACGGGAGTTGAAGGAAAATAGCTGGGGAAACTCAAAAAATATCGTGGACGTTGGGCTAGTGGCAGTTACAAGAGTTCCAAGAAGAAAAAGTTGGCCATGAGTCCGCAGCCTGTCTGAGTATGCAGAAGGCAAGGCTTGAGCCCTTGCCCGACCTGCCCCTCTCCACTTCAATTTGAACTCAAAATCAGCCTCTAACTTCTGAAGTGTAACTCTGAATGTTGTAAAATACAATATGCACGGAAAGCTCTTGCAACTCTGCATGGTTGGAATTAATTTCAAGAAATTGTCAGAAAAATTGTGACCATAAGAGCCTAACTGAAAACCATTTTGTCCCTTGAAGGGACAACAATGGAACTCTAGAAGTGAACACCATCAACCTGAACTAACAAACCAAACACTCAATGATGCACCTAATGCTAACAAGGTGATTATTAGATTGAAAATACCATTAATAAACCATTAATAAACAGGACCATGCAGTCATGTACTGCTATTATTACATTCAATGTGATTAAATTGCAAAAACTATTTAGTTATCACTACACTAATGATGGTATTCAGTGTTATGTTGTAAATAGCGCTACTTGCACTTTTACCCCACCCACTCTAAACTTCAATTAGTTGACATTTAGAGTTAATATTATCTATTTAATAAAGTATTCATTTGGATAGGCATTTATATTTTTAGGTTTATATTTTTTTCATTGTAATTTGATGAAATAATAGGTAACACTAAATGTAAACTTGTAAAAAATTGATATCTGGTAGTTGACAAACAGTGTCTATGTTGACATTTAGTGTTGGTAACGTTAACATGATAGTTGACATTCAGTGTTGTGCTTCGTAATTAGTGTTGCCAACACTATTTACCATCATTAGTGTAGTGTAGTATAAAGCCCACCTTTCAAAGAAGGAACTGGCTTTTGTATTCATTGCTATTGTCATGTGAATCTTGGTGTAGGGGTCTTGAACAAAACTTTGTATTCACATTTGTCATTTTGAGTTTTGCTTCTCTCTTTATTTGTGTAGTTGACGTTGATTTTTCTCACAAATACAACTTAAGGTAACAACACCAAATGTAATACTAGTAAAAAAGAGGTCTTGGAGCTTCACACTGAACAGTGGTTTCCAATGTGTTTTTTTAGCCAATTAAATACCCAATTTCTTAAAAAAAAATGGGCAGCTTCAAGCCTATAGGAAAAAAAAAAAAAGGATAAATGTTTAAAAAAAAATGCTAGATTGTAATGATGGCCCTACACACTATTGCCACAATGTTTCCAAAACCTCATTTCATCCATCATGTAGAGCCAGCACATACATAAATTGCATACAAAAATGACGTATTCAAAATTGTATACTCAAAATTGGCCTCCTTCAATTAAAATCCCCAAAATTAAGGAACCATGAAATTCAAAACCTTCTTGAAAGAAAATATTAGATAACCTATGAGCCGCGCTAGCAACGAATTGATTATTGTAAATAATCGGTTGTAAAATTTTCAATCACAACCTTTGAACTTCATGATCCAAGGTTTAGGAAGCAAGTTGAAAGGAAGAGGGTTATGAGTTGCAACTTGTAATGGCAATTATGACCAAGACTTTTTTTTTGGACTTGTGTCTTCCTTGCTGGCTTCACTGGAGAGGCCAGTTTTGGGAGGGATGAAGCCAAATAGGTCAGATTTCTAACAGTCTGGCGAAATTTCGCCTCCCAAAAAAGCCCTGATGATGACAGGTTGCCAATGGGATGGTGCCACGTTAGCATTGAAAAGTCAACAACAACTAGTTGTGGTCACATAAGGTAGACAAGCCTATTACCACCCTGATTTGCGATCTGACTATGTTGGAGTCAACTTCAATGGGGGCACCTATTTTTCAAAGGTGTATGCATGTTTCACGAATCAAACCCAAGTGGAATTATAATTTTCTGATGAAAATTGAAATTTCTATGAATTTTTGAAGTTGACTGCCCTGAAATTACAAATCCGCCCATGGATTAATTTATAAAAGTCAGATCAACAACCCATTACCGCCATAGATTGTATCTATGAGTACTTGGATATCCACCAATCAATGGTAGACACGTTACCCAAGCTGAATTAATGAGCTGATTTTGTCAGAAAAATAGATGGACTTAGATGAGTTTCAGGGTGGTAATGGGGCCAAAAGTCAGATGTCGGAAATAGGAAGCTGACGGGAATAGGCTGGTTCACCTTAATCATTTGTCCAAAAACAAAAAACAACCCACTGGTGGTGTCTAATTCCACAAGCTCGCTGAAGCACAGGAGCTTGGAGTCTGGAAAACAGTTGTACTGTACAGTACAATTGTACTGAAATGTACTACGGTTACACAAAATATAGAGTACACCCCCGCTTTCATATACTGGTACTCCGTATTCCATTTCTGGGGTACATATATCTGCAAACTTAAAACTGGACTGATGAGTGCAGAACTTGAATGCAAGGTTGCCTGCCCTTGAGAAGAGATCTGTCATGTTTCAACCCCGAACCATTTCACGAAGAATCCAGCGCGGATAAGTTAAGTTGTGCGCTTCCGAAGTAGAGTTATTCTAGTTGCTCATGAAATCATGCATGAATTCTCTCCTATCCTGCATATGAAGAAAAACATGTCTACGGTGTTGCAGTAAACTTGATCGACCCACGTTACACGTGGTGAGCATTGGCATTTGCAAACCTGTGCGGAAGGCAAGCTCTTTCAGGACTTTTGGTTCCTCTTTCAGAACTGGAAACAGCTAGGCAAACTCTGACGTTCGGAGCGTCGGTCTGTTTGCCAAACAAAATGTTTTTTTAACAAAAATTAGATCTATCGAAAGCATTGCAAGATGGGAAAGAAGAAAGCATATCCTGTGACCAGAGAAATATGAGAACGCAGTTTGGGAGGTGCAATAACAATTTATAATTTCAATGCAGCGTCGGAACCAAATTTCACAAAAGCAGTGATGACAAGACTGAGCCCTTGCACCCATCTTCCAACCTCGCGGGTCTTCCACAACTAAGCCACGCGATGGTTCAAAACACAATCGAAATTTACAGAAATTACAGAGTCCTTGCACGACGCTTCTCGAATCCTAACGTGTTGGAAGGGAAATTCCCAAAACTGTCTAGAACCAGCTGCTCTTCTTCTCCTTCTCTTCCTCATCTCCTCCGTAGCCGCTCTTCTTCTTGCCATAGCCTGATGATTCATCTTCGTCCTCACCATAGCTTGTTTTCTTCTTGAAGCCTGAGGACTCGTCATCGCCCTGACCATAGCTTGATTTCTTTCCGTAGCCTTCTTCATCGTCGCCATAGCCGGTCTTCTTCTTGTAACCTGAGGTCTCATCTTCGTCCTGGCCGTAGCCGCTCTTCTTGTATCCCGAAGTCTCGTCATCGTCATTGCTCTTCTTCTTGCGACCAAAGAAACCGGTCTTCTCCTCACCTTCTTCGCCGGCGTTCTCCTCATCATCATCCTTGTTGAAGTGCTTGTATGCCGCGTATCCGGCGACTCCCAGCACTCCAGCTCCGACCACACCCGCTGCCACTTCGGCCACCAAAACCTTGCGGCGATGCTCCCTCTCGTCGTCGTCAATGTCAGTGCGATTCTTTAAATCCTCGACCTACACATTGCAGCATGAACCAAAGTATTGTCATAAACAGGATCTAGAATCAAACCAATTCATCCAACCGCTCGCAACTACCGATGCAGATCTCTAACACTGCTCCGTGTGTTCGCAATAAAGCTCCAGGCAACAAATTGACCTCGACCAGTCACCGACATTTCTAAATTTGTCAAAATAAGCAAACAGAGTCAGACGGAAGCAACAATGTAGGACGAGAAAGCTCACATCTTCCTTATTGTACTGGCTCTTTTCGAACTCATCAGGAATCCCATCGCCGTCGGAATCCTTCTTCTTGGATCCATAGTCGGAAGTCGCCTTCTGCCCGTAGCCACTAGTCTCCTCCTCCTCGTTCCTGGATCCGTATCCCGAGGTTTTCTTCTGCCCGTAGCCTTCATCCTCGTCGTTCTTCCTCGATCCATAACCGGAAGCCTTCTGGGCGCCATATCCTTCATTGTCCCCGTAGCCAGCACCCGCCTTCTTGTACGCCGACTCCTCCACGGTGTTGTCATCCCCGTAGCCGCCGTAGCCAGATTTCTTCTGGCCGTACGACCCGGCAGCCTCCGTACCCTCCCCGTAAGTGCTGGTGGCCTTGTATCCGCCTTCGTTGTCATCATCGCCATAGGTGGCCTTCCTGGATCCGTACCCCGACTCATCTCCGTAAGACATGGTGAAGGATAGTGATGATCGACACAATGGGAAGGAGTGCCAATTCGGAGAAGTAGAATGCCAATTCAGCAGACAGAGCAAGCAAGGAGTGGACTGCAAGTTCAGCTAGAGGACGAAGAGCTTCAAGCACTGTGAAAATCGAAGGAGCCAGGGAGACATATATATGTTCTTCTTGCTGCAGCTAGCGATCAATGGCCGATCCAAGGATGCTGGGAGGGGCAGCTACAGTACCTACCTGGGAGGGGAAGCGCGGGCGGGCGGGCGGGCGTCCAGGCCCGTGCTGCTGAGTGCGCAGCGGACGCGGTTCTTCGCCACGTAGCACAACCATCTGTCGTCTGGGTCAACCGCGGTAAATCCGGGGGCGCCAATTACGCTCCCTGCTCAATCCTTCCGTTCAGTCGCCTCCACAGGCTCCCCACCGTCGGACGGTGGATCTGTGTGATAAGCTCGAGAACTCAAACACGGTAACTGAACTTAACTTATTGCAGTACTTGGATGCAGCAAAAAGTTCGTACCGGCACACTGCATGCTGAAGGCACAATTGCAATCACTTTCTGGCTCATGTCTAAGCTTAGGCCAAAGTCACTGGCGCCACGACACCACTTTCAGTGTCATTTCAAACTAGTATTCTATTGAGCGAGCTAGAGCAGTGGTGGCAGTATTTGATGGAACCCGAATCCTAAAATTGCAAATACGAAAAAGCTGTGGATAGCCTTGCAAAAACTCTCCCAGGCCTGCAAGTTCTTGACTGCGCTCGCTCGGGCTCTTGATTTGAATGTCTAACATGATCTCCACGAGGACATGACATTCAATTTTGAGGTGATCCAATCGTGAAGCAAGAAAAGCGTAGGAAACTCAGTTTGCAAGCAGAAACGGGCGGGAAAGAGAGAAACTGGGAGGAGGGCCCGTCGAGAGTAGGAATATACGCTGATCTCTTTTGGTATGTAACCAGCACTGTGGCCTGAGATTTTAAATTCGAACTCTCTAACGTACTCCAGGGAATTTGATATTACTGTGTGTTTTAATTACAGATTTCATCGAGGTGGTTTCATTTCTTCAGAGTTTCACATTCTCTCCCTCAAAATCATAAACACGAACATACCTCCTGTTAATGCAACCCAATTTAACCCCTAAAGTCAGAAGGCCTTCATTTCGTCAAAAAACTCTCAAAATTGCCTTTTTTTTAGTGCAAAGAGCACAAAATTTAAAAATGGGATTTTTTGCATATCTAATTGTAGGATCTTGCAATAGACAAGCATGAGAGTGTGTGGAAGAAATTTCAAAACCTTTGACCACATAGATTGCAAGATAAATGCGTTCAAATTGAAGAAAACTTGTTCAGTTTTGGCACCATGGCAAATTAATTTATGAAACTTTGAATCCTCTTAAATTAAATATTTTTGCACTACATATTTTGAAATAAGAACTTTTTATCATGAAGAACTGAGTTGAGAGTCTATAAAAAACAAACTAAAAACTCCATGATAATTCACAGGGAACTTTGCCTGCTTTGCAAGGCAGGGAATGGTACAAGAAAGGGGATGAATGGGGGGTGAAAGTTTACTATCTTTGGACTTGTTCAAAGATAGTAAACTTTCACCCCCCATTCACCCCCTTTCTTGTACCATTCACTGCCCTGCAAAGCAGGCAAAGTTCCCTATGATTTTCATTCTAAAAAAATTGTTAAGTAGAAGCCAACACAAAATTGAAGGAAAAATTTAATTGTTAATACCTCTAAGATAGAATATGAACACACTAATCTCAACAGTTGTTCTAACAATCAAAGCTAACCCTCTAGAATATTTTGTTTTCAAGAAATATGGAATTTGAGCTCAAAAATGAATCCCCTAAGATATTTTTTCAAAGAGATGTTTTGATTGCCCACAAAAACAAAATGCTCTATAATTTCCACATCACAAGTTTGAATGGAATGAATCAAAGATTTCTATGTCGACAAAAACACAACCTTTGCTTTCAGAAAGCCAACAAGTTTTTCTATCTTACTAAAAAGTTTCACAAAGTATTTCCAAAAATTACACTATTAGTCAATTAGGAACTTGCCCGAAATCCATTTCGTCCCTCCGATAGAGACATTGGGACTTTACGCCGGGTTAAACGGGGATTCAGGTCTCATGCAAAGTTGTATGGAATGTTCCTTGCAACACTGAACGTGGTCCAGTATTGGCTTGATGGTTGCCCCGAACATGACTGTGTTCATTGCATCTCGTGCAAAAGCACTACTGCTCTTACAAAGGTTGTCTTGTTCCATTCCCAAATCCCACAGAGATATTACCCAATGTACAGTACAGAACAGTACATTTGGGTACTGAAAGTTTACAAACTCCGTTTTGGAGCCATTCAATTTTTTTTTACAATGTGCATTATAATTGATATATTTTTCTGTAAGCATAATTATTGTTGCATCCTTACACAATCCCGATCAACCATACCCAAATTTTAGTTTCAAAAAATCAAAACTCCATTTTCGGTGAATTGTTTCATTTAAAATTCGTGATTTACATTATCATTGATTGAAAATCATTGATGATGAATTTTTAAATTTTGATTGCATAGATTTGTAAGAAACATCTATATGCACATCTTTCCTTCAACAAGCATCTCCCCAAAAGCTTCAAAATTCCATCTATAGAGATTTAATGTTGGAGTGATCCTATTCAAATTTTGTAAAATAGATATTTCTTTATTGTAATTAGATTTTTCTATTTGCACTTCCCATAGTAACTAATTTTGTACATTCACTATAAGAAACCCGCGTTTTAGGTGCCGTTTTGAAATTTTTTCAGACGGATTTTAGGTGATGTCAAAAAAAACAAATTGTATTTTTTTGTCAATAATCATGTCCAATATAACATCTGGATGTTATATTGGACATGATTATTGACAAAAAAATACAATTTGTTTTTTTTGACATCACCTAAAATCCGTCTGAAAAAATTTCAAAACGGCACCTAAAACATGGGTTTCTTATAGTGATTTAAGCATGATGGTACAATTACTTTGCCAAAATCAAGTTAAAATATAAAGATATCCATTTCTTTAAAGTTTGGTCATACAACACTTTTCATTTAATTCTTCATTGGTCATCTTTTTGTTACTTGAGGGGGTGTTTTTTAATCCCTAAAACCCCGCTTGTCCCCTCGGGGGACAATTTGGGTCCGGGTAGGTTCCTATTGTCTCAATTTGAAGTGAATTTTTTTGAGATTTTTTGAGGTTGTGTAGCTTTGCAAGAGCTTTGTGGATATATAATTTTTGTTTCAATCGGATGCCGGATGAAAAAGTTATGGCACAATGAGCAAGAAATGGAGACAGGCAGACAGCCCAAAAAAAATTACAAAAAATCAAAACTATTTTTTTTGAATTTTTTTCCTAAAAGATTATGTTTTTACCTATACATGGAGATTTGATTCATTCTATTTGTACTAGGGATGAGAAAGTTATGGACAATCTTAGTTTTTCGGGCAATTTAAGCATCTTCTTAAAAAAAACGTTTTGTTCAACTTTGAATGCTAATATCTTCCAATCCGTAAGGTGAAATTTGATGAAATTTGTACTACATGATCTCAAACAAGTTAAGTACAAGATCCTACGGTTGAATTCCCGAAAAAACAAAAAATTTGATTTCCTTACATGAATACAACAAAAGTGGTAGTTTTGAGTGGTTTTTGGCAGAGAACACCCTTGGGATTTTAGGGGTTTGTATGAAAGATGTGCATGTAGATGTTCCTTACATATCCATGCAATTGAATTAAAAAAAATTCACCACCAATTTTATTGAGTAAAATATCATGTAAAATCACAAAAAATGGACTTTAAAAATTCACTAAAAATGGAATTTTGCTTTTTTGAAACTGATATTTGATATGCTTGATTGGGATTAGGTAAGAATTGAGTGATAATTCTAAAAGACAGTAAAATTCAATTCTATTCTATATCATGTACAAATTTTTGAATCGCTCCAAAACGCAATTCTTAACCCCTAAATGCCCAAGGCCTGTTTGAAGCTTCTTGAAATTTGCTCTAAATTAAACAAAAAATGAACATTTTCATAAGTTGTACCAATTTCTTTAGAATTATAACCGTACTAATTCAAACTAGACATGTTAGAGATCACATAGGAAAAGAAAACATAACAACTTCACTTACAGATTGAAAGATTATAATGTTTGATTATGAGGATGTTAAAACTATGAAAAAATTTCAGTTCTCTTTTTGCATGTCAGCTCTACTAAGTTGGTCACTAAAAAAATATGAGGTTATAAGTCCTAGTATGCACAACCCCAATCAATTTACGGTCTAAGAAAACCTATTTAAAAAAAAATTTAACCCCGAAAGCCCCAAAGGTGTTTTCTACCAAAAAACACTCAAAACTACCACTTTTGTTGTATTCAGTTAAGAAAACCAGTTTTTTTTAATTTAACCGTAGGATCTTGTACTTAACTTGTTTGAGATCATGTAGTAAATATTTCATCAAATTTGACCGTACAGATTGGAAGATATTAGCATTCAAAGTTGAAGAAAAAGTTTTTTTTAAGAAGATGCTTAAATTGCCCGAAAAACTAAGATTGTCCATAACTTTCTCATCCCTAGTTCAAATAGAATGAATCAAATCTTCATGTATAGATAAAAACATAATATTTTAAGAAAAAATTTCAAAAAAAACTATTTTGACTTTTTGTGATTTTTTTTGGGCTGCCCGCCAATCTGCATTTCTTGCTCATTGTGCCATAACTTTTTCATCCGGCATCCGATCGAAACAAAAACTATATATCCACAAAGATCTTGCAAAGCTACACAACCTCAAAAAATCTCACTTCAAATTGAGACCATAGGAACCTACCTGGACCCAAATTGTCCCCTAAGGGAAGAAGCGGGGCTTTAGGGGTTAAATGAATTTCTAGTAGGATTTTTTCTCCAAGATCTAGTGTATTTGAGGCTCATTTTCAAGAGCCCTCATTACTATGGGAAGTCAAGATTGCATTGAGTATATGTGCACAAAATCTTGAATAGAAAAATCATAATTCTTCATTTTTAAGATCGGCTTTTTGATCCTAAAACTAGACTTCCAAAAGAGTTCTCCAAAAATATAAACTTCTAAAAATAGCAATTTGGTTGAGTTTTACTTAACTTCAAAGTTTTTGAAACACCAGAATCTGGTGCCTCGGGTAGTTAGGGGTTAAGCGTTCAGTATCCCAGAGTACTGTACAGTACTCTGGGGCTCTGTCCACACTGAAAGTAAGAATTTCCTCCTTCATTTCACCCACATGTCGCACAAATACTCCGTGCAGTCATACAGTCAAAAACAGGGGAACGTTTTCCCTTGGTTCTGTGTACTGTTTCCCCTTGCAATGGAAATTGTCCATGTGTTTAAAAAAAACAAAAAAAAACAGGGTAACGAATCTTAACTTATTATTACATGGACGGAAACCATGATCACCAATCCCAAGTTCCCAATGTTGCCAGCCATGATCGAAATCATCGAATACGAGTGCCTGCTTCTGTGGTATTCTCGTGTACTGTAATTCGAAATCAAATCTCATAATTTAATTTATTGGTTTATTCTTTTGGGGCATAAATGGAAAATGACGGACGGATTCATTGCAGTGCAGGGAAAAAGAGGAACCACCAGCGCCACAGCCAGACGAACTTATCGCATAATTTATCAACCACCCACTCCGCGCACTGACTGCACTGTTGGTTCCGCCAGGTGGGCAGTCAGCACTGGCTTCGGCCGCGGAAGCCGGAGCCCGACCGACCCCCGGATGCGTCAGGTACCGACGGAAGCGGCCCGGCAGTTCTTCGGTCCACCCCTCACCGACCAATCTCACCCGAGGTCCCACTGACTCATGCCCTCGTCTTTTTGACCAGTTCAGTTCTCGCTCCTCAACGTCATCCTTGTGCTCCGTACGCTCCCATTCGAGAGCCCAAAGTTCCCATCCTCCGCAGCTGCTCACATGCGTGATGAGCGGGTGGTGCAAAGCATCTGAAAAGAGAATATTCCTAAACCGAAGTAGAACACGGTGGATCATGCTCTGGCTCGGTTTGGCCTCACTCTTCCTCGAAAAGTTGACAGAAAGAGATCTGGACCGACCATTCCATCAAACATGGAGTCGGTTAAAACTTACGGAGTCCCACTCCACCTGATCACGCATAATTATCCTCCATTGTTGCCATAAGTTATGTCAACTGATTTGTTGAAGTCATCACTTGGCTTGCAATCACTTGCTTGATAGAGGTTCAGTATTCAATGACTCACATTCTGGATCATCGCAAATTTAGGAAATGAGTCTCAAAGTCGGAAACTACAATGGAAAGAAACCACTTCACCCCAGAAACGCAGATCTAGCTTCTTCCTCCTTTCACAATATTCAAGATCAATTCAAGTGGACAGGATCAATTTTAATTTATAGTCGGCGGGGTTTGTTTGAGTGATATTCCGCTCAAAAGTAATACTACTTCTTTAGGAAATAGTATGCAATATATTCCACCATTTCTAGGACAGTCGCTAATTGCTACATATTCTAAAGACAATATCGCTCTTTTTTTAATGGATGTACATTCTTTTGGATGAATAATTTAACCCCTAAAGTCCCAAGGCCCTTTTTTCATCAAAGACCACTCAAAACTGTCATTTCTATTGCAAAGAACAAAAAATTTAAAAACTGTTTGTTTTTCCCATATCTAACCACAAAATCATGTACTAGACTAGTATAAGAATTTATGGAAGAAATTTCAAAAACTTTGACAATGTAGATTGCAAGTTATTTGCATTTAAAGTAAAAAAACAAGTTTTTTCAAAAAGATGTTGAGATTGTCCAAAAAAAAAGATAGGCCATAATTTTTTCATCGTTGGTTCAAATAGAAAGATTCAAAACTTCAAATATAGACAAAAATATAATATTTGAGAAAAAACTTAAAATTTCAAAAATTCAGTTTTTTGTGATTTTTTTCTAGTTGCCCTTCGAGCTGCATTTTAGACTTAGGGTGGCATATCTTTTGCTCCTAGGCACTGATTGAAATAAAAATTATACTCTCATTAAGCTAATCTAATTTTCTTACCTTCAAAAAAATTTTCAAAAAATCATGTCAAAAATTGAGATCACACGAGCCTACCCGAAATCCCCAAAGTCCCCTGCAAGGACTTTGAGACTTTAGGGGTTAACCCATTAAGGACTAGTCAACCAATTTGTGGTCAAAATTGCCTCTTTTTGATTGGTGGGCAAAGTTTTGTCTTGAATTTGGTGAAGGACCAAAGGGAACCGGTTTGAAGAATAAAAACCCACATCATTGAGCCAAAGATCACAACAATCCGTGCTTGCACGTCAACTAAGGTAGTCACCCTCTTTCCGATCACCCTCCCATTTCCAATCAATAGACTAATCCATTTGTAACCATAGCTTTATAGGCCATTTGATTCTTATTTGATTCTTCTATAATGAATAATACATTGGCACCTAATAAAGTTGCCATTGATCAAGAATGGGCTTGCCTATTGATCGGAAATAGGAAACCCTGACTTTTCCACTTCTTTAATTTTTACTAATTCTACACCTGATGAAAAATTACCAAAGAATGGCAATCTTTCTTATTCCTATTTCCTTGCTGGAGAAAATTTCTCCTCCACCATTGCTCAATCACACATATGCTGAAATGTTTAAGTGATCGAAAACGGGAGATCTACCTTAAAGCGAATTGTGAACTCAAGTTGGAAATGGCTCAATGACCGTTGGCTGTCTGCGTAGGTGTCAGTCAGAACTTAGTGATACGGACATAGATGCACTTAAGGAGGTACCAATGTCTCAGTAAAGCCTAGTGGTTTTGGGAAGCGAATCTGAGGCAAAAAGATGGATCCCAATGGAAGGATGTTGGTATGCAATCAAGTATCAAGTGCTCTACCATTGAGGTGAGTTGCTGGTTAGGGATGACTGAGCCTGGATGCTACAATGGGATCTTACAGTGGAAGGGTGGCAAGCATAGAATCAAGTCGTGCGTCCAAAATGTGATGGAAGCTCCGTTTGGCAGTGGGAGATGAATTGTTATGACACTGAAGTTCAATAGCAGACAAAGGTCCGGACAGAAATACACCCCACTCTCCAATTTTACCAACACAAAGGACAGGAATAGCCGCTCGCGATCGCCACTTGTGTGTAGGGTATTCATTGCGCAAAGTTGAGCGTTTAGGGTCCCTTGCATAAGTCTACATTGGCATACGGGAGGATGGCTAGCGCAGGAAAGCAATCAAGTCGGCACCTATGGGGCTTTATTACCCACCCTTGGTAATGAAGAGAATACGACTAGGTTCTAAGCTTTTATCCACTTTTGATTTAAAGGGTGTTGTGAGCGCGGTCCACTGCACCTTTCAAGCAATGGATCTTACTAGTGTTTCCTCTTATCTTGCTAGTGTTTCTTACACATTTCTCCTTTGTGTCATCCCAATCCTTCTCCTAATGGTCACAAAGAATTCTCTAGATCTCCTTCCTAAATCTACCTAATCCTATGCCTCGGACACTATTTATTGTCTTTCTCCCTTTTTCTCCTACTTCATCTCCTTCTTCTCTAATCCCCCTCCATTGCATGTTGTTTCCGCTTTGTTGGTGAGAAAATTAGGATATGAGTGTTTGTGCATAGGTGTGGCGCATGGAAGTGTTATGTCTTTTCTTCCCTTGGATTGGTTGTGTCTTTGATTTTCCAAGAATTTAGAATTCTCTTGGTCTGTGGTTAGAACGTCAGTCCCGAAAAACTATCCAAAATAGAATTCAGACTCTGTAGACAAATTAAGCGGATTGTTTTGGTTAAAACGAGTACAAATAAGCCCTCCTTAAGGAACTGCCACGTGTCACCTCCCGGTTGATTCAGACCCCTCTCTTCTCATCTACTTCTATTAATCCTATTCTTCTTTTCTACTCTACTCTTACCTTAACTAATCCTACTTTATTAATTCTACTTCTACTCTAACTACCTCCCTTATTGGATATGAAGTTTGTGATTAAAGCATCTGTCCTAGAAAGCTAACCAAAATATAATCTAGATTCTATAGACAGACTTAAATGGATTGTTCTAGTTAAAATAAGTACAAATAAGCACCCCTTCCAAGACTACAACGTGTCACCTCCTGGTTGGTCCAGACCCCTTTCTTCTCATCTATTTCTATTAATCCTACTCTTTTTTTCCACTTTACTCCTTTCCTTTTTCTAAACCTCTATCTCCCCTATTTACCTACTAATAATCTTGGAAGCTAAACTTTAAACTTTTTCAAGCAAATCTTGGAAACTATATTTTGGAACTACGTACCATGGCGGTTCAAAGCTTCACGGTCAAGTTGGTTTTAACACCAACTTTAGGACTTTGTAGTACTTTGAGGATTTGTAGCTCCGCTGTCTGGAACCTTTTAACACATAGTATAGGATTTAAATCTAATCACGAGTTCAAAGCTTTGCCGTCTTAGAGGGGGGTCTATACAACAAGGGAAACTTTAGAAGAAGATAAGAACACACTTAAAGAAAACACACAAAGGAGGTTCAAAGTTTTGCCATTCCAGAGGGGGGTCCACTCAATAAGGGAAACATTAGAAGAAGGTAAAAACACACCTAAAGAAAAAATACAAATGAGGATGAATGTATTAATACACAAGTAACTCAACTCACACACTAAAGGCCCTCCAAAGTGGTATTGCCAAGGTATGGTGAGGGGTGACTCTAGGATTAGTACAAGACACTAAGAAGACTTTCAAGACACACAAGTTAATTCACGAGAACCCACAAAGGGTAGAAAGACTCTAAACTCACAACCTAATATACAAGAGTACACAAGAATAAGATAGAAAGACTCCCAAGGACCTTCAAAAGTACGAAATATAACAACAATGTAGCGCTTCCAAAAATACCGTAGAGATTTTTGGCTTCAAACGCCAAAATATCCAAAATAACTTAGATCCACGGATCCAAAACAAGTATGGAGGTGATTTTAGAGAGGGAAATGGGTCCCTCATGTAGGTTTCCAAGGGTTCACTCTCCCCCCTAAATTCCTACTAGTAACCTTATCAACTTACATTTTCATCTTCATCCTCAAAGATTTTCATCCTAATCCCGAAAATTTGACTATCTACCATCTATGCTAGACCAACATCCTAACATTTAGAGATCAACTCCAAATGTCAAACGGATTGCATTGTTGGTTCCAGATCACCATCTTTAGTCTAAAACTCCCTTTCTGCCCGTACCGGGACCCAAAACCCATTGTACACTAGTCTAGATTAAAAACCAAGTTGAGATAAATTTCTAACTATTGGTGGTCTCCTATTTTGAGAAAAGTAACTAGCCTAGAGTCTCTGGTAGGTGTGAGGGAGTAGGAAAAGACTCCTTGTTGACTTTGTTTTGCTGTCGTATGCCCTTGGAATGTCGGTCAACATCATGAAGACCCCACCATTTGATTAATTCCCGAGGAATCTGGCCGGTTTGGATACTTTTTGCTATCAGAATGTTGCAAAACTTATTGGAGCGCATTATTAACATAAAAAAAAGAAGTCTAATTTTTAGTGCGATTTTACCGCAATTTGGGTAATTTCCAAAAAATTCCCGTTGGAGGTTAGAACGGTTGATCGTCCGGAAGGTTTTTTTTTGCAAGTCGGAAGATGTCGGAAATTTTTATGGGACCTCTCAGAGAGCCCTACAAAAGAACTATAGGTGTGTTTCCGTACGTGGCACAATTGGTTAGTGGAGATCCAAATGGGTTGTCTCCTTGAATTGTTGATGGTGCGGGAATCTTTTGCAGATGAGGGAATCTTGACAAATCAATTTTGTCATTGAACTCCTGGCATGGGATTTATCCTAAAACACCATTATTGGATGGCAGATTCGTCCATGGCCCCGTCTTGAGTTAGTAGCTCTTATATGCTAACAATCAAGGTTTGAGAGGAATTCATCGATCTAATGGGGAATTCAAAACCTAACTCTAGGATCCAACCTAGTGGCCTTGTTGTGGATCCCTTGGACCAACCTAGCCATGAATTTCCACATTCATGGTGGAATTTAGCCTTTTTGGATTATGTGACTCAAATCCACCAAATCCCACTATCTTATGATTTCTATGCTATTTCTAGGTGAGGTTTGGGGGAGTTCCACGTATAAAATCAAAACTAGACCAAATTCTATAATGGATATGACACAACCCTATTTTGATTCTGCCTTAACACGAAAACTCAAATTCCTCGTAGATAGAGTAGAATAGATGTAATAGGCTAGAAATTTTTCAATTTTATATTTAAGGTACTATGGTTTTATTCTGGATAAGATTAAGTTTAGAATTAGGACTCACCTGGAAAAATGATTCCGATTCGGTTACGATTTGGTATTCAGAAATAAACCAGAACGCCGTGTGAGCTCCCAATTTGTCACTTGGGACTTGTAGAATTATTTTTTTGGAAATTTGCAATTTAAAGTTAAGAAAAATATACAAAAAGCCATAAAAAGAGTGTAGAACCAAAATAGGGTTGTAACATACCCATTATAGTATTTGATCTAGATTGGTGTTTAGACTTAGAATCCCACCAAACCTGGCCCAAAAATAGGTAGAAAGAGCGAAACGGTGAGATTTGGAGGATTCAAGTCACATAGGCCCAAAAGAGCTAAATCCCACCATGAATGTGGCAATTCATGGCTAAGTCGGTCCGAGGGATTCACAACGAGGCCACTAGGTCGGGTCCTAGAGTTAGGTTTAGAAATTCCCCAAACCCCGATTGTTAGCATGTAGGAGCCACTGACACAAGACCCGGCCGTGGAGGAATCTACAGCCCAAGGATGGTGTCCTAGGGTAAATCCCATGCCAGGAGTCCAACGACGAAATCGATTCGCCAAAATTCCTCTATCCGCAAAAGATTCCCGCACCATCGATAATTCAAGGAGATGGCCAATTTGTCTCCACTGACCAATTGAGCCAGGTACGGAAACGCACCTGCACATCTTTCATATGACTCCTTGAGAGGTCATGTGAAAAATCCCGTCATCTTCCGACTTGCAGAAGAACCTTTTGCGGGTGGTCAACCCTGGTATCCTTCAACGGGAATTTCATGGAAATTACCTAGGTTGCCAGAAAATCTCACTAAAAATTAGACTAGCTTGTTTTATGTTAATAATGTGCTCCGTGAAGTTTCGCGACATTCTGATAGCAGCAAGTACCCGAACCGGCGAGATTCCTCAAGAATTAACCATGTGGCAAGGTCCCCGCCGCGTTGACCGGCATCCCGGGACCATACGATGGCGAAATGAAGTCAACCAAGAGTCTTTTCCGACTCCCTCACACCTACTGGAGACCCTAGGCTATTTACATTTCTCAAAATAGGAGACCCCCAAGATCTAGGATTTTACCACGATTTAGTTTTTAAACTAAATTAGCCTATGATGGTTTTTTGTCCTCGGCACGGGGGGTAGAGGGGTCTTAGACTAAACACAGCGATCAAGAGCCAATGGCGCAATCCATTTGACGATTGGAGTTAATCTCCAAAAGTTAGGAGGTTGGTCCAGCGTAGATAGGTAAAAGTAGTTTTTTAGGGATTAGGATGAAAATCTTTGAAGATAAGGATGAAAATCCAAGTTGATAAGGTTACTTTAGAACTCTTGAGGGAGGGGTGGGGCCTTGGAAACCTATTTAAGGTCCCCATTTTTCTCTCAAGAACACCCCCAAATCTTGTTTTGGGTCCGTGGGTCCAACTTATGTTGGGATTTTTTGGCGTTTTAGCCAAGAAACCTCTACGGTGTTTTTGGAGCACTTTTTGCTCCTATTGTTGTTATATCTCAAGCTTGAAGGTCCTTGGGGGTCCTTCTACCTTGCCTTGTACACACTTTGTGTGTGTTTGCGTATTTTCTCGTTGTTATTCAAAAGTCTTGCTATCTTTGGTATATCTTTGTGAACTAACTTGTGTGTTGAAGTCTCTTTGGTGTCTTGTACTAACCCTAGAGCAACCCCCCATTGTACTTTGGTGATGCCGCTTTGGCGGGCCTTTAGTGTGTGAACTTGGTGTTTTCCACGTTGTCCTAACTTGTGTGTTCTTTTAAGTATATCTTTTTTTACCCTCTCCTAACGTTTCTCCCATTGAGTGGACCCCCTTGTGGGACGGCGAAGCTTTGACCTTGCGAGGTGTATTTCCTAAAAGTTTTGCCCCACCTTCTTCTAACTTCTCTCGTGTCGGGTGGACCCCCCTCGGAACGGCGAAGCTTCGAACTAATAACAAACGTCAAGTCCTATATTTTGTGTTAAAATGGTCTGGACGGCAAAACTTCGAACCCCGGAGTGATACAAAGTCCTAGAGTTGGTGTTAAACCCAACTCCACGGCGAAGCGTTGAACCTCCTCAGGCCTTAGTTCCAAAGTCTAGTTTCCAAGACCTTTTTGGAAACGTCCAGAGTTTAGCTTCCAAGATATTTAGTGTGTCAAGTTCCAAGTTACCCAGTGTTTTAAATCTTTTCCCTAAGTGTAGTAAAAGTCCAAGTCCCTTTAGTTAACAAAAATCCCGTTTCCTTGGCTAGCAAAAATCCTGTTTTGTTGGTTAGCAAAAATCCCATTTCCTTAGTCTAGCAAAAGCCAGTTCGTTAGTTAGCCCCCCAAAAAATCCAGTCTTCCTTTAGAAACCAAAAAAAACCCAGAGCCAGACCCCCGTTCAGTCACAAGGCAGGATTTAGTCACAAGGGGTTGGAGGCTCAGTCACGGGGTTGGAGGCTCAGTCACAGAGGTCGTCCAGTCACGGGCGGGTTCAATCACCGGGGTTGGTGGGCTCAGTCACCAGGGTTGGGGTCCGAGCTGGTTAGGGAGCTGGGTTCCGAGCGGTCTAGGGAGCTGGGTTCCGAGAGGTCCAGGGAGCTGGGGAGTCGGGGCCCTTGTGTTGATATCTTAATTTGGTCTGGTAAAGAAGTCTAAAAACTAGGGATCAAGCTTAATTGGAAAAAAACTTGATTGCAAGAAAAACAAAGGAAGGGGGGAGAAGAGAAGCCGCACGTCCGAGGATATTAAAAGAACCTACATACAAAAATACTCACATAATATCTCTCTCTCTTCACACCAATTTGAACTAGTAAGAATGGAGGAGGATTAGAAGGGGATGGGGTGAAATAGGAGGAAAAGGGAGAGAGACGATCAATAGTGAAATAGGCTTAGGATTAGGGAAACCTATGAAAGAAGATCTTGGGAATTCCTAGTGGCCATTAGAATGGGGATTAGGATGACACCAAGATAAAATGGTGTAAGAGAGTAGAAGGGGCATTAAAACCTCCTTGGGGTTTGAATCTATAGTGTAAGACACCCATCAAAGCTTAGGTAGAATAGTGTTAGTGTAGAAAGAAAGAGAGGAAAAGGAAAAGAAAGCAAAAGGGAAGAAGGAGGAAATGAAAGAAAAGGATTAGATCACCCGGGATCCTAACTTTCAAAACACAAGCAGTGAACTTGGGAAAAAATTCCCACAAACCAAGGACCACCATGGAGAATGGAGATAGGCACGCGGATGCGGATGAGCGCATTTTCGACACCGGCAGTGATGAGGTAAGTCCTTGAATCAACACCTGGTATTTTCTCCTTATTAACGTTGATTTTTTCCTTAATTAGCCTTTTTTTCAAGTGAATAGTAACCCATGATAATTTAGGTTAAAAATTAGAAATAGAAGCTAAAATTTAGAGTTAAATTAGGAGTAAAAACTTAAAGTTAAAAATAGGGATAAAACCTTAGAGTTAATTTAGGATAAAAAATTTAGAATTAATTAAGGAATAAAAATTTAAAGTTAAATTAGGAGTAAAACCTTAGAGTTAAACGTAGGAGTAAAATCTTAGAGTCGAATCTAGGAGTAAAAAATTAGAGTTAAATTAGAAGTAAAAACTTAAAGTAAACATAGGGATAAAATCTTAGGGTTAAAATTAGAAGTAAAAACTTAGAGGTAATCGTAGTGGTAAAACCTTAGAGTTAAATCTAGGAGTTAAAATCGAGAGTACAATTAGAAGCTAGAAATCAGAATAAAGAATAAGCTTAGGGTTAGCCAATAAGTTACAGCTTCCGAAAGAAGTGTTCAACTTCAAAAGGTAGTCTTAGAGATTATGGAGGGAACGTAAGGGTTCCCCTTTTAGGTAGTTAGGGAGTTAGGAATCGCCATCACCTTTGATCATCGCAGTCAGCTTGTTAGTTACACATGCATTTCTAGTAGTATTCGCTGCCATCCACGACACTTAGAAAACGTTAGCACAAAAAAAATCCATTGCTTGGAAGGCACAGTGGACCGCGCTCACAAACCCCCCATATATTTAAAAGGTGGATAAAGGCATAGAACCTGGTCGGTGTTCGCCCGATTACCGAGGATGGGTAATCTTGCGCCCACACGACTTGACCTGCTCAGATTGCCAGACTCACGCTCAGACCTGTCCAGACTTACACTCAGGCCCTTCTCAGACTTACTTATAATTCTAAATTAGTTAACTCATCAACTAATAAGGCTACTCTAATTAATTTTTTTTTTTAAGATAACTTAAAGCAAAGCAATTATAACTAGGACAACACTATTTAAACTAAAACATCCATCACTGTAGCAAATTAAGACAACAAGGTAGATGACACACTAAATGAATTGGACGAGTCGATATTGGTATTAGTTTTGGGCTCAAACAACTTTTAACCAGCCAAGCTTTGGCAATTGCTGTTTTGTTGTCTAAAATTCTGAGGGTAACTTTTGAAGATCAAAGCTTCGCCGTGTGGGAGCAACCCAAGAAAAATTGAGCAAATTAAGTTTAAGTACTTCGAAAGGTTTAGATGCTAAAGAAGGTACACATGATAGTGTTTAACCGAACATTAGAACCAAATCTTCCAAAATTTCAAATGAAAGTTAACAATTAACCGCTAAAGGAGGTACACCTGAAAGTGTTTAACCGAACATTAGCAATTAAAACCTCAAATTCTGTTATACAACGAACTCTGAATAGGGAATTAGTCCAAAACACTTTTGGCAAAGTCAAGCCTCGCCGCTTTAAGTATTTTAGTACCAATTGTTGTTCACGTGCCACAATGGATTAGTATTCAAGTAATCTTAAGCAAAGAATAAAAGTTTTGGGGCTTTCGGCCTCCAAATTCAAAAGAAAGCAATATGTTTTGAAGGGACCCTCTAGTCCTTCAAAACACGAGAGAAATAACACAATTTGTAAAGAAATAGCCAATTTTTGGCTTAAAAGTACTCCAACAACATGTCGGTAGTATAGCAGAGCAATAACAAGAAATGAAAAATGAGCATGGGTTTGATAATGAAAAATGAGGGTATGAGAAACTTCGGAGGGGGGCCTTATATACTTGCTAGAAGGCCCCGCCACTTTAGTTTACCATGAGATATTAGTTTGTTTACTCAAGAATTATCCTATGCTAAATTCTAAACTACTCTAAGATATTTGCTAAACAATCTTTGTTTAATCATTAGAATCTTCTAGAACAAGCCTTAATTAGAAAGGAAATCTTGTCTAAATAAAATCTAAGATTTTTTCCAAAGATATTTAGGAAATTAACTATTTTGACTTTGAGATATTTTACAAACAACCCTAGGATATTTCCAAATATTCTTAACTTAATCTAAATTGGCTTTTAAAGGAAAAATTTGAAATCTTAACTAAATCCAATCTTCGGCTTTCATCAAGATATTTTGTAAATGAACCTCGAATTATTGCTAATTACTCTAAAAAAGGCAAACCTACGGCTGAATTCTTCCTATCTTCTTGAGAACAACTCCAAATAGAAAACCAATTGCGCCATCGCGTTCAGAATATCCCAATTAGTCTAGAGAACCTCCTACCCCCTTCTTCTAGGCTATAAATATTTGTAAAAACCAATCACGGTAACTCCAAAGAAAAGTCAAAATCCCAATTAATGAAATTTGCGTTTCCCGAGGAAATTGACTAGCCAGAGTTGCCCAGAAGGTTCGTAAGAGTAAGAAAACATTCCTTGTTTGCGACATTCGGACACTGCAAGCTCCTGGGTCGCCGATCAACCCACCACCATGTTGTAAATTCTTGTTAAATTCAATGTCGTTGCCAATTTTGGCACTTCTGACTATCAGAAAGTCTTCAAAATTGACAGGTCGCTGATTTAATATGTAATAATCTAATATAGTTTTTAGTGAGATTTTACCGCACTTTTGGATAATTTCTATGAATTTACCATCAGTTTCAAAGGCGGTTGACTTCCCATGGAGTCATTGTGGAGTTTTGTAAAATCCCGAAACTTTTGGGCAAATTTCTAAGAAGTGTCCAAAGGCCAAGGGCAAAACCAAACCTCCAATAAGGATGCTAATTTTAGTAATTCCTTAGTAATTTCCGCCCGAGGGAAAATTATTCTGGTATTGAGGTTGTTGTGGATGATTAGCTCCGTTGTTGATCTCTTGGCATGCTTTTACCCTAAAAGCACCTTTCTGTAAGCTCCAATCACCTCGCCCTCTTTCTACTTTGCATTCTGATTCATATTCTTCAACATTTGCAGGTCTTCAAGTAACTAGTCCATATTCTACATGAATTGGATCTAGATACTTCTAAACTTGGATATAGACTCTTACACTTTAGCTAGGCCGTCACATGCACTCTTCATGTTGAGTTTTACATGGATTAGGCACTATATTTAGCTAACTTGTACATCCTCACATCTCTTGACAACGTTAATTTGGACTATAAGATTCTAAACTAAGACCTAAACCTGGAAAAATAGACTATTTTGTGCTTTCCATGATTTTAGGAAGACTCCTCACTAATCTGGCAGGGACTTCTACCAAACTTCTCTCAACTGACTTATTCAAGCTATCTGGCATGAATGGATGCTAAAAACTAACAATAAATCACAAAAAATAAACCCAGAGCTCTAAGTGCTAACTTGAGGGCTCATAGGTCCCCATCACGTTGACCGGCATTCCGGGACCATACGATGGCGAAACAAAGTCAATCAAGAGTCCTTTCCAACTCTCTCACACCTACCGGAGACCCTAGGCTATTCACATTTCTCAAAATAGGAGACCCCCAAGATCTAAGATTTTACCACGATTTGGTTTTTAAACTAAATTAGCCTACAATGGGTTTTTGGCCTTGGTACGGGGGGCGGGAGGATTTTGTATTAAACACGGCAATTTGGAGCCAACATCGCAAACCGTTTGGCGATTGGAGTTAATCTCCAAAAGTTAGGATGTTGGTCCAGCGTAGATGGTAGAAGTAGTTTTTTAGGGATTAGGATGAAAATCTTTGAGGATGAGGATGAAAATCCAAATTGATAAGGTTACCTTAGAACTCTAGAGGGAGGGGTGGGCCCTTGGAAACCTATTTAAGGTCCCCATTTTTCTCTCTAGAACACCCCCAATTCTTGTTTGGGATCCGTGGGTCCAAGTTATTTTGGATATTTTGGCATTTGAATCCAAAAACCTCTACGGTGTTTTCGGAGCACTCTTGGCTCTTTTTGTTGTTTTTCAAGCTTTGAAGGTCTTTGGAGGTCCTTCTATCTTGCCTTGCGTATTCCTTGTGTGTTTTCTCTTGTATTTAGTATATACTCTTATGAACTAATCCTTGTGTTTTGAAGGCCTTTTGTGTTTGCTACTAATCCTAAAGTCACCGCCTTTAGTGCCTTGGCGTATGCTGCCATTGGGGGCCTTTAGAGTGTGAGTCATTTGCTTTACCTTGTTATACTAACACACGTATGTTCTCTTAAGTCAAGTGCTTTACCTTTGTCTAACATCCCTCTCGTTGTGTGGACCCCCTTTGTTGACGGCGAAGCTTTGACTTTATCACGTGCATCCTCTATGTGTTTTTTTTTCCTTTGTCTAACCCTCGCTTGGCTACGTGTACCCCCCTCGGGAATGGCAATGCTTTGACTATAGAATCTAGAAAAGTTTGGCATTTTTTATAGTTACCTTTTGGAACGGCGAAGCTTTGATTCTAGGGTCTAGAAAAGTTTGGCATTTTTTACAAAATTCCAACCATCCTTCTACCTTAGTGTTCAAATATCCACGTGGGGATATTATTGTTAGTGTCCAGATATCCAAGAGTTTCCAAAAATAGTTGAATCAATATAACTGTCCGTTGGTGAGAGTACTAGAAACCCGTAATACCTCCTAAGCTAATCATAAGTCCCCCTTTGTTTTGTTTGTTTTATTTTGTTTTCTTTTTCCTTAGCCTAAACTACCCCAGTTCAAGTCTTTAGTTCTAACAAAAGAAGGCTAGATCAAGACAAGACAACCAGAAATCTAATCAAAAGGGGTCGGAACTGAGCTAATCATACGAGGGTCGAGATTGGCTAATCAAACGATGCGGGACTGAGCTGTCAAGGGGGTCGAGACTGAGCGATTCACACGGGGGCGGGACCGAGCTGTCAAGGGGGTCGAGACTGAGCAATTCACACGGGGGCGGGACCGAGCTGTCAAGGGGGTCGGGACTAGGCTATAGGGGGGTATTCGGGATCCAAGGGCTAGGGAGAACTCGGTGGTCCAAGGGCTTGGGAGAATCGGTTACAAGGAAAAAAATCAGATTCTACAAGAAAACAAAATACTATTTGAAGTTAGAGTTTGGGTGGGGAGTCGGGCTTGTTTTTAAAACAAAAAATCGACAAGGTAACTATTGAGAGAAGAAAGGAAGAGAAAATGGGATCCAATCCTGACTAAAGCTCTACGTAGGATAATCATCCGTCCAACCACCTACAAAAACACTCAAAGATAGAAGGAGAAGGAAAGGGAGGATGGCTATATGGGCAACTTAGGTGAGAGAGACGATAAATATTGACCTAGGTTTGGCTAAGTAGGCGTTAGGAGGAAAATCTCAAGAATTCGTAGTGACCATTAGAAGGTGGATTAGGATGATACAAAGACAAGGTCATGTAAGAGGATAGGAAGGACATTAAACCTCCTCGTAGTTAGAGTCTATAGTTGTAAGACGTCCATAAAAGCTTAGGTGGAATAGTATTAGTATAGAAGAAGAGAGGGAAAAAGAAAAGGAAGAAGGAAAAGAGAAAAGAAGTTTAGATCGCACGGGTGTACTAATTTTCTAAAAATAAGCGGTGAGCTTGGGAAAAATTCAACCAAGACCAAAAGACCACCATGGAGCATGAGGATGTGTACATAGACATGGACGAACTTATTTCCAACACCGGCAGTGAAGAGGTGAGTTTTTGAATTAATCCTTGGTGTTTTTCCCTAATTAGCATTGATTTCCTTAGTTAGCCTTGTACGCGCGATTAGCAAGCCGTGATTAAGTGCAAGTAAGAATTAGATTTGGAGGTTGCTAGATTAGGGATAGAGGTTTCCGAAAACATACTACACGTAGAATTTGGCTTCAAGTCAATCGTGTTAGGATAAGTCAAGGAGTAGGGGGTAAATGGAGGAATTGAATTAAAATTTCATCCAAAAAGAACCATGGACAAAAATTAGGGATTTAGGTTTGAAGGAGAATCTAGGATTTAAACTAGGAATTAATTTAGGAGTAAAAATCTAGAGTTAAGTTAGGAATAAAAATCTAGAGTTAAATTAGGAGTAAAAATCTAGAGTTAAGTTAGGAATAAAAATCTAGAGTTAATCTAGGAGTCAAATTCTCAAGCAAAAATCTTAGAGTTAGGTTAGAAAGTAAAAGATTTAGAGTTAAAAGTCAAAAATTAGAATTAAAATTAGAGGTTAATTTTTAGAGTCAATTAAGAAGCAAAAGGTTCTCGGGGAGGTTACTTAGCTCTACTACAACAAACCACGTGCGAACAAGTGGTTTCTAATAAACTATAATTTCAACCTAAAATTTTGAGCATTGTTTAATAATGACTATAGGTTTCTATTGCCAAAATTTCAAACTCAAATAAAATATGAAATGATTTCTAGAAGAGGTTGAAAATGAACTAAAATGGCATGTTTTTCAACTCAAAAAATTATAGAGAACACATTTAGATGACCATTGAATCAATATTCAACTCAAAATGAGCTTTCAATAGAGAGTTATTTTTAGGAATTTTTTGTTCATTTTTTAGGCAATTTTTTCTTATATAATATAGGGGTGTGAAAGTTATTTTTTAGTTCTATAGTGTATCTTTTTACTTCAAAAATTTGTAACTAATTATCATTAACAAATAAAAATATCAATAATTCAAAACATAAACTTTCAAAGTAGGAAAATCTATTCATATTTTTTTAATTTTGTTTTATTTAAAATTCAAAAAGTAAATAGGGGGTCCAAAGTTTTGATCGCACGTGGTTTCTAATGGACACTCTAAGTGACCTCCCCGAGAAAAGGTTAGAGTAAAAGTTAAATTGAAGAGTTAATTCTAGAAGTAGAAACCAGGGTTAAAAGTCAAAAGATAGAGTTAAACTCTGAGGGTAAATTCTATAATTAATTTAGGAGTAAGAAAACCGAGGGTAAAAGTCAAAACATAGAGTCAAAATTGGAAGTAAAAATTAGAG
The DNA here is from genome assembly GCA_951230915.1 of Antitrichia curtipendula. NCBI lineage: Eukaryota > Viridiplantae > Streptophyta > Bryopsida > Hypnales > Leucodontaceae > Antitrichia > Antitrichia curtipendula. The sequence continues at coordinate 655,731 of OX579636.1, forward strand.
TTAGCACTCGGGAGTAAAAATCCAGAGTTACATTTAGAGGTTAGAAATTAGAGTAAAAGCTAAACTTTAGGATTAGCCTGTAGAATTAAAACTTCCAAGAGAAGTGTCAAAATCCAAAAGATAGTCTTAGAGGTTCATGGAAGGAACGTGAGGGTTCCCCTTTCACGTAGTTAGGGACGTTAGAAATGACGCCAATTACCCAGCCAACCTTAGACATAGGATAGATAGTTAGGGAGTTAAGATTTACTATCACCTCTGGTCATTGCAGTTAGCCTGTTAGTTACCCATACATTTTTAGTTAGTTTCGCTGCCATCCACGACACTTAGGAGACGTTAGCAAAAAAGATCCATTGCTTGGAAGGCACAGTGGACCGCGCTCACAACACCCCCATATATTAAAAATGTGGATAAAGGCATAGAACCTAGTCGGTGTTCACTTGATTACCAAGAGTGGATAATCCAACGCCCACATAATGTATGGGAGGATTTGTGACGGAGTTAGGTTTGATCTAGAGGACTTGTGCATTAGAATCTTTAAACTACTGGAACGGTAATCCAATTGGAGTAGTGCGGGTGAGGTTCCGGGACTAAGAGTGGTCCCGTGCGGAATTAAGCAACCACCAGGGGCAAAAACCCCACTTACCGGAAGATCTGCCAACTGCAATATTAGTCTAGTTCCTAGTATATTCCCCTCTGCTGAATCTGGATAGTGTGTATCTGCGTTGTAGTGAAGAAGAGTAACTGGATTTTGTATGACATGCTTTCCGGATAGGCCATCCAGAAAGTCGTGAAGAGACGAAAACTTGCTTCGTCGTAGCATTGAGATTTGTTGGTTGTTTTTTTATTGTTTTGGTTGTTTTAGAGAAGTTAGAGAAGTAAGATCCATAAGTGGTGGATTCCATGCCCCTTTAAAGAACAAAAGCGGACCCCCTGAAGGTAAAACAAGGGCATAACAAACCGAAGAAGTAATAAAAACGGATTCCGGAAGAGGACGGATCTGGATCAAAATTTGGAAAATAGTTGGTTCCGGAAAGTGTGGCAAGAGGATTTGTGTCTTACTTGGGTGTTTTGGGATAATCTGGATAATTTAAACTCACAGCAACATAGTAGAGTCTCCTGGGACGATATTCATATCATCTAACTACAGTTGTATGTTAAAGGTGCTTACATAATTTTATCAACTTTACATTGCAAAACTAAAAAAATACATCTATGAGTTCCAAGTGACAAATTGGAAGCTCACAGCGCCGTGATGGATACGTTTGACCTCCTTCACTTTGTCCAGAATTTGAAGCTACAATTACCATTTTGGCCATGTGGACAGCTCATTGGGTAGCCAATCGGAAATTCCCTCCAGGAAAGCGGCAAGTGCACACGGGCTTCTTTGAACGTAGTTACCTAGTTGTACATCCAATTCCAGCTGGTTTTCAAGAATGCAACAATTTGAAGAATCTCTCTAGCGCGCAATTGCAATATTTGTTTTATCGCCATTCAACGAAGCTCCTTGTCTGGGGTTCAAGACGTGAGGAAGGCAACAATGATGGATTCCCAACACAACTTCACGTCCACTTGCGACAGTTGTCTTTCCGAACGTTGTGGCAAGGAATACAGTTGTGTCGGGTGGTAGTGTGGTTCTTGAGGGAGGGACTCATGTGCGGTCAGTACTCCAAGTCCTACAACCAACTATGTCCTTTGACTTAAGTGCCAAAGTTGGAGAAACCACTACTGAGCTGGATGGCCATGTAGATAAAGAAAATGTGGAGTCCACAATTCCCTATGACATTTTGCCGGTGAAGACAAAGCGTAAGTATATGCACAAATAAAAGACCTCTGGGGGCAAAGACAACTTTGGAGACACACCCGCCAACTTTTGCAGTGGTGGGGGAGGAACCACAACCAAGGACATGGCCATGACATCATTACCAAAGTGGAAGCAAAAGTATATACGCAAAAACAAGCCTCCAGTGGACATGGCCGACATTGCTGCAAAGACAACAACTGCTATGAAAGCATCTTTTTACAGCTTCTTCCTTATAAACGGGCACAAGGACGTGGGCGTACACAACTTCGATGTCAGAAGATAGATGATCACCTTGAAAGACATTTAAGCGGGAAAAAGTGCCTTGAACCACTTCCGATGGATTCTAAAGGATCCGAGCCACCTATGTTGAGGGCTCACTCAAATTTGTCAGGCCGGGTCCACGTTCTCCTTCGAGACCTTTTGTGGGGTGGAGAGGTTGTCCATATCTCGTATCCAGCTGCGGTCAAGATGATCCTGGGAAGAGAGCACTCTGCAGATGGTACTAACTTGTTGCAAGTCGACTTGGGGACGTATCTTGGTGTGCAAGCTTTACCACGAGGGTTTTGTGTGCAATATGCACCGCACCTAAACCTCGGGGGAGGAGGGAGGTAGTGTGTAAAAAAACTAAGGGGATAGGAGCAAATACCAAGTATTTTTTTAGGGGGGTATTATTTTTATTTTTATTTTTTTAAACACGCTATCATTATATAATTTCCTACTTTGGATTATTAGAGAAGGGACTTGCATTACTTATAATTCTAAATGGATATGAATAAATGATATGGTAATTTAGATTTAAAAAAAATTCTACTACAATTTTTGTCCTACAATAAAAAAATTTAAAACTTTCTTTTCTTTCCCCCACTAATGACTACTTAGAACTAGAACTTAAAAGAAAAGTATAGTCAATACTACTATTGTATCTTCCATAAAAATTGTCAATGACACTCATTTACTAGGTACATATCATATTATTGAATGCTATCTATTGAACTTTAAGTTTAGGTCTTTTTTACATGATTAATATGAATGATATGGAGTTCACTTTTTGATATCAACTTTACTTTAACCTACATTGTTTGATTCAGTGTACATGTCTTCACAGTATGCACAATAATATGTCAAATTTATTTTTGCACTATCATGGTAGTATGAAATAGAAGTATGAAATAGAATGTCCTAATTGTATTTACAAACACAATGAGTGAAAAAAAATGTGCATATCATGTCTAGTTATGGAGACACAAAAAAACTGAGCTTGTACACCTAAAAAAGGCAATTTCTAAACCCCATAGTGGACCTTGAACCCTGAACAACTGGAATGACAAACAAAGGGTCTGGAATAGGAATCGCTAATTTCCAAAATTAAATGATAGCCACCTAAAGTTAGCCAACATCTATTGTAGAAATTAGTAAAGTCTATAAAATTATTGAACACTTTGAATATGCCACTCACAAGGTAGCAACATTTAATACTTTTGACCAAAAAAAAGAATAAAAAGGGAGGTATCCTAGGTCTAATTTTTTTTTAATTGAACCTGTTTTTCTACACCCTATAGTAGTTTGAAGACATGGCATGGCATTTTTGTATCCTATAGTATATAAAAATAAATTATAATTTTTATCTCAAATGTTTTTAGGCACCCTTTCATTTGTTCACACGTAGTTTTCTACTATTATCGCTTACTGCTTCCTCTTCCCCCCTCCCCCCTCGAGACCTAAATAAGGGGGTCGTAGCTTCACCAAATGAGTGTTCCTCAATTGTGGTACGGGGAAACGGACAAACAACGGAAGTGGACGACATCAGTCCGCTAGATTGAGAGCTTACAAACAACGATTCCTCCCATGATTGGGATCCGGCACTGAGCGACAACTTCGAGGACCTATCTATTGTGTCTAGCGGTGTAAGCTCTGTTGATATGCAAGAGGATGCCTCCTTGGTTTTGCTTGGGGAACTTGGAGTTTATTCCTAAAGAGCTATAGATGAGTTTAATAAAAATGTTGCTGTAATAATATGAACCATGTGAACCACCATATTGGTTCACATTTTATAGCATGGAAAATATAAACAATGTTCGTGAATTTACAAGTCCGGAAGTGTAAGTACTCTGGATTAAATCATAACTACAAATTAGGGAGTTTTCCATTAGATAGTAATAGGAGCTTTAGGGGTTTAGGATGAAAATGTTTAAAACGCAATTAGGAGGAAAAAAGGGAAAATTCTAGGAAAAAATAGGGATTTAAAACTAAAAAGATTCTAAGCAAGATTTGATAAAGTATCCAAATTAGGCAACTAGTAAAATGTTAGGGGAAAAGGAAAACAAAATCCTACAAAAAAAAAATGATATTTGAGAAACCAAAAAAAAATACTAAGTATAAAAAATATAAAAATCAAAATCAAAAAATAGAAAGTACACAAGTATAAAAAAAATGAAAACCAAAATACTACAAGAAGGAAATGAAGCTAAAAATAAAATGAAAAGCAGAAAAAAATAATAAACATGAAAAAATACAAAACAAGTTAGTAAACTTAAAACTATTACTACTAGAACACCGGAATAGTGAAGGAACCACTAAAGTAGGATAAAAACAGAAAAATTGGGGGGAAAATAGTAATTTAGAGGGATTTACACAAAATTAGCCCAGTCTACGCTAAATTAGTGCAGTTTTCACTAATTTGGCGCATTTTACATTAAATTAGCATTTTTACAATAAAGTAGTGATAGATGAACGAAATTAGAAGACATAATCCTTTAGGAGGTGGATATTAGCAAAATTATGGTTGCAAGCTCTCTCTCTTGTCTCTCTCCTAATTTTTTGTGCATGAGGTGTTTGGAGAGCTTGGTGGAAAAATGTGAAAAGAAATGGAAGAAAAATGCTAGGAAGATGATTGCAATGCATTAGGATTAGAAGTAGCACAATTTGTCGAGTAGGTCACTATTTTTTGGTGAAAAATGGTGAAGAAATGATGGAATTTAGGTCAAATGAGAAATGGAGTTTGAAAGATGGAAAAAAATTAGGGTGTTGCAAACCTTGAAGGAGACTGCCAACTTTGGCAAGTTGTAGCAGGAACATGGAAGGACGGATTGAACTAAAATTTTATGGGATGGTGTGCCTCAAAGACGGATTTTCAACAAGTCTACGCTCAACCTATTTGGAGCTTGGAGAAAGCCGTGGTGGTCGTTTTTGTGGCGGAAGGTCTGCTGCCGCAGGATTTCGGAGCAGCAACTTTGGAGAGCTGTAGCGGGAGCATGAAATGGCGGATTGAGCTGAAATTTGGTGGAATGGTGCGCGCTTAAGCTGGCTTTCCAGAAGGCTTAGTCTTGATCCATTTGGAGCAAAATGGAGGCACTGGTGACCGTTTTTGTGGAGGAGGGTCTGCTGCCCTTAGAAGGGAGTACGTATTGAGTTTTTTGTGTAATTTTTGGCAATTGCATTTGTGTAATTGCAATTATTATTGCGCCTTGTTATGAAAAATGTTGAATGAGCACATGCGTGTAAAATGAGAATGCATGGTGAATTACAAGTTGTAAATCAAACAAATAGTGGGAAGTGTAACCATGGACAAGTGTTGTGTTCCACCTGTGAATCAAAGAATGGTGCCATTTCTAGGATTTTGTGGGTTGGATGGTATGCTAGGATTATCTTGTAAAGGTCAAATTTGACCCATTTGAGTGTTTTCTATGGTAATTTGTAGTGGAATTGGAACATAGATAGATGGAGGAAAATAAGGGCATATGAACCGGGACATGAATCGTGTTTTTAAAGTGTTTATGGATGTAATAATGCTGAAATTTAATTTTAAGGTCCCAATTTAGCTCATTTTGGGCTATAATTGCAAATTTCTAGGAGATTGGGGTGTAGAAAGTTGCTTTGATCTCCTTGGATACAAATTAGGTGATTTTGAGTTGGAATTCATTGTTTGGAAGGCAATCTAGGTCTAGTGTCCCATACACTCTCCACCGACCAACTCTTGGGCATTTTTTACCACATACAGTGAACCATCACATTTGTAATGAAGTAGGATGAGGTGGAAATCATAAAAAGAAAGAAACTCCAAGCGAGTGAGCTTGATGCTTATGAATAGAGCGATGGATTCAAAAACTTAGAGGATAGCTCTAAGTTTTTTTCGGTCCAATTCGAACATGAGATCCGGCCAGTTGGATGTTTCCAAGTCCAGAAGAAGTCGTACCTTGTTCCGAAATGGGTGTTTGGCAGGACTAATTTTACAAGCTTGATCTAAGCTCAAGAAAATGATCAACTTCTAAAAGTGGATAGAGTAGGCAACTTCCAAGTGGAGTGGCACCTCAGTGCGGACATGAAGATAATAAAATGTATATATGGATTAGAGCATGGAGCTAACACTACTTACTCCTTCATCTATTGCATGCAGTAGTGAACGAAGCTTCAATAGGGAACCAGAGTGCTATTCAAGCAAGTTAAGTGCCACGATGAAGCACTCTTTTGAAGGCGGTTTGTTTGGAGGTAGTGTCTCAGCAAAATCAGTTGATATGATGGAACACTTGTGGTGGAAATCAATTCTGTTGATTCCACTCACAAGGGTGCACATATGCACACTCCATGTGCAAGTACGCATATGCAAGAAGATCATTCACCATCATTTTATGTTTGTAGAACATGTACAATGAAGTGCAAAAAACCCTTGCAATCCAACAAATGGAGAAAGCATTGTCGGTTATTGGCACTCATGGTGGGAACATGGAAATTGCAGTGGATCTGCAACGTTCTGGAAAGAGCAATAGTGTTCCTCTAAAGCTGTCCATCAATGGAGTTGTTGCATCAAAGTTGTTCCAAGCTAGCACTTGGTCTGAAAAAGATAAGGCATGGATGGACATCTGCTAATCAGAACACAATTACTTGATTGATGGGGCCTCTAGGATAACCAAACTCAAAATGTGGCAGGCTTTTGATAAGTTACAACCTTACCTCACTGGTCTCACCTTAACTTTGGAGTAGAGGAATACTTTCAAGGAAAAGGTGGAGGCATGGAGAAAATTGTACATCAAGGCCTTTGGGAAGGAATATGTAACTCATTACATGGTAAGTTTCCAGCTTTTGTTCTATTTTACTTATCCCATAAGCTTATATTGTTGTTGACTCCAGATGAAACTGATGTTTATTTTATTAGGCTTATACTTTAACATGAAAAAGGATTTAGTTTTTTTCTAACTTGTGAGAATTAAAGGAGAAAGTTGTCACCAAAATTGATTACTGGATATGGCAAGTCACCCGAGAGATGAGATAGCTTCGATTGTTGTCCACAATAACAAAGACACTTCTGGGAAATAGATTCTCATAAAGCTAGAAGTAGGATCTTGGGTGACTATTCAACCTCAACCTGAGAGCACCGGAGAGTGGGAAAGAGACACCGCATGGCATGGGGGTGCCTCATTTGGTAGAGCATACAAGGGGAAGAATTTGAAGTTCCACTTCAAAATGACGTATGCTTCAGATTCATCACGGGCACCAAAGATGGAATTGGATGCAGTGAAGATTTGTCATGCTTACATGTGTCGACAATTACAGTTGGAGGTAGCAAAGAATTTGAGGGAGCCGAGACATTGCAATTACCTCTATCTATTGTACTTTGACAATTGGGTGCATTCAAAGTCTATTTTTAGTGTCATCTATGTGCTTCATGTTGAGATTGGAGAATCCATGAGAAATGGAAGATCTCATTGTAGCTTATTAAAGAATGGTACTTTCTATTTTCGAGTAGTGTATATTCCTCCAACCTTGCTAGAGTTGTATGGAACTATGGAGCCTCTACCTCTGCTGGACCTGCTGGATCCAAAGTGGACCTTTCCTAATATGCACACCGGCAAGGCTTACCGCACTAAATTTGATTGTGACTATCACCAAGTGATGAAAGCATCTACTGGAAGTAAGTATGGGTGCATTCAGTGGTTCTTCCCAATTCATGTCTTTGTTGACCTTTTTGTTGTTGTTCACTCAATTTGATGAAGCTTTCAAGTGCCGGTATCACCTTGGAAGGTAGACGTTGTTCACAAGTTTCCAATACTTGAGGGAGCACATGATTCCAAGAAGCAAAATATGGGAGCCAATTGACTAGGTGGAGGCAATGGAGACCATGTTGATGCGATGCATGTTTTGTGGTGTAGAGCTCCTAGTATTTGAAGTTGGAAAAACGTGGCCTTTGTCCCACATGCAGCAATAGCTGTGCATATCTTTTGGAGATGATGCACCACTAGATTTCAACTTTGAGGTGGTGGAAGGAAGGTTGCCCAAATTGCAAGGTCAATGTGCGGAATGAGGGAAAAATTATTGCGTAGGAAGTGTTGCCTCCAAAGCTCCTGTTGATACATGAGCAAGTTTGACAAAATCCTAGATCATCCAAGAGCATGGCAGTGGAACCAATTGGAAGTGAATTAGAGATTTTAGTTAGGGCTGCAGACATTATTATGCTTAGTCTAGGAATCAATGGACATTCAAGAAATTATCAATTCACTCACCAAATTTTTCCACAATTTGCTCATTTTTTGGATGTGCTTATTTCTCCACCCATTGCACTCAATGTCACCGTTGCCTCCCAAATTACTTCAGTGAATCTGTCTTCTTTTCATTCTAGAATGCATAAATCACTTTTTCTTTCATCACACTTGTTTTCCCAATGGTTGATTCTATCTCTAAACTTTTTGAATCATGGAATTACTCATGCTTTTCCTTCAAGTTTTGGTTTCTTAATGGTGACTCTAAGCGCGTCTTGGATACTCCAGAAGAGTGCCTCATAAATGGCAAAATGGTAATGAGAGACCAAAACTGATGCTCAAAGTAACAGCTCTGATGTTTTTTGTGAACTGGAAGAAACAGTAGCTTTAGAATCCAAAATAGCGGGCTAAGTGATACTTCTAACTAGTGGAGATACCAAACTTGTGGCATTCCCGCCATCTTCCAGCCTCAGCTTCATCCATCCATCAATTAATAGTTTAAGAAAGTACCAAGGATGATAAAACATATAGGTTGAGCATCATAGGAGGACTAGTACACACTAAAATATTATAAAATACTTTTGGTACCACGACTATAGTGGGAATAAACTATTCGGAGGTATTGGTACCATCATTCCACATATGGTACCATCCAACTCCCCCAAACGTCGATGTTGGATCCTCCATGTTTCTGGCATTTTCTCCATTTGACACAAGGGGTGCCACAAAGGTTCCTTCACTCCATATGCAAGTACGCAAAAAAACAAGTAATTTTTGTGGGTCTTCCAGATGACCTTTTGAATGGCCCAAATTTTTTGTAATGCTTATGTGGTATTTTCAAATTACAACTCGTGTGCGACTAGTTTGCGACTCATTTGTCACTTCATTGCGACTCATTTGTAATTCGTTTGAAACTCATATGTGACTTCATTGTGACTCCTTTGTGATTTATTTGCAACTTGTCTATGACTTATTTGCAACTTGTTTGTGACTTGTAGAATTTGTATATTTCAAAATCTACAAAATGTAGAAAATCTATAAATTGTAGAAGTCTACAAACTACATAAATCTTAGAAATTTATTAACAAAATTTGTTACAGAAGGATACAACTACATACAAGTCTTATATGTCCAATCTAATGGTACTCTTGACAAGTGATATGAGACAATTGTTATTACACAATCAAAAAATGATTTGAAAACAACTAAGAAACAACTAAGAAACAACTACTAAGCAACTACAAAACAACTAGGAAACAATTTCTATCATTTTACAGTTGCAAATTTTTCCTAATTATTTCCTAGTCGTAGACTAGTTGTTTTCAAGTTGGATCCTGCTTGCTTTCTAGTGAAATTCTTGTCGTTTTCTAGTCACAATCCAATCATTTTCAAGTCAAGTTATAGTCAAATTTAGATAATATGCGACTGCAGAGTTGTCTTCATCAACAACTATGATGAATATTGGATGTAGAATACCTCACAGTAATTCTAAATGACAATTCTATTATCCTCCCGTAATCCTACACTTCATTCTACAACTACTTTGCAACTCCAACAATATACATGTCAAAGTCGGTGCAAATAGAGAGGGATTATAGTTGCAGTGCAGTTGTATTGGACACTTAGTCGCAAACAAGTTGTCAAATATCGATTGCAGTGGACACGTTTTTCTTCTAGTGAGAAGACCTCCCATTTTCACAATAAAATTCAGAAGATGAATAGTTGCACTTCTATACTACTAGATTGATTCTCTGTCATTCATCGAATGCCAAACATCCTCCTATCCTTCTCATTGACTTTGAAAATCATCCCTTTTCATTACCGTGTGAATCATTGGCTTAAGAAATAGCAAAAGCACTCATTGGAAATCAAACTACTATAGAAAACCTCCCCTTTTCACAACAAAAATTCTAAGATAAATAGTTGTATTTTTAGCCCACTGCAAGGATTCCATATCATCCATCGGGCATTTGGTGTCTGTGTTGACATTCAAGGATTAACCCGTAAAAGCCCAAGGCCTTCTTGGGTTCAAAAACATCATTGCTTTTGAAGTTTTATAGATCCAAATGTTACTAAGGTATAGAAATTTCAACCATACAATCTTATAGTGTAAATGCTATAGATGACATGTGGAAAATTTGGAATCATTTGGCCTCATAGATTGCAAGATTATAATGTTTTAGTGTTGAAAAAGGATGCTGAAATTTTCCTAGCAACAAATTTGGAGGTGAAATTTGTTTTGTAAGCCTACTCAAATGCAAAAACTTCAAACTCTCAAGTGATTCAAAACCAACATGCAAACACATTAGTGAAAGAAAATATCATTCAGTTGACTCATTGTGTCTAATTGTCTGCAAAATGGCTTTAAAATGTCAAAAAACAGTAACAAAAGTTGAAAAAAACCCATCTAAGGTCAAACCTCCTTCTACTAAAATGCTTCTCAATCACTCATAAGTCATAACTACTTGGATTGATATGAAATTTTAAAGACGCAAACAAGACTAGTATGCGCAACTTTTCCAAAACAACTTATTAGAAATAGACACTATATAAAGAAGAAACAAGCTGCCAAAATTCATTGTCATCCAAAGATGTTGAGATTTTGAAATTCTAATTGCTACCAAACATTCAAAACAATTTGGATTGGCACGACAATTGAACTACAATAACTAGACTACAAGGGAAACATAAATCAACAAATTTTATTGAAAATAAACATTGGATGAGGGAGATACAAGCCCCCGAAGTTGCAGCCATGAAATGCAGTTTTGTGAATTCAGATTGAACCTTTGAACTTTGATTGGCTTACAAAATCTATACATCTTGAATTGATCTAAAATCTACCACACAAACTAGGAGGGATAGCGCAAATTTTCCAACAAGTTCTATTAACCCCTAAAGGACCAAGGTCAATTTTCTGTCAAAAATCACTCAAAACTACCATTTTTGTTGTGTTCATCTAAAAAAATCTAAAATATATATATTTTTAAATCTAACCATAGGGTCTTATACTTTACTTGTCTAAGATCATGTGGTAAAAATTTCATAGAGATTGACCGTGCAAATTAGAAGATATTAGCATTCAAAGTTGGAAAAAAAAGAAAAATTGAACACTAGCATGCAATTTTGATGACTTTGACCGCCCTTTGTGGAGTTTTCTTGCACTATGGACCTTGAATTAAAAAAATAATTGTATTTAAAAAATTGATTTGAAAGTCTAGGAAAAAAATTTCAAAAGAAAAATGCTTGATTTTCATTCTTTAAAAAACTGTCTAGTAGAAGTAGGTCCAAGATTGAGAGAAAAACTAAATCATTAATAGCTCTAAGAGGGGATTGAAATACAATAATCCCAATAGTGAGATTGTTCTAGAAATTAAACTTAATCTTTTAAAAAAAAATTATTTGAAAATTTGAAAATTTGCATTTAGAAATGAATCCTATAAGTTATTTTTTCAAAAAGATGTCTAGATTGTTCATAACTTTCACATCATTAATCCAAATGGAATTAATCAAAGCTTCACATGTAGATAAAATATGATCTATAATAAGAAGGAATTAAAAAATTTAATTTCATGTTTTTGTAGATTTTTTTTCTACCCGGTGAAGTGAAAATTATGTTTCAGATGGTATACTTTTGCTCCCGGTCACCGATTGAATTAAAAATTATATTTTCACAAAGTTAAGAAGTTTTTCTATCTTATGAGAAAGTTCCAAAAAGTTTCATTAAAAATTGAGGTCATAGGAACTTGCCAAAAATCCATTTTGTCCTCTAAGGGGACAATGGTTCTTTAGGGATTAAATTCAGACATTAGATGCAAAAGTTACAACACTTCAAATTGAACTTTCAGACTAATTGAAGACACTTTTGGTTTTGGAGGGCACTTAATGGTTAAGGTTTAAAGGACGGATTGGCCACCTTGAAAATTATCCTTTTGGATACCTTGTGAATCATTTGCTTAATAAAATCCAATAGTACCCATTGGAAGTCAAGCTATTAAATAAAATTGTCTCCTTTTGATACAAAATTCCAAGGATGAACATGTGCATTTTGGGTCCTCACCATATGTTCCAAGGTAAATGTCATAGCCTACATGAATATCTAAAATACAAAAAGAAGGTGACAATATGGAAATATATAATTTTGTGACAATATAATGTTGAATGTGAGAATGACATCAAAAAGGTAATATGGAATTGTAGGAGTTAAAAAGGTCTAAAGACAACATGTCCAAACTCTTTCTCATATGTGTACTTCATTATCATTTTTGTACGTAACTTTTAGTGACATAATAGAATGTGATAGTCAATATTCTAAATTTTTTGAACTAAATATATATATATTGATTTACAGTACCTCCTTTAATATGTATTTATTTAGTTAAACATCTAGGTTCTAAATTGTTTATCCAAATCATGTTGAATTTGTCTCACTAGAATAAACCGGCCATTTATTGCACACTTTGAAGAAGCGGACAATAATTGTTGCCAATTACCGTACAACAATCTCACGATTCAACTACCAATTCTATTGGAATGGGAACAACATTTTGTATCACCATCCATTGATCAACACTGTACTGTGAAGGTTTGCAAGGAATTTTTTACTAATTTCAAGTGCATTGCTTTTGAATTGCCATAAAATTTGTAAGAATTTTTTTTTGGTATTTTTTTTCCAAAGGTGAATCTTAGCATGATATTTAATAGTCATGCCAAATTTCAAAACATACAAATCTCTATATTTATGTGGAGAAAGATTTGAATTTTGTATGTGTGGTGATTGGCAAGTTTATTATAGAAGTATAATTTTTGTATGCCGAATCGTTTTTCATGGTTCCAAACTAAATTCATAGCAATCCCACTATGTTCTTCTAGGTACTTGTTGACTTTTGAACCAGAAGGGAGGAGGCTTTGCACGAGTAGAAGCTAAATGCCTAAATGCCTAAATGTCAAGAAGTTTGAGTAGAGACCTTAATTGAAAAGTGTGCCAATACTATAAGGAGAGAGCCAATTAGAATGTAGCTACTTTTTCCTTATGCAATTATAAAAGTAGATGCATGGTCTTCTAAGGATTAAAGAGTTTTGATTGCTATTAAAATGAAATTAACATTCTAAACTTTGACTAAAATATTATTTTATTATCTTCCAATCCTTCAATCATGTGACTAAATATGTCTAATGATAATTTATATGTTTATTATTTCGATCAAGAATCAAAAGAAGAGTTGTTCTTACCAAAAATTACATAATTCAATGAACACAGTACATAATACTAGGTCAAATTGCACTAAAGTAAATAATGTAAGGTAGAAACACCAATTGTCAACCATGCCTAGTTTCCAACTTGTAAAATGCGCTATTTCCAACCTTAGGTTGGAATTCAAGCTTGGAATGCTTTTTTTGTCCTTTTCAAGGTTGGGACTAATAAGATTATGGCACATGTCCCGAAGTAGTGAGCAAGAAAGTAGGATGTAGTGAGTGGGGAAGTAGTGAGCGGGAAAGTAGTTCTTGAATGATCGAAATTGGAAGACTTTAGACATTGGCTATGGGTCAAGAGTACTTTTTGGCTTCCAAATTTCACAGTAACTTCTATTTCGGAAATAAAACTTTGGATGATTTGGAATCTCTATGTTTCATTACCTCATACTCCTCACCATTTGCTCCCAAACCACTTAAATGATCCACTACCGATGCTTCTACCTTAGGGCCTCCTTAGAGAGAGAGAGAAGACTTGTTACTTATCACCCCATTTCTGGGCAGATTTTGTTCAATCAAGTCATGTAATATGCTATTCTACCATGTCATTTTGCTACACTATGTTTCAAATCAATGCGCCACAAATGCAGTTCTCTCAGTAATTGAACCAATCAGACCGATTACTGAACCGATCAAACTGATATTTGGTTTCTTGAATAATTGTAACCTCCACTAGACAGGTCCAGATGTGCTTTCAAGCTTTAGATTCTTAATTTTAGGAAATTCAGACCTATTAGAAAGACAGATTATTCATCTCCTGGACAATTTTTGTTATGTCTTTATCAGTGTTTGCAATACAGTACTCGAATTCTTTCGATGTCTACTCACAATTTCATTACTGTATTTCATTCTATTGCGCTGTTCTCACTAGCACCGGACCTCAATAGGTCCATTCCATTTGTATCCATTCCCTTTGGCTGTACCAGGGAGACGAAACAAGATTCCATCGTACTAACCTCTCCAGTATTGGAGAAAACCCGTTCCGACCAACTTAAAACCCCTAGCGATGGCATCCTCGGAGAACCAATACGGGCAACGAAACGTCATCCTAAGGACATGGTACCGGACCTCCACAGATAGAGAAACCAACCTCTAATCTGGAATCAATCTCCGAGATCTCGTAAAATTGTGCTAAACATCATGCTGAGAAATCAATAGCAAGATTCAAAATCATGTTCAAAATAGCAGGGTATGTTCCTATTAATCTCGATCAGGAGGGAGGGCGGGACACTTCACCAGCCTTCTTATGATCCACTCAAAAAATCCACTTCACGAATGCAGCCTACTCACATCATTCTTGAAGCCAAACCTTGATCAGACATCGTTCTTAAAGCCAGACATCTAGGTTGCAAATTGATCGAGTTAGTAGTGTACAAGTACCCTCATAGTCTCAGAATCTCGTTTTAGAAAAACGATTGAAACTGTAGTTCCATGACTTGGAGATACAAAAGTGCTGCAGTGGAACACCGAATTGCAAGCTTTTCTACTTTCTGACTTTCATTGTCTACAGATCAAATTTGCAGATGGATTAAGGTGGTGATCGATGTTGCTACGGATTTCACTGCATGAGTTTTCTCCTTTCGGTCATTGGTTGTCCGTTTTACTAAACCTCTTTTCCGGCATGGAGAACCTGATCGGGAGGGAGGGTGGGATGTACATAGCCTTTCCGTCATTTGAAACTTATACCAAACTTGACAGACCTTCATACTGCACAGTTTAAGCATCGCATTTCTAGCTCTAAATTTGAGGTAGCGTTAAAGAATAATCTCTCTACAATGCTCAAACTTAAAATCACACTGGTTCATAGTTCAAGAAATCGACAACATTCGATTTGCAGGCTTTCATGCCCAAATATGAGGTGGCCACGCCTCACCTGCACCCATGCCACAATCCAAACACGAAGTTAGAACCGTGACGCATGCAAGGTGTTGGCAGCATGGCTACTAGTTGTTATCCTACTCACATATTGAGGCATTCAAGAAACAAGCAAAATTACTACTACACTTCCGGTGGTGCATCAAGCGTGATAGCTTGGCTCCGTCATGATAGCCGTGACTCTCTGAAGCTAGACACGGCAGCTGCACCTGCGGAATCATCTCCGTGTCCATACTGCAACAAGCTCCGTATCGTGTCGCGCGCTTCCACTCACCACAATTCTTGGACGTCAAAGAAGCTCAAAATACCAGTACGCCACTGCAGTGTACTTTGGTCAGAGTGTCATGTCCTTGCCCCTTAACGGCTGGTGCTACACTGGGCTCAAGCTCTCCTGCTACTGAGTGCGAAACTCACATCAACAGCTGGCGTTTCTTGTTTCTTTGAGACGGATATGTATCCTTGTCTGATCCGGGCCTCACCCAGGTATCATCAGGTGAGTGCCTTGTACCGCGTGGCTTCATGGTGCTCCTGTCCGGATACTACATACTCTTGTGAATTTCATGTTTGATTAAACACCTTGTATGCTCACATTTGGTATACCCTATGTAGTATCCTACTTACAAAACTTGGCTGTACCAGGGAGAGAGAGAGAGATCATTGAGGAAATTTCACAGCAAGTGCTACAAGTAAAAATAGCCATTGCGCTTTCATGAGGACTCGATGGATGGGGAGGGATACAATAGAAAGGTCACACATATTAGATTCTCTGAAGATTGAGTGCTCTCCACCAATGAGGTTGTCCAATGATATTGGAGAAACTTCAACTCCTCCTTTTTTGGCTAATTCTAGGACAAAATATACAAACAAATTATAAAGATAAATGGTCTGTCAAGACCCAAAGAATTCATTAGGACAACCCATGTGGGATATGTAATTTAGAGTTTGTAATTTCTCAACCGCTCATAATTAAGTGTAAAGTAGGAATTGTGTTAAAACTATAATTTCAGACCACATTTAGGCATAGTGGAATACATTTTCTGAAAACAATTTGAGCTAAAAAAAGTTGTGGAATCAAGCTAAGTTTCATCTCCAAAAATCTGTTTTAGATTTAGAACTTCCACTCAAAAGTTATGGACAAATTTCAGAGAGGATGTATGAAAATGTCAAAAAAAATTCCTTTCAAACCCCTCTATGAAATTTGTCTATAACTTTTGAGTGGAAGATTAAAATCTCAAACTGATTTTTGGAGATCAAATTTAACTTGATTATATAACTTATTTTAGTTCAAAATATTTTGAAAAAAAATTATTTTACTATGCTTAAATGAGGTCTGAAATTATAATTTTAACACAATTCCTACTTCAGACTTAACTATGAGCGGTTGAGAAATTACAAACTCTAATTACATATCCCACATGGGTTGTTCTACCTCCTACCACCCCATATGTACATAAATAACTGTCTTCTAATTCCAAATCACAAAACATGAATGGCTTACAAAGCAGTGTGAAGGAATTCAAATATTGGAATTGTTGATCTCAATGAATTGATCGTCATTTGTTTAAAGCTATTTTTTTGTGTACTATGTAAATTGAAGGTGTTCAATTTCCCAGTAACCCGATTGTGCAGTCATGACCTTGGCATTGAGCAGAAGTCTGATATTATTGACGCGTGGCTTATTAGCAAATGTGGGGTGTGATATATTCCACACCATTTCATCCTTTGGATGGAATGATGTGGAATATACCACACCATTCCGTCAGAGGCAAGGCAGCTGCTCTCACAGCTCATGAATGTAGCAGTGCTACATTGCATCATCCTTGACATACTGAGAATTGGACTCAGCCTGTGACGACACATGGCAAGACACTTTTGTGCCTTCCATTCACCGTGCAGAAAGATCAGGGACTGTTTTCAGTGGCGCTCACTCCCAAAGACAAATCTAGAGAAAGCAGAGATGCAGTACTTCCCAAAGTTAGAAACTACTGTACTCCGTATAAGCCACCATTGAGGTACGGTAGCTTTTCCTTGTTCACGGCAAACACCTGAACAATTGAAGTGCAGTGGCCGGATGCAGAACCCAAATCTGCATCGAAAGTACCTCACAAAGTGGTGTTGGGAATAAGTCCCACATCCGTCCACAGTTACTACCAGGGGCCTTTCAGTGCTGCCCCGGACGGACGGACTCAAATTGAGAAACGCGCGACTGACGGAACTGACGGAAAGAAGATTGCTCGACGTTCGTCGCGGATTTTTCATTCCAGTGCTAAAAAATTGTCGGACGGGTTGCTCCGTCATTCACGAACTGAACGACTGACGGAACTTCCATGGATCAGTGGGATACAACCGTCCACATTGATAACATCTGAGCAACGGACGGAGCCAATGAGCCACCGGTACTAGACGTCTAGACTGCCGGTCTCCAAGCAAGTTCCCGACCGACCTGCATTCCCAACAAGACAGAAAGGTTCCCCCCGTGGAATTACCTATACCCACGGACGGGACCCTATTACCGCCGATCATCTTCTCGCTCGCTCGCACTATAAACGAAGCTCTACTGCCACTCTGTCTCTCACATCAGTCACCTCATCAATCTTGAATATTCAGTTAGTTACAATTGCAGGCAGTTCTTTCCGTTTCTTACCAAATTCTGTGTGCCAATCTCCGACCCATTTACATTCCATCATGTCTTACGGCGACGACTCCGGCTACGGTGGCCGCAAGCAATCGGGCTACGGGGATGACTCCAACTTGGGAGACAGCACTGAGGGAGGATATGGCCAGAAGACTAGCAGCTATGGAGATGACACTACTCAGGGAGGCTACGGTCAGCAAACCGGCGGCTACGGTGACGATGCTGGTCAGGGAGGGTATGGTCAGAAAACCAGCACCGGCTATGGAGATGACACTGCGGACGCAGGCTATGGTCAGAAAACCAGCGCCGGATATGGAGACGACACTGCTGACGGAGGCTATGGTCAAAAATCCAGCACCGGGTATGGATCGCAACAGAAGGATTCCGATGGCGATGGCACTCCCGATGAATTCCAGAACAGCCAGTTCAACAAGGAGGATGTGAGTTTTTACATATCTGGCTCACTCGAATCTGTCTTTATCATCATCTTTCCTTTTACTTGCCTTGACTCTGAATACTGAATAACGTTCGAGTGATCGTACGTTTCAAAGGCTTGGAAAACTACGTTCACGGTTATAACAGCGACGTGCATGATGCATGATGCACATCTTCATTTTGTGGGATCTTTGTTACTTTACTTTCATGTTTTATGTTGGTACGATACGATGACTTGATGGAATTAGAATGTTCATTTGTTGTAAGGCAATCGATGGGTCGTGTGTTGAGCCTTCGGACACGTGTAATCATTGTGCAGGTCGAGAATTTGAAGGATCGCACAGACATTGATGACGATGAGCGAGAGGATCGTCGCAAGAAGTTGCTGGAAGAGGTGGCAGGAGGCGTGGTTGGCGCAGGAGTGCTGGGATTCGCCGGGTACGAGGCTTACGAGCACTTTGGCAAGGATGACAACGACCAGAAGGCAGTGGGAGATGATGGTCAGCCAACCCAACAGACTGGTGATGGAGAGCAGCCTGAGAAGAAGAGCTCGTGGTTCTAAACCATCAATGCATTAATCAATTAGTCCCTTGCAAGGGCAGCCTTGTGTCTGCAAGGTTCATATGTGTAATTGATGCAAGTCCCTGTTCTGTATTGTACCGTCTGATCCAGTAGTTCAGTTGTGGACAGTGTACAAGTATGAGATTGATTTGCTAGCTTCGAAGTCTCCACAACTAGGCTGCTCTAGTGAACTCTGGTTGTGACGCAAGCTTAATTCGGGGAATTGAAACATTCATCCAAGAATGCTTAATCGTTCTTAACAACTCATCCGTGTATATGTGCTGTTCTTTAATCAATATACCGATCGATCGATGTCTTGCAAAACTTAATACTTCCTGGTTTTGTGTGAACCTCGTCTTCCAGTCCTGACCTCCACTTCTGAGTGGACGTTGTCTACTGGTTTGTGAACAAATTTTCGATTCCTGAAATGAAACCGATTTCGCAGTGAGCACACCTAAATGCATCCATGTTCAGCAATCCTGCATATGGTTTCAAGACGTGGAACCTGTCGTTTCATCCCATATTTACTACCAACATTGAGCACAGGGAGTTCATATGATCATATCGCGTTCCCGGTGCTAATTCCCGGTGAGTCTAAATTTCCCACTGAACTTTAAAATTGACACCTGTAAAAACTTTAATTGACACCTGTAAAAACTTTTCTATTTACAGGTATTTTGTTTTATTTACAGGTATTTTGAACACATCCTGCAACTACTCATACACACGGAAATTTGAGACTCACCGGGAATTAACACCGGGAACGCGATATGAACTCCCTGTGGAGCTGATCTCAGCAGGTCTCTGTCGGTGCATTGGCTCGAACTGGTTTGTATCTGTATGTTGAGCTAGTGGTCTTCGCTTCCTCGTGCGTGCAGACTGTAAATCCCACCATCTACGTACCTACCTTCCAATTCACAGAGGAGAAATCTAGTAGGGAAATTGGACAAATGTATGTCCTTTTATGCCCAAATTCCATTCCTACTGTATCCTAGTGTATCCTATTTGGTCAGCACTGGATTTCTCCTGTGTCCTGAGCTTGCACGGACCCCGACAGTCGATCAATATTCCTGCCAGCGATCGACTGAACGCCCATTAATTCGGGTTCACCATTCACTTAAACCACATCGATCCGCAGGAAGTGTCTCGACCAGTGGGCGATGGCACCCAGTTCTTGAAAGCCCAGCTCCTAATTCTTGGGATGGATTACCGCGCGAAAGGCAGCCACGCCAGCGCGCAACCTCGCTACACAGGGAGTTCATATCGCGTTCCCGGTGAGTGTCAAAATTCCCACTGAATTTTAAAATTTGACACCTGTAAAAACTTTTCTATTTACAGGTATTTTGGACACATGTTGCAACTTTGGACACATGTTGCAACTACGCGTACACAGGGAATTTTGACACTCACCGGGAATTAACACCAGGAACGCGATATGAACTCCCTGTGCTAGCTGGGGATGGAGATCAGCTATTCCTCTTTTACTTATTATTGTGGAGTGACAGGGATCGGGAAAAGGTGCCAAAGGCAGGTGCTGAAATGCATCCCCGGTTACATCGATAGATCGGTCGATCGGTCGAAAAGTAGCCGATGGGAATGCAGGTGATCAGGAGCTGCTGCTGGAGTGCAATCCGGATGGAGTTGAACAGATAGAGACGTACGTTCTCGAAACCTGGAAGAGCGGCAGGATCCCTCGATCGACGTCCGTCCGGACTGCGCATCGTCAGGACAATCAAGCGCGTCTCGACACGTGGCAGCCTCTCTTGGTGCGCAAGTGGGATTCCAAGTGGATATGTTTGCTGCTCATGTGACTAGGGAGGGATGAAATAAGGACTAACATAGGATGCTCTAAAATGGAACATTTACGGGCTGTTCCACCTTTTTCATATGCTTTTGTAGACCTTAAGATTTATTGCATATTTTACAGAGAAAGATAAATGGATGCGGCATCTAACACAAGTGGTTTCATAATTTTTCAAGCAATATTGAATTAGTTATGATTTTTCAAAGTTTTTGGTTCTAGGCACCTATTTATGACCATAGGTCTGGCAAAATCGGCACACATGCAGCCTAGAAAGGGAGATGAGGAAACCAAGAATAAGCATGGCGATTTGCAATAAGTAACAAGCAAGGGTTCTTAAAGCGACCATACTTATATCCAATCAATTTCAGATTTTGCATTCTCCAAATAAAGTAGTTGGCTTGTTAACTTCTTATTTAAATACTTAAATGTCCACCTATCACTACATTTAAGAATGAACCTAACCATATGCTTTAACCATCCACATTTAACCTTTAAAGCGATCTTAAACACACTTTAAGTTGTTCCCACTTTATCTTCAGTTCATTAAAAGTTTGTCACAAATCCATATTAGGACCATTTGAAGTTCATTTTATACCTAAATATAGGGGCGGTTTGAAGAAGATGGGCACTTTTAGAGCACACTACCTTAATTGCACAGGATTCCATCAGGAAAGTACCCCCATTGAAACAATATTGTTTCAACGGTTTCACAGTCTAATATTGAAGGTTTAATATTGTTATTGTACAAAAATTATACTGTAACAATATAGTTTCAATAGGAATGCAATGTTCCCACTAAAACTACATTGTTGCAGTACTACTTTTGTACTCGAGTAATACACTTTCAATATCAGATTGTGAAACTGTTGAAACAATATTGCAACAATACTAAGAACGTAAGGGGGTTAGTTCCCAATGTCCCTCACATGGCAGTGCCGCCCCAAAAGTTTGTTTCCCCCTCCCCCTATCCCCACCAAAGGCGGAGGGAGGAGCAAAAATATTTGAGGTAGAGGAATGTATAACCAAGAGGGGTTCTTAAATGGTTTAACCCATAAACGATGTTGCGGATGTTTTTTGGCCGGTGAATGACAAAGAATCTCTCTATGTAGGACAAAAGTGCAACTATTCATCTTCCAAATTTTGTGTAAAAAGGACAAGTCTTCTATGGTATTTTGACTTCCAATTAGTGCTTTTGCATTTTTTTTTAAGCCAACCATTCAGATGGTACCAAAACAAGATGATTTCCACAATGACCCTTTTGTCCTTTAACCCTTAAAGGACAAGGGGGTGATTTTGAAAATCATCCCTTTTCTTTTTCATTATTGTGTGAATCACTGGCTTAAGAAATAATAAAAGTACTCATAGGAAATCAAAATAATATAGAAGACCTCTCTTTTTTACAACAAAATTCCAAAGATGAATAGTTGTACTTCTGTCCTATTACAATGATTCCTTGTCATCCATTGGACGTTTGGCGTCTGTGTTGACATTCAAGGGTTAATGGTTAAATGTGCCCACCATCATCATTTTAGGATGTAAATGCATGTCCCTTATACATGTATTTTTTTTCTTCCAAAAATGACATATAATATGTACCATAGACATGCATTTATAATCGTGAATGATCACCTTGTACATATTTGAACCATTAAAGAACCCCTGTTGGTTTTACATACGTCTACCTTAAGACATTACATCTAAACTTCTAAGCTCACGGGAGTCAAAAAAAGGACTCTAGAATGATTTCAAGTGAACATAAATTAGGTGATTTTTCATGCAATTTGACAACTTGATTTCTAGAGTAGTAGGCCTTCTCTAAGAAAGGATCACAATAGATATTTTCTTGAAAGTGTGTTTTGGAAATTTAAATCTGTTTAGTCTAAATTTGAATTTTTACCCTACAATTTTAAATTTTTTAAAATTTGCAATCAACAAATGAATAGAAATAATGAAGGCTAGTTTCTTCTTTAATTTCCCAAAAAATCCTAAATTCCTAAAATTGAAATTTTTTATAACAATTTGAACTCTGGACATATAATTATGGTCTTTTGATTATTTAATTATGGAATCTCAAAAAAATATTTATATATAATATAATAATATATATGTTGATATAGTTGGTAAAAAATTTAGATATTTGGAACATCCTTCTATTTGATATGACTTTCTTTTACTTTTACTTCCAAAATTTAGAATATTTTCAAATATCATAAAAAAATCCAAATTTTTTATGACATATAGGAGACATGTGATTTCATCTCAATATTTAAATGGAACATGTGTTGTGAAATTTTTTGAAGTTTGACTATATTGTTACAGACTTTGTTCATACAATGTGTCCTTAATTCCTTAAGGACTAATAAATAGTCCAAATTTTCAAAATTGTGAAGATGTATTATAAAATATAACTTAGAATAATACTTAAATGATGACTCTCAAAAAATAATTGTAAACATGATCTATAGATCATATTAACACAGTTGAAGCAACTAGTTTTGTACTATGCATCTAAAAGATGCAAACAACTCTTGTTTATGTAACTCCCCTCTATTCCTGATTGAAAAAATCTTGAGCCATTGATCTCAATTATAAAAAATTCCTCCCATTCTCCAATGCCGTTGATCTCCAATTAACCCCTAAAGTCCCAAGGCCTCTTTTCCATCAAAACAACACTCAAAACTACCATTCTACGGCAAAGAGCAGAAGAAAAATTTTAATTTTAATTTTAATTTTTTTTTTGCATATTTAACCACAAAAACTTTTACTAGACTAGTATAAAAATGTGTGGAAGAAATTTCACAAACTTTGACCGTGTAGATTGCATGATGTTTGCATTTAAAGTGAAGTAAACAAGTTATTTTACACCTTACTCAACTACATCTTTTGGCTTTGAACCTTCATAACTTTAGTATTTATCTTCGATTTTTACTCTAATAATTTTATATAATAAAGAATTGAGTTGAGAATCTAGGATTAAGAAAAAAGAAATCATACATAAGTTTCACTCATTAATAAATTGTTATGTAGAAGTAGGTTCAAAATTGAAGTATAAGCTAAATTGTTAATAGCTCTAAGATGGAATTGAAATAAACTAATTTCAATAGTGAGATTGTTTTAGCAAGAGATCTTAACCTTGTGAAATTTTTTTTCTTTTATAAAATTGCAAAAATTGAGGTAAAAAATCAATCATACAAGTTATTTTTTTGAGAAGATGCTCTAAGTGCCCCTAAAACAAGATTGTCCATAATTTTCACATAACAAATCTAAATGGAACATATCAAAGCTTCCTTTGTATATAAGAATATAATCTAAAAAAAATAAAAAAAATAAAAAAATTACTTAAAATTTTTTTGAAGGTTTATTTTGCCCATCAAACTTAAGACAAGGTTTTTGTGCCATAACTTTTGCTCCCAGGCTCCGATTGAAATACAAATTATATTTTTAGAAAGCTAATGTGTTTTTCTATCTTCACAAAAAAAGATTAAAAAAATCACAACAAATATTGAGACAATAGGAGCCTACCTAAAATCCATTTTGTCTCCCAAGGGGACAATAAAACTTTAGGAATTAATGAAGTAAACAATTGTCATTGATCATCGATGTGAGACAATCTTGGCTGTCAAGATTTGAGAAGATTAGGATTTAATGCTCTCAGATATGGAATACAAATACAAAATACATAATGAATATTATATGTAGAATATGGATAGAATATATATGGAATTATACAAAATACATACATATCCGATACAAGATACAAACACTAAATATATGGATGTATATGGAATTCTTATGTTCAATATACCATATTGTTTGTAGTCCAAACAACTTTTAGAAAAATACAAATATGGGATTGTAGTTGGTATTTCACAAATACTCGTCTCATTTTTTCAACCAATGGCAAAATGACACATGTACCCCTTTCATTTATTCATGTCTAGTTTTTACATAAAACAATCCTTTTCACTATACAAACTAGTATACAAATTAATATTTTTTTAATAAAATTTGGATCCATATTATTCAAAACCAGGGTTGTTCTGTCGAACCTGGCGACATCGCGACAAACAAATGTCACGCAACGTCTAATAGACCCCTTGTGACGTCTAATAAAGTCAACTTTAAGTTGACTTTCAAATAAATTATCTCCCAATTACGATTTTGACATATTCAGGTCTCATTGTAATGATGTGTCTCAATTTAATGAACACATATTACATTCTAAATTTAGATTTGTAATTATAGTGAACCCTAAAATTGTCTCAGTTGTTTTTCATGCCCTTATATGACGAGTTTGTCACTCATACTCAACACTTGTCATATACAACACGCGACGTGACATGTCCAATACGTCACCGAAATCAGAAAACCCGTCCGACAAGACAACCCTGTTCAAAATCTATTATAGATTGAATATTTGTGATTTTCACATGATTTTTTTTTAAATTCCAGAATTTTAAATTCTAACTATAATGATTTTTGAAATTGTTTTTTTTTATCTTTTTATTCAAATTTTTTTTGAAGGAATATTTTTTGAATTGATAAAAATAACTTTTGGATCCACATCTACCAATGCCTTTTAAAATACAAATCATTTTCAAAGCAAACTCTTCAAGATCTATATTGAACACGAGTTGAAGAACCAACATAGATAACTTCAAAAAAATCAAAGAATGAAAAACGTATTTTTTCTGTATAAAATAGGTGTTTGTATTCATGTGTTGTTCAAAATTTGAACATTTAGACCTTAAAGGTTTTTAAGATGAAATCTAGAACCATGTGAACATCTTCAATCTCTTTCTCCTTATGTGCTCTATATTGTCACCAAATCTGAATGTGATTTTTTTAAAGAGATCAAATTAGATGTCCACCATAAGTTCTAAAATTTTCATATTTGTTTGTGAAAATTTGAAATAATCATTAATTTTGAAATTTATATGAAAAAAACTCACATTAAATACAATATATGCTTAAATTTCTAAAAACTTCATGATGTATGTGTTTATGACTTTATAATATATGAGTACAAAGATCATGTTATAAACTAATTTTTCATGTTTTTTATAATTAGAAAATCATTATACCACAATTTTGGATTCAAAGTCCAAATTATAATAAACATTTTAGCTTTGCTATTTTTTTTAATTTTCAAATGGAACAAAATTTAAAAAAAAATAGATTTCTTTCATTCCTTCACCCCAAATTACAAAAGATTGTGTATACGAATACTAAAGTTCAAATCTAGAGCAATAGATAGACGTTACCAACATAGACTAGGAAGAAAATCTTCTTATAAGTGATTTTTCCTACATGAAGAAAAAACCACCCCTAGAGTTTGACCAAGGAGAAGCGTGTGGACCCTTACCTAAATCACCTCCAAGCAATGGACTCTTATAAGTTTTTTGATAATTTTAAGTGAATTGACTCTAAGTGAAAAGGAGGCAGCCCATCTCACATCACCAAATAAACCTTCTAATAACCCACCATCATCCACTTAAATACTTAAGTGAAATAGGCCAACTTTAGATGCCTAAATCTCACTCAAATGTGCAGTTTAGGGCTCAAAATGGCCTAGAATAGGCCCTAACCATGAATTACAGCACAACATCAATCACCCCAAGCACTTCATTTTTTACATGCATGACTTTCAGATTTGCATTTCCCACTTAGTTTTCTAAATCCAACATTAGGACACCTTCTTTCAAACAAGCAAGTGGTACTTTATTTGTCATCATAAAATTTAGCTAACCCTAATTCAATTGGATTTGGGGGAGCGCTTCCACGCTTGCCTTAAAATTCTAAAAAAAATAGACTCTACATTCATACATCCATTAGACTTTCCCATTCCACAAAGAGAATTCCATACATAACCTTTGGAACCTCATTCAACCATGGCAAGGTACAAATCTAGTATAATTATCATTACATTTTGAAAAGGCATCAACAAGAATAAAAAATTGGGAATAAAAGAACCAAGAACTAGTCATTGCCCAAGGGTAGTTGACCTCCCTCCACAAAACTAACCACCATTTCCTTGTCCTTGCTCCAAATGGGACAAGTCTAGTCTTGATGGAAAGCTGACTTAATAGTCCAACTCCTCTGAAAAATTTAGCTCAATCCGCTTTGTTGTTCTCCTGATATTGCTCACCAATGTTGGCAATGTTGACCTCCTCGTACAAAATCGGTTGCCCCATCTTTTTCATTGCTCCAAATTTAGCAAGCCTTAGCTTTTCAAAAATCTAACTTGAAGATCCAACTCCTTCCAAAAATTCAACTCAATTTGCTTTGTGGTTTGCCCTATATTGCTCACCAAAGTTGGCGGTTCTATTATAAGGTGGCAACTGACCGTCCTCCACAAAAACGACCACCATTTCTTTGTCCTTGCTTCAAATGGAACAAGCCTGATTTTGATGGAAAGCAGATTGATGATCTAGTTCCTTGCAAAAATTCAACTCCATTTGACTTGTTATTCTCTTGATATGACTTGCCAAAGTTGGTAGTCCCCTTCCAATTTCAAAGAGCCCTAATTCGCTTCCATCATCTAATGTAGCCCTCAATGTGACCTAAAACCTTCCATTTTCACCCATTTGGACCACCAAGAGTAAAAACCTACTCGACAAATTAGTCCTACCATCAATCTTAAGTCATTTTCCTAAGCTCCTAAAATTTTTGTTCATTTTTTATTACAAATGTGCACACTCTCCAAAAAACACACGTAAGCACAAAACTTGCAAGAGAGGAGAGAGAAAGAGAGCCAAACCCTAATTTTGCCTATATCCAAACTCTCACAAATTTCTTTCACTAATTATGTTTATCCAATTTTAATTTACTGAAAAAAACACCAAATTAGTGCAAACTACGCTAATTTGATGTAGACTGCGGTAATTTAGTGCAAACTGTGCGAATTTAGTGTAAATTTTCTTAAATTTGTGTTTTATTTCCAGTTTTCTAGTTTTAATCCTATTTTAGTGATTCCTTCACTAATCTAGTGTTATAGTAGTAATTTTAAGTTAACTAATTTGTTTTGTGTTTTTTCATATTTTTTATTTTTTATGATTTTCAATTTACTTTTAGCTTTATTTCCTACTTGTAATATTTTGGTTTTCATTTTTATTTTTTGTTTCTTACTTTCAATTTTTTTGGTTTTCATAGTTTTTATATTTGATATTTTTTTTTTAATTTCTAACTTTTTTTTGTAATCATTTTTCATTTGTAGGATTTTATTTTCATTTTCTAAACATTTAACCATTTGACTAATTTGGTTACTTTACCAATCTTACTTAAAATCTTTTTAGTTTTAAATTCTAATTTTTTTCTTCAAATTTTACCCTTCTTTTCTTTTAATGGCATTTTCTAACATTTTGCTCTAACCTCTCCATGTTCTCATTCCTATGTACTAAAAAACTCCTTAATTAATGGTTGTAGTTTAATTTTGAGTGTTAACACTTCTAGGCTTGTAAATTTCCACATAATGTTTACATTTTTTTATTTTCTAAAAAATGAACCATTATGGTGGTTTACACTCTTGAGCTTCATTTTTAAAAACCTGATGTAAGAAAATGCTTCCATAAGATAAATTTCTCTCTCCATCCCTTGCAAACAAATTCAAATTAACTTTATAAAAAATGAATGAATTATCACAGGTTTTTCCATGTACTAATTGTTCGAAATCATCTAAGCACCACTATGAATATATAAGAATCACACGCTTAAAATTCTTGGATACAAAAACAAGATGCACTTTCTTCAAACTTGATTGTAATATTTCAAAGATCTATTTTTATATTTGATACAAACTAAAGAAATGGTGCTTAACAAGTTTTGTTTCTATTTTTTTTTAATCGTATACAAATCTAAAAATTTAATGGATTTTGTAACAAGTTCCAAAAGTATAAATTCAAATTACACAATATTATATGGTTTCTATTTTCATTTTCTTCTTTAAAAGTAATTTTAATTTTTAAACTAACAAATTTTGTTTTTTACTCTAATCTTCTCTCATATGTATAAATTCTAGATTATTCTAGTTAATATTAAAAAAATTGTCAATTTTATAAAAATTAATATTTATTTTAGATTATTTTGAATGCATTGTTGTATTGAATAAATATTTAATAGTTTATACTACAACCTATGCTCTCTACAATTGATGGCTAAAGCAATTTCATACTCTCAATTCCAAAAAAACATTAAAAGATGGTGAGAAACAGCATGAAATTTTGAATATTTTAAATTCTATAAATGTCAACTTCCTTTAATTTCTGTGCACAATACCAATATGCCAAGGCACAAAAAGTTTTTTTTGTTCCAAGAAAAAATTGACAAAAATAAAACATTTCCAAATAGTGGCACACAAAACTGAGTTTGGCATAGCTATTTTTGAAATTAATTTTCTTTCTTCAAATTTCCACAAGAAAGTGGAACATACTACAACTCTCATATATCTATTTTTGAACTTTGCCAATTGATGATTATGACATGGTTGTTTGAATGAAAAAGTTTCAAATCCATACTCAGTTCTGTTTTATCAGTAAGTAATCAAACCCTTGACTCCATTTTTCCATGAAAAGGTCGAAATCAGTGCTGCATAGCTAAGCACAGCAGGCTTGCAATCTCCGAAACGATCGAAAAACTAACGGAATATCATTTTTCAGGAATACTGATCCTGAGAGACAAACTTTGATCACCTCATAATTACCAATTTCTGGTGGCTTCAGTGCACGTTGAATGCTTCAGGCTGCAACAGAGAACCTGAGAAAGAAAAACTGTCCCCATTCTCTAATTCTTTTTCGGATGAATAAAAAAATGTGTACACAAATAACTGACCAAAGTTAAGGTGAAGAAGGGATTCCAGGGAGTTCTTCACAAGTTCTTAGGTCCTAGCGGTTTAATACAGCATAAATAACATGTAGATTTAAGATTTGAGGCTTGCGTGAAATATCAAATAAAATATGGTACAGTGAATGCATTGCATACACGAATGTTTGAACAATTGCCTCTAAACGTACCATATGCCAATGAGGCACCTCATAATTTTCTCAGTGCCTAATAAATTTCAATTTAAGATACACGAGTACCATCTTTCTATTCCTGAAGACGGTAATAGAACAAGTTTTCTCACCAGCGACATAGTTTACAGTACGACATTTCATCAGTTGAGAATGTCCCCAACGCAAAGAATATCTTAATCACAATCATGTTCTTTACATTGTACAAATGAGAGGCTGAAGGTGGAGGAGAAAGAGATTGAACCGGATGCTGGCTGGCTGGCTGGCTATGCAGCCCGAGAAGGAATGCTGGAGCTCTTTTGGGGCATGGCTGGCGTGTCCGCAGAACGAGCGCAGCGAACCTCACCAAAGCGACGGATGTGCTGAAGAAGACGCTGCAGATACATATTCCGACTGACGGTCGTACTGTCGCAGACTATAGTTACATGCTTTCGGGCTCTGGTAACGGCCACGTTCATTCTCCTGTTGTCCCCCAGAAAACCCACCACTCCAATATTGTTTGACCTCACCTACAAGAAGCAGCAGCAACCAGGCACCGAGTCAGAAAAATACGTGGCCAACCAAAAGCAATAAGACCTAGACAGTGATATCCGTGATAAGGCTTGGCGTTACGGTACGAAAAGGTATAACCCCAAAGTTCCCAACAGCAAGACCTCATGAATGTGCTAGAGAAATCCACACTAGTGTGCATGGAGGAGTACCATAGAGATAACAACTGCATCAGCTTCCCGTCCTTGAAAACTGTCCACACTGGCAACCTGAACACCTTCAGCACCTGGAATTTCCTCGATACGGTCACAAAGCAGTTGCACCTGGGCCATGTACGGTGATTGCACTGCAATTGAAGACGGAGGAACACCTGTGCATCATAGTCAACCCACCTCAGAGAATTTCTTACAGCACATCGATATCGGCACAAAATATAAGTCTGCATATGGCAGAATCTTCAACTCGTCGTCAAACCTGAAATGGACCAAACATGGATTCCACTAAATTCTTTGTGTCACAGATTAAAGCAAGTGACTTTAGGCTATAGCTATTGACTGGAGCACAGTTTTCTATGAGCTAAGTATGTCGTAGCACAACATGATTAGTAATACTGTAACGTCAGTAGGTGAAAAAATACAACTCCAGCCTTAAGAGACTTGCTTTAGGCTGTGACCCTAAATTGTGCAGTTCTGAGCTTAATAATACCTGTCGCAAGGAGAGCACGAATGTGGTCGACCACGATGTCTGCCTCGCCTTCGTTGTAGAAGGATCCAGTTCCCGCTGGGTCCAAACGCTCTTCGCAACCGGGTATCAGACTTCCAAATGGCAGTCGCGTATCTAATAGCAACATAGGTACCTTCGTGATCGGAGAGTTCTAGAAACAGACATTCAAACAGACATAGGTCAGTGAGTGTCCAGCCCTGACCATCTTTCACAAATTCTAGTTCAATAAACGAATACCCATGGCACCTCGCAGTCAAATATCACATGATTATTCACAATCGTGTTTTTTTTCCCCCTCACTACCACAAGCAGGGTTCACCTACATAATAAGCAGGTGACCCTTGCTTTTGGTAACCAGTAGGAAACCAGAAGACGTCAGGGACCACAAGATGAGAAAACACAAAACCAACCAACACTGGAGCACAATTGATAGACCAGAGTATTGAAATAAATTCGTACAACAAGGAC
This sequence comes from Antitrichia curtipendula, assembly GCA_951230915.1. Taxonomy (NCBI): domain Eukaryota; kingdom Viridiplantae; phylum Streptophyta; class Bryopsida; order Hypnales; family Leucodontaceae; genus Antitrichia; species Antitrichia curtipendula. The sequence continues at coordinate 687,253 of OX579636.1, forward strand.
CCTACCGTAACGCTGGGGGAGTCACGGAGAAGGTGTGATGCTACAGCAGGAGCCGAACGCAATCGACCCCCGTACATTTCGTATGATGCCCACAGTGCGATGGCATGATGCATGCGGTACTGGATGCTCAACATGGTACTCAGGAGACCGTCATGCAAGGCCCCTGCTCGCTCCATGAGAGAGACGCCGAGGCCACCGTCGAGGGCCTCTCGCGACATAATTGTGGGTGCCAGTTGACAGGCATCCCCAGCCAAGACACAGCGTCTGCCCTGCAACAGAGGAATCCAGCAGGACGGCTCTATTGCCTGTGCCGCTTCATCCACCACCACCAGATCAAACGCCTCCAATTTGCGAATGAGTGGGTCACCCGCTCCCGTGTTTGTGCAGAGGACTACCTGGATCCAGCAGTCCGTATAAATTATCTTCCAACGGTCAGTATAAGAACACAGAGGAACATCCGTTTCTTGTCGTCACACAACGGAGTTGGACGAAGCCATGGTCCAAAAATTTAGGAAGTAATGGTGACCAATGAAAACGAAGCAAGGGTTCTAAGTAATAGTAACCCAGTTTGGCGCAGGTTGAGGTTCAACATTCCAAGGGATGGATTCCTTATGTCTAGAATAATTGCAACATGTGGCAAAAGGACAACTGGCAATCTAAGATCGTCAAATACGAAATTTCAATTTTCAATCAATGAGATTGATAGAGGATTGTACTGAGTATCAATACCGAGAAATCTATCGAAAGACGCATTTCTATTTGGGGTAGACATTCGCAATTAATCACTTGTACTTACAATCCTTCAATGAGTCGAAAAGTTTGCCATGTCTATTTATATAATGCAGGCAGACTGGCGACCAAACATTCATAAAAGTGCGTTGGATCTACATGGTGCACATCTATCTATTCAGTACAAATTCCAAGACTTTGCCGCAACATCCTAGCCAAGAAATACGAAGCAGCAACCCAGTTGGTTGGCTACAAGAAACGCACCTGTGCCGATGTCAAAGCATCATTGATCGTCTCCTTTTCTCGTTGTTTTAAGGTCTTGCCCAGCTGCTTCAACACCTGCCTAATGCCAGCAGCTACTGAGTCGTCGTCCAGACATTGGCGCAGATCACTACGTAAGTCGGCCCGCCTCCTCACTAAATCTCTTCGAAAAGCTGTAAGCCCCTTGTCGACGATGTAACTTAGCGACCTCGCAGAAACGGCGGGGGCTACCCTGGCGGGGTTCCCGACCCGGACTACGTTCAGACCTGCGTTTGCCAGCCTTTCCACCATGTTGTCCACGGCTGCGTTGGTGGGTGCAGTTGCAAGCACCCGCTCCCCGCGTAGCACTGCCCTCTCTATGAGCTCTGTGACGACGCTCGTCTTCCCAGTTCCTGGAGGCCCTTGGATCACCACCACGGGCCTTTTCCTGTCTAACCCCATTTGAATGGCTTGCTTCTGAGAATCATCAAATCGAATCTCTGTCAAAGAGGACTTTTCGAACTTGGGAATTGGCAACACGGGTCCATTCTGCGCTAGCCAACAGATGTCTGGACCTTGCCCGAAGAGGGTGGCCACTACGGAGGATGCCGGATTCTTCTTCTGTAGCCCATGCTTCTGAAGTCGCACTAGCGCTTCACAGTCACGCTGACAAAATTGCGAAGTTCATAGTCAGAAGAACGCATGATGCTCGCAACAATAACAAGCAAGCAGCGACGTGAGTAATCAAGAATAAAATGACAGCTTCTCAAAAAATCTGATTCGGAGGATCAGATTCAATCCCTTCCAAGCTACTCTCTGAGATTCCCTACAGTGCAAGCCCACTTGCAAACATTTAACACCACGTGGCCACATGTTTCCTGTGACAGCACTTCAGTGCGAAGATCCTTTCAAGGCTAGCGAAAACACACTTCTTCATAGTTTACACGGGTAGAAAAAATACCAAAAGAGGAATTCAAGAAAACGTAGCCGACTTATAAGGGGCCGAGTCTCAAAGTGGCATTTCAAATTGGCCAGGTTAACGTAACTCGAGTTTTCAGAGCTCCTCTGGAGAGGATTTTCTACTAGTGACTTGACTGCTGGTGTGATTTCAAAACTGTTCCACGAAGCTGGTCAACGATTCCAACATGATATACATCCTGTCAGATGCAAGTGAAAGGAGAGAAAACCTGATATGTGGTCGCATCAGCAAGTGCGCTGATGCGGTCCAGGCGCAATGACTTTCCAAACAGGCGAGAGAACGTGGGATCGCCGTATCGAGCCTCAATGGCAACGGCGATGCTGTTATTGTCTTCAGCTAAACTGTAAACTGAGCCTCGCATACATTCCATAGTTGACCCTCCTCGCTTCTTGTCAGATATGCGAACACAAACCATGTCACCCGGGGATATTGTTGTAGGAGGCAGATGGCCTCCCCCTTCTACTGACAGAGTGACCAAGTGCATTCCTCCCAAGCCTGTGGTAAGATCATGGTTCATGTCCACCGACATAAGTTCCATTTCTAATATTGACATGAACTCAACCAAAAATAATGAATACTTTGTCATTCCACCAACACAACCTTCAATATTACATCCATTGCTAAACGAAGTTAAAGCTCGAGTGGCTAACCACACAAGTCAACCGTTTCCCTATATCTTTGATGACCATTTCTGTGAAAAAACTGCTTGATTTCTTACGCTTAATTTGAACATTTCAAAAGTGATGTGCACATTTAACGGATTTGGCATTAAATTCAATGCCACAGCATACCTGTGGTGGAACCAGTGGCAATCAAATGGGTGATGGAATCGCAGTTCTCAAGAGCCTGCTCGTCTTTATTGTCTTTCGGCACTGTGGAAGGAGGCATCGGAGGGTTGCCGATGGCAGATGCAGCCCCCTCGAGGGACTGATGCGTGGCTTCCAGTTCAGCGTCTCTCTCAATTTGCAAAAGTTGCAGACCTCTGGTCACGAACGTGTCCACCTGTGACTGGATCTCAGCAATCCGTTCTCGAGATAATCCAAGTACGTCATGAACCTGCTTGGGCTCTTTCGCCCTCCTAGCAACCGCACGGTGCCCGCCTGGGAAAAAAGACATTCAATGTCAACTCTCAACTCTAGAATTACCTTCGAATTAAATACCCTTCATACATTCGTCATAAGGCAAGAACTCTTGAAAGTTGGAAACACCACACCAGATTTCGCGAACTTCTTCAGCAGCTTCCAGGCCTCAGTGACCTGCCAGTTCTCCACCTTTCCTTTCGCCTGCAGTCACAGCATCCAACACACTCCCTCCCGTAAGTTGAAAAAGAATAAATACAACTGCAAAACACACGAAAGTTAACAGCAAAATCAAATAACAACCCTCGGGCCCAAGATAAACAAAAAAGCCGAAAGTCCCCTGTGGAAGCCAAGAGTCAATGAAAGTAACTTTCAAAACATGTTCTTATCATTCAAATTGTAGGATGCAATTTCTTCTTTCTATTAGAACATGTTATTACCAGTATGGCTTATTTTAAACCAACCAAAGATCAACGCGGTTCGTTTCGTGCATCCCATGACCATCTGCAGTTAGGAATCGATTAGCAGTGAAGCTAAAGGACACTGCAGACAGACAGAAGCTGGAGAGGGTGGATCCCTAAACCGACCGACTGACCGACAGACAGACAGACCCCATGGCTGGCAGGCCGACCCCCGATTCCTGCCCCCCAAGAGGGGAGCCATCCATCCATGCCTGTACGCACCTGGGAGTCCTGCAGAGCGACACGCAACTCCCGCTGGTAATGATCAAAGAGTGTGGGGTAATGCAGACTCGCTCGCAGGCAGAGCGGTTCCAGGCCCTGAGGCATGGGTCTGGCCAGCAGGAACGGCTGCGCAAGCGCCACCAGGTTGTGGCCCGTTCCCATGCGCTCTTCCGCTTCCTTGACCTCACCTCTCTCCTGCGCGCAGGCCACCTCTCTCACCATGGCCGCAATGCCGTCCTTAATCCAGCTCACCACGGCCTTGCCCAGCACTCGCCTCCCCAGTGGGTTGCCAGGACCCCCGCCATCTGCAACCACAACGTCAGCGGCTCAGGATTCTTCCCCAGTAGAAGCATACGATGATGGACGCCCAGGACAGGACAGGACAGGCATTGGAGAAGGCACTGAAGACCAGGAAGGAGTTAGTGATGCGGGTCTTCGGGTGTCAAAAACGAAGAAAGACTTTCACAATTCGTATTCATCGCGAAGGACCACTTTACATTGCAAAGACAAGAAAATCAAAACAACGAACGAAGCTCACAATTGTTAGTCCCGCCACCAAATCATGATTACATCACAAGATTGGTGCAAAATCATCATTATTTCGTCGCTTCTCTCATGTGTGTCAATGTCAACTATACACTAGTCCAAATAAAAAGAATGAGCATGACGAGGTTGCACTTATGTGGCTCCTCCGTGACATAATTAAGTGCAAAGTTCAAGCTACCTCTTTGAGGCAGGTTGGAAACTTTTTATCTCAAATGAGACACAAGACGGTAAGAGTAATGAACGGATTATTCACGACTGTTATCCCATCCCTAGCTGCAAATGCTATTGGTTCAGCTCTTGTTGATTCAAACTCTCTCTTGTTGGTTCCAGCTCTGCAATGTCAAAACCCTGAGTTAAACTACAAGTATTCTTGTAAAGCCATTAACCCCTAAAGAATCAAGATTTCAAAGTTTCAAAATGATCGATTTGATCGAATTACGAACAATAGGATTTAGACAGAGCCAAATTTTATATCCCCAGAATCATTGCAAGTTTCGGTCAAGAGGTACGTGCAATCTAACAAAACCAAGGTCCTCATATAACTCGCTAAGAAAAGCCAATTGACTCGATTTGGGCCGCTTAGAGGTTCCTTGTGTGTCTCTCGTGCAGTGGCCTTCGACTACAAGCTGCCGTTATGACTTCCGACATGGCTGGTGAACACATTTCATCTCTATCCTTTCTCACACAGCAAACGTACCCGACTCGTCGTCGTCCTCCACCAACAGTTTCGCCACCTCGGGCTCCTCCGACAACTCAGTCCCTTCAGAGAACACAGGAACAGCCGAGTTGGAGATGAGAGCTCGAAGGTCGCTCTTCACCTCTTCGACTACGGCCCCATTCTTTTTACTCTTTCCACTTCGTCTTCTCTTGAAATAAGGTTCCTTCTTCGTCCTCTCACTGGAACTCTGCCCCTCTCCTTGACGTCCCGCAAAAGCAACGACACACAGGAACGCGGCGGAGCGGCTGGCTATTGTGATGCTCGGGGAGGTCAAACTCACGAAAGCCGATTTCTGCTTGGAAGACAGATGGTCTCCGACTCGAGACGACAGAAACTCCGTGCCGAGAACTCCAGTATTTGCCAATGCCGTCGCCATGGTCGAATTGGGGCAAGGCCAGGCAAGTGTGCGGAGATATTTTTACCAGAAATAGGAAGAAACCTAGTGTCGCATCATAAATTCGAATCCGCCCATAGCCTCAGCAATTTGGAAGACGACCCCCTGTTCGAACTCAAATTCGAATTCGAATCATTTCAGTCGTCCACATCTGAAGAAGACGAAGATGAGCACAGCTACCATCAGCACAGCTAGCTCAAATTCCGCCCTTCCACAACCTCGTCTTATGATTTATTCAGCCCTTCGAAAATCTTCCGATTCAGCCCTCCCAATAATCCCGTCCTCGTCAGTCCCATTTCGATTCTCATCCAATGACCACATGGACTCACAATACTCACCCTCGTTCGCAGGCCAGTCCGCAAGGTGACGCCATCCCAGCCCAGAAATTGGGCTGGTGAGAAGCTCCGCTTCCGGCTTTTCTGAATGGACCAGCACACGAGTACTCTAACGACAAAAGCACCTCGCAACGCGTCGGCTCTTACCTGGAAGCTCAGAGGAGGCCTTGAACAACCCACCCACGAAGAAAGAGCAGTTTCGCGCCAAGCTCCAATGGAAGCCACAAACCGGAGCTGGCGAAGAAGCGACGGGTGAGCGATCGAGGGGGTCGCAGAAGCAGCACCACGACGTTCCGTTGCGTGAGTGTGGCCAAGCAGTCGGGCAGTCAGGCAGTCAGGTGGTGTGGGGTTGGGCAACGCCAGCGCCGCCACTCCCTCTCCCGCCCGAGATCCAACACACAATCGAACACACACCCGCTTGGGCTTTCCCATCTGCTTTTGCATCTTTCGATCTCCTCATGCAAGCGGGCATTTAAATTCAACCTGGCCACGTCCCAGGGCCACGCAAGGCCACAACAGGAAGACCCTGACGATATGAACGCTAGAGAGACAGCACGCTGAGCATCCACAGAGGCCGAAGATGCCTGGAGAGGCAGAAATGTTGCGGGAGCGTAGAGGAGCCACGGGGCTAAATATCGGGGGGGGGGGGGCGCTCCACCGGCGCCACACAAGCAGCGGGCAGGGAGGGCGCGGGGTCCACGGGAGCAAATGGCCGCAGGGAGGCCACGGACCCAGCAGCCAGCCCAACCAGCCTTCAGTTCCGTCTTTCCTTCGTTTGGATGAAGCTCCCACTTCCGTCCGTCAGTCGGTTCCCAAGGGGAGGGACGGACGGACGGACGGACGGAGTCAGTCAGGAGCTGACTGACGGAGGCTGGACAGCCTAACTTAGACAATGGTTACCGAAATACCGAGATATAAGTTAACCCCTGAACGGCCACAAAAGCGTGTCGAATGCTGTGTTTATCTTCTCCAAATACTTTGTAGAACGCTGCGCCCAGAGGGAAATTCGCCAAATGGCATATGGATTAGGGTTTCTACATATGCACCGGCACCCAAGTCTTCTACTGGTTGTGCTTTGGAAACATGGCAGGGTCCGTTGGCAAGAGGAGGCAGGAGAACAGGGCTTCCGGTCGGAAACAGATCCTTGAGATTTCACTGCGAGGAGGGAGGCTTCTATAGGACACATTTTGAAACAAAGATCCAAGGTGAAGGAGGCTACTACACCCCACAATTTTCATGATGGGAGTATGGGACATTGTCTTTATACTTGTTTAGGGTTATTGGGAGCGATTGGAGGTTGTAGAGGGCTTTTAGTTTCACCCATGACATAGAACGGAGCAATCATAGGCATGATTGGAATTTGTGGAAGCGTTGTGGAGGTTGCGGCTTTCCTCATTTCAAGCAGTGGCAAGTGGTTCATGGAACATGTCCAAACAACTACGAGATTGATGCATTCCCACCACGTCTCCATTATGTCATTGCTCGACGCTCTAGCACATCTACAAGAGGAAGCGAGGGTTTTGCAAACTTGGGCAAGTTTTCATGGTGCGAGTTCAAGTCAAGCTCAAAGGATTGTAGTGCTCCTGAATGTGAATTGGATGTGTAGCATTTCATTGTCTCTACACACTTATTGAAAGTTGGGCACTCCAAATTACCTTTGGCTACGGTATCTTTTCTGTAGACACGTCTAACACATTCTCAAGTGGACAATGCAACAAGAGGAGAGTGCCCCTAATGGATTTAGAAGTGAGGTCAATATTGTCATTCGTGAGAGCCTATTTTCAAAGCCCAAAATTGAGGAGGATGATCAGATTGAGGGCAAATGCACAAAGACATACAACACACTGTCAGGTGGAGGCAACAAGTCCACTAATGATCTTTCTTGCACGAAAGTCTAGTTCAAATCGTTTGGGATCATCTTTTTTGCAAGAAAGATTTTTTGCAATCATACAAATAAATGATTCATCTATATCAATTGTTGCTCTATCTCAAATATCACTTATACTGTAGTAAATCACAGATAATTTTGTGTTCAACTTGGACTTGTTTTGCTCGCAAATAATAGTTCCTACGTGAGGAGTCACATATTAGACATGAATATTAGACATAGATGGAGAATTTGATGTGAATTATCCTTTAAAATTGATAGTGGTTGTTGTAGACATAAGTAAAATAATAATATTAGTCATTGTCTTGCGCTTCCGTGGTTGTTTATTTAGTCCAAATGTCCGTTTGTCTAATAGTTGCGAAGTTGGAGTTGTCACTAGAAGAAACCCGTGTTTTTTTTGACGTCCAAAAACTGAACGTTAAATTTTATGGACATCAAACATAACATTAGGATGCTAGTTTTAATATCAACAAGGAAGGAAAAGATGAATAGTACTCTTCTCCCATTCGTCAAAAAGATTCCCATCTAATCACTAGTTGACTATCAACTAAAATAGAGAGCATATTAAATTAATAATATAATCTTAACACCATTGCAAACCACAAAGACCTATTCTTGCTTTCTTGGATGCCATATGACTACTACAATAGTTCCTACACCTCCGCAATGATAATCCAAGCATATCGTACAAGGTTCTAGGAAAAATGAGTGAAACCTTTGCCAAGTGTGTAAACCCCATGGCTGCATTCATTCTATTCATTCGGTCATCGTTTTTCAGACCAATTTTCACCCTTTCACGTGACAAAAACATTAACCTCAGTACTCGGTACTCAATAATCAATAGTGTCAAACATGACAAAAGTATTCTTTGACATGACTTGGAAAAAGTCAAGCACAAGTCTGATCAATCTGGAGAAAAATATTGCGAGAAGAAGGATCAGAAAAGCGGCATCTACTCTCACTAAATTCACAGAATGGAGTAGGTTTAGGAAGATTTAGTGCCAGCAAAAAAGCATTGTCTTAAAAACAACAATACATTTCACGAGCTGCAGCATAAGACCAAGCACCCTCGCTGGATCTGGGTATTAAACAGCACTGAGGTCTCCACTTTACTTTTGAGAACGCTTCTAAGATAAGCATTCCAATGAGTCTAGCATAAAACATTCGTTTAACTTGCAAAAAAGTCCACCGTCCCTGGGTTGAGAACCACTTTATTCATAATAATCAAGTAGGCGCTTTAGCAAGTAAGCAGAACAATGCACATCGAGGGCAACTTGCAAGAAAATATACTTTCTGGTATAAATGCTGAGGTAGGAGACAAAGAGAACAATTGTTCAAATTTACCTAGGTGTGGATACACACTCAGCAGTAACATTACGATAATTCCCATCCAATTATTACATCATATGATACAGCGCCCTTTGGGTTGATCTGTCTCCGGCAATCTGCAAAAGAGGAGAGTCCGTCATTCATTTATGATCCTAATTGCTAATGGAAGGCAAACCTGCAAAAAGATGGAACCAAAGAAAGAAAAAGAAAATACCAGAACTATATTGCGGTACTGACACATTGAATTGGCATCTACAGTAAGTTAGACGCTGCTGGCAACGAATTAAATCTAAGCAGCAACTGCATCTGTCTAATTTGTGGGTCAGGACAACAATAAGACACTAACCCAGAGGTGTTTGTTGATATCAAAGGGTGCTATATAATACTTTTAAAGGACAAGCACACATACCTCGATGAAGAGACTCCCCTCGACTGCTGCAATTCAGGCACTCTAAATGCTTGCCTCTGCACAAGCGTCCCTTGAATTTCTGATCAAGGCTACTCCGCAATAAAGAGATGAAAATGCAGTTTGCTCCAATTCAACTCTTATATTTTCATGTCCATGCCAATACCAGACATTCTCTACGGTACCTGGTAAGTCCCTCTAGGAACCTGCTTCAAGAGCATGGGCTCTGGGCACATGCAGAAACAGGTAGTCTGCATTAACCGGAGAAGAGACAGCTGGAGGACTTTCACCAAAGACTAACACCTTCTAGAGGAGAAAATCAGGAATCGGGCTTGTATCCTGGGGCGCGGAAACGGGGCTTTTGCCCTGACGTCGGTTGTGCCGATGAGAAGATCGATGTTTGTGTTTCTTTCTGTGTGTCTTTTCGCTGAGCTGGAATGTACCTTCCTTGTCATTTTCACTACTAGACCCGTCCTTATTCGGTAAAACCAGTATCTCGTGTTTTGAGGGTCTATGTCTGCTCCTCCTGTGCTCCTTATGACCGACATCTGATGTTTGCCTGCCAACTTCGTTACCAAGACCGTCACCCGTATCACCTCCCCCTTCCTCAGCCTCCCTGGGACCAATCTTCTCTCTGTTCTTCACAGACCGATGGCTATGCCAAGACTTCCTTGAAGAGGACGCAGCCACAGAACTTTCTAAACCGTCAGCAGCACTGTGACCTTTGTTCCCGTCTGCAGAAAGTGCATGTCGTATGGCAGTAAACACCAACTCATCCTTCAACCCTTTTTTGCTCACAGGTACTGAAACTCCAGGCAAATCATCTTCGTCATCCAATGCAACAACTACTGGCCTGCGTGCCTTCCCTTGTCGGGGCTTAGCCCGCAACAGAGAACTATCATTGAAAATAGATGAATCAGATGGTGCGTGAGACACAGCTTCCGTGGATGCTGTAAGCAGAGGGGGCGGATAATCCACAGAGGGTGCATCACTTGGCAAATAAAAACTCTCATGTCTATGACGATGCTGCTGTAACAACGCAGCACTTAAATCCACAGCAGAAGAGTTTTCTTTACTTGGTGGTTGGAAGTTGAACTCAGCTTCCCATTCCCGATAAGAAGTGCTAGATCTTGCCTCTCCAGCGTGCAGGAACACATCATCATTGCTGTCAACAGGACCTAGAGCATCAAGATTCTCTTCGGTTGAAAGACCATTAGGTAAAGAAACTCTCCCCTGCGCATGCACAGAAACAGGTCCCAATTCTAATGAAAATACCTCGCTCAGGGCAGTTAACGTTTCAAAACCTTCCTTCATTCTCCCTGCATTTTGGGGATCCTCAAATGGTTTAATCAATCCCAGTACATTACACGCCCTCTCCTGCACTTCCATGTCCACGCTACTCACCAAAGGAGACACATTCTCTTTTATCAATTCCACCGCCGCATGCAATGACCCTCCCTCACCAGGCCCACCAGATTCCTCTTGCTCAGGGACTTGTGACTTTCCAAGAGATTTGCTGTTGGCATAAGATACAAAAACCTTCAAGACCCCTTGAAGATAGACCGCATGTACCGAGAAAGGCAGAAGACGAGTGCGAGGTTGGAGAAGAGCCTCCAAGATTTCATAAGGTCCGAGAGGTGCTCGTTCAATGTATTCTCCAACTATCCAAGCTGCCGCACAAAGCACACTTCGCAATGCAGGTCTCCCAAGGAAGGCGGGGTCGACAAGGAGGCCACGTGAGACCCTCACCACATCTGTTCGTACAGATTCCACCCGGAGTGCAATGTCCACGAGCTGGCGACCTACTTCATCTCCATGTTCACTGTGGGGGATGCGAGCGATGTCCGCCAAAACTGATACGTACCAGCCAAAATCAGACACGAGCTCATACCGAACCCGGCTACATGTCTGAAGTATTGACGACACTAGTTCATTGCAAAAGTCCGAGTCTGCTGACTGTGCATAGCGAAGTAAAACCTGCAAAGCAAAGTCGATATTGGTGTTAATACACACTTGAGGCGTTCAGAATCTGGAGCCTGTGGACCTGGCCACCCAATTCGCATTGCGAACAAAAATATACATAATACCAGCATGACAACACTGGTCAATAATGCAGAACCCCCAAAGCGATGCGATTTGGGTCTAGAAAATCTCTATTGTTTTATTGATTCGCACCTGCACTGTCTCCTCAACATTGCTTTCAGAAACCATTCCCATAATCAGAACGAGAGCGCTCCTCTGTATGCTTAAATCCCCGTCGTTCAGACACTTGATAATGACTTCCTTACTTGATTCCAGAGCCCATGGATGTGAATCCATCAAGGCAGCGAGCGCTTTCAAACCCAAGTACTTCAAATTCGGATCCCCAAGCGCCATGTTTTCCCTCAGTTTCTCCACGCATAGCTTAACAGCTCCCTCATGCTCAATCAACCCAAGCGTCACCGTGCGGATGCATTCAAAGAGCAGTGATTTCGCATGCGTCTTCCTCATGTTATCACACAAAGGCCCTGCTATTTTGCGTCCCAAGCGGGGTTCCAGGGGAGTCAAAGCGCCAAAGATTTTCACCAGCTTAATTGAGAGCCAATTGTTGGTGGAGTTTTCGAACAGTTTATAAAATTCGGGTGCAAGAGGAAGATACGCCCGAGGATCTCTTAAAGTAAGTTCACACAAAACGCTTACTGCAGCACACACTACCTGTGGATCCGCGTCCTCCATCTTCTCCACAAGCCGTTTAAAAGCGACCCTGATGGCATCAGGGAACCTCACAAAAACCCTTAATAACACTAGGGTAGCCTTCTTACGAAGGAAACTCCGGCTACTGGCCATCAAGGTGAATACTTCCGGGGTCAGGGCAGCTGCCAGATCCGCATTCAAAATCCGCGACAGGCATTCGATGGCCATGCTTGTCTCATACTCGTTCTTACTTCCCATGTCCTTTCTAAGCAAGTTTGTAGTGAGGACCAGAACATCAGTTCCTTCATGAAAGCTCTGTGCCGCCGCAAGGTAGCCCACTTTTTTATGCACAAATTTGGGCATGGTCATAACCTCCACTATGTGAAACGATGCCCACGACATGTCAGCTCCGCAGGCCATCTGCAAGTATGTAAGTTTCTGAAGAGCAGTCACCTTAATGACAGGGTCCGTGGATTTCATCTCCTTCCGAACCTCCTCCAACGCTTTCGCCAAGTATCGCGACTCGCCTATCATTTGCAGCCGCAAGCCTTTCACCAGATCGTCCAATGTCCTTTGAAACAAGGACTCCATCATTGCCGACGCCGCCATAGCCATCCCAATTTCCCCGAACCCTAAATAGCTGATGGCCACCTGTTCCTCCTCTGCGCAGCACGGAATCGATACAAAACAGAGGGTATCATCTGAAGATCACATGCTGATTAAAACACTCGCTCCAATCACAAGCTCGCCTTGCTTCCATCAACGTAAAAACATGGCAGGATTCGATTACCTGCGCGTCACCACGAAATGTAAGCGAAGATGAAAGACGGGAAGGTGAATAGAAACATTGCAATTCAGAAACCCTACACTGAACCCTAGAAACCTCAATCAGGCAAACTCTCATGACCAAAAAATAAAATCATCCCTAGCAGGGGATCGCACACTTCAATGAAACATCGCCCTACCCTAGGAAACTCACCAAGACCTCCAATATGACCAAGATCCTCTCACAAAGGAGCTTCAAGGGACCTTTCCAAAAAAAGGTTTGTGAAACCAATAATAAACTAAGATGGCTCAAGCCAAAAGAGCCCGTCCACGGGAATAGCGCTCAACACTACCAATTTCGTGACTGCATCTGATCCAACTCTGAACTTCAACGATTCCCAACCCAACCGGCAGTCCCAGTCAGAAATCGAGTTCTCGAGCAAGTCGACGAAGGAATCCAGCGCACCACCACCGTACCGAAAGACCCTCCAGGAACCTAAACCGACCGCCTGAAGACGGACCCCCGTGGACTGAAATGAAGCAATTGGAGATTCCACTTTTACTTTCAAAAAACTAAGTTAAAAGATCCAACAAAACCAGATGGCAGTGCAGGTCGGCAGGCAGGCGGAGGACGGCGGAGGACGGCGGAGGACGGCAGCAGCGCGCTTCAGATTCTGATGATCTAAGCTAACTTACACTGAGGTAGAGCCGCCCATCACCAAGCAGCACCCCATCGGCAGTCAGTAGGGTGGCAGAAATGCTGCAGCAGAGACGCATAATTAAATTAACCTTGAAAGGACGGGCCCATGACTTTATTTCAAATTTCAAAGTTTTCTTTGCAATGAAATTCCGTTTCATTTGCTTCAGAGAAAGAAAACTTCAAAGTTCATGTCTCTGCATGCTCCCATTTGGCAACTATTTATACTTGAAGCTTTATTTATTTGTTAGTATCCAAAGGTGTAAGAGCATCTCCACAGGGGCGCACCACACTGACGGGCCACAAGGTTTGACGTGCCCGGAGGGATTTTTGTGTCCCACCAATTGTAGCCTTCAGCATTTTTCAAAGCAGGCCCCTTCAAAAACTAAACTCCACACTTCATTTTCCCGTGTTTCTCTCATTTGACTTCTCACCCGGTACTGATGAAAAGAACTGCTTGTCCCTATTTTCAATGGAGAGGGGTCTTGAAATCCGGCCCCGCATTCAATTCTTTGGCAAACTCCATTGATTAAATTCATGGGGGGCAGCTTAGGAGAGGGCATGTAAGGTAAACCAGCCTATTCCCGCCAGCTTCCTATTTTCGACATCTTACTTTTGGCCCCATTACCACCCTGAAACTCATCTAAGTCCATCTATTTTTCTGACAAAATCAATTCATTAATTTCAGCTTGAATATCGTGTCTACCATTGATTGGTGGATATCCAAGTACTCATAGATATAATCTATGGCGGTTATGGGTTGTTGATCTGACTTTTATAAATTAATCCATGGGCAGATTTATAATTTCAGGGCAGTCAACTTCAACAATTCATAGAAATTTCAATTTTCATTAGAAAATTATAATTCCACTTGGGTTTGATTTGTGAAACATGCATACACCTTTGAAAAATAGGTGACCCCATTGAAGTTGACTCCAACATAGTCAGATCGCGAATCAGGGTGGTAATAGGTTTGTCTACCTTAGCTAGAAGAGGGATTAAGGCGCCTTGGGATTGAGACATGCTACCTCAGGAGTGGGTTTAGCTACGCCGGGATGCCTCGCGGCCAGTGGGGGCCCAGAATTCTAAAGTGGCACAAGAGTCAGACATCCCATGCCACAAACCATGTGGCGTGCGCCATTTAGCGAGCACTGGTGGAGATGCTCTAATTCCATGTCTTTTAGGAGTCTTGAAAAAATTCAATTTTTTATGTGAAGATTTGAAAGTATTGTGAAATTTTTATTAGAACAAATAAATTCATATCAAATGCAAATTATGCTCAAAAAATTTGCAAATTTCTCTGTTGGTATATGTCATAGTGTCAACAAATATGGTGAATTTTTTTTAACGCGTCATACGTAATAAATTGAAAAATAAGTATTCCATGGTAATAAATCCAAGGTTCAAATTGCAATGAAATTTTGAATTTCTTGAATTTCTTGAATTTTCAACTTGGAGTAGAAACTAGGCTTCATAAGCTTCATTTCATTAGTTGGTCTCAAATTCAAAAAAGATCATTTTTATGACATAAATTCATATAAAAAAAGGAGCAAAAGTTGACAAAATACAATACATAGTAATCTATGAAGTTACCTTTCTCTTATGTAGGAAAGTCAAAAAGTATCACAAGGAGAGAGCATACATCACCTTTCATTGCAATTGAATTTGAGCAACTTTCAAAAAAAAAAAAAGATGAAAAATGAATTTTTTTCATTTATGAGACCTCCCTTAAATCATCTAAAAGATATAAGACATCTTCTCAAACATTTTAAGGTTAAATTACAAAATATTTTCATTGTTACAGCTAGACCCCTAGCCTTCCCTTCAAATAGTGAAAATAATAAAATAATAATAATAATAACAATAATAATAATAATAACAATAATAATAATAATAACAATAATAATAATAACAATAATAATAATAATAATAACAATAATAATAATAACAACAACAATAACCTTAGTCCGAAGACCATTGTGACTTCGGTATTCTTCTAGCAATTACTTCAAAAACAACATGATACCTATTCTAGGATACATTTTAAATGTTTGGAGCTAATAATTCAAACATATTTAAGTTAACTACATCACAAAGTTCCCTTGTCATGAATTGTCACTAGTAATCGTACAATTATCGTCGGGCATTGCTTTCATGTTACATTTGTTCATTTGAAAATATTTTTACAACACAATATTGCCATTCATGATTACAGTGCGGTTTAGGCATGTCATTCATATTTGAATTTGAAGTGTTGAAGTTGCATAATAACTATGCGTAACAAAATGTATATGATTTCAATGGTTTAACGATGGGCATCTGACATCATGCAATATTAGTGCTTACTCAAGACATATAAAGTTAGTGCAATAATCATACAGCATCATGTCCGTGCATAGTTATTTTACTAACATTAAATTTTTTTATCTTTCACAATTTCAGTACTAAGTCCATTGAAAAGTAGGAATTGTGTTCAAAGTAGAAATTTAGACCTCATTTATGCATAGTAGAACAACTATTTTCAAAAAAACTTTGAACTAAAACATGTTGAAGAATTAAGTTAAGTTTCATTTCCAAAAATCTGTTTGAGATTTTGATCTTTCACTCAAAAGTTATGGACAAATTTCAAAGAGGATGTTTGAAAATGTCAAAAGAAAGTCATTTCCAACGCCTCTCTGAAATTTGTCTATAACTTTTGATTGGAGGCTTGAAATCTCTAACCAATTTTTGTAGATGAAACTTAACTTGATTTAACAACTCTTTTTATATTGAATTTTTTTACAAAATGCTAATCTACTATGCCTAAACGAGGTCTAAAATTCTAGTTTTAACTCAATTCCTATGTTTTAACAATGAGCAATGCAACTCTCATTTTCAAGTTATCCCATATCATTTGATTGTTTATTGAATGGATTTTGAAATAAAATTGACCTCCTCACCCTTCATTTTGATCATGTGCTAGTCAAGTGATTCCTTCACTTTATCATCTATAGTCTTGGTGTCCATCTCAAACTTGGGGGTTGCATACTTGCGTACGATGATCGTACTGATTCAGTGGCTTCATACCTGCGTACTATAATTGTACATATTACGTGTATTTAGACGCACTGAATCAGTGTCATTAAATTTTTTTCCAAAAGCGCACGATTGATGTACTTTAATTATACAAATGTGATATCCAAAATGCACCTAAACTATACTAATAATAGTACAAGAATCATACGTTATTGATATTCATTGTTTTGGCACTGATTCAGTGCGTCTAAATACATGTAATATGTACGATTATAGTACGTAGGTATGAAGCCACTGAATTAGTACGATATCTGTTAGAAAATCGTCCTTCCTTAAGTTTGAGATGTCCTACTGATGGATTTAGTTCAAGTTGGAATTCAATGGCCATTAGAATATAAACAATTAATCAAGTGATTACAAACAAAAAATGTAAGAAATTTAATGAAGTAAAAAATTATTGTTAATTTGAATGGTGATCAACAATTGAACATTGATAATATTTTTTGGAACATTGATACTATTTAATAAGTGTTATTGCAGCGCAAATAGCAATGACATTATTGTCATAGATTTTCTGTGTGTTTCAATATACATAAAATGCACAACAAAGATAATAAATTTTTGTGCATAAATTGTATCTTTTGCCCACTTGTGATTAATGTAAATAAGTTACATAATTAATACTAATTACAAAATAGTGACAATTCTGTGCAATAATCATGTGCATTGTAATGATGCGATAAGTTGTAAATTAACATGAGCACCCATGAACTAACAATAACCACATGCTCTTCATTGTCAATTCATAGGTTCTACACTTTGTGATGTATAGCATCACTTATTTGAAGCATACTATATTACAACTACTATACAATATATTGAAATGATCCATAGTATATAATTTGTAAATCTATACAAAGGTACCTAGTCTAAAAAGGAGGGGAGGAACTTGCATGAGGAATTTTCATTTTTCATCTTCAAATAGACAAAATAATGAACATTTCATTTTGAACTAGGATTTTATAAACCCAAGGTTGATCTGCCTACTCCATGCCAAAAGAGTATAATTAGTGATATGCTATTCACAATGAAAAGAATCTAGCCCTTTACAAGTGGAGATCTTTATTTTATAAAAAAAGAGATGAAACTTAGTTCTTTGCTTTCATTGTATAGATTTTGATTTGGTGCAAAAATGAGAGGAGAATTCATTGCTCAAAGTATAGTGTATTGGTTGCACTTTGGACATGTAAATCTTCCCAAGAAGTTTGGCATAATTGCATAAGCTTCATCCTTCTAATCTCTTTAAAACTTGGCATCTTTATCTTCATGAACTACATTATATCATGAATTTTCATTTTTCATAGAAGAAAAAAATCAATCTAGGAGTAGTTTAAGTTGGCAAAATAATCTTAACGGGCATGCTTGAAAAGAAGTGAATTTTTATCCAATTTTTGCTATAACTTTTCAATCTATGCAATCATAGATGCTAAAAATTTTACACCATATAGGTAGAGTAGTAAACTTCAAGGACATATGGTTGAATAAGTGGGGAAAAGGGTCATTTTCAAATTTAGGTCTAGAAAACTAATATTGGCAATTTTAGAGGGATTTGGAAAAAACATAACTAGGAAATTAGGGGGGTAAGTAATTTTTTTGATGAAAAGTGATGTATAGGGATTTTAATTGACTAAAAAAAAACTAAATTGTTTCATGAAGTTTGACCATACAGATTGGAAGATATTAGCATTCAAAGTTGGAAAATAAGTTTTTTGAAAATTGGATTGCAATTTTAGATGACTTTGACCAAAATTTATAGAAATTTTTACACTACAAAATTTGACTAACTTAACTAAAATTTTGTTAAAAAATTGAATTGAAAATTTAGGAATTTTTTTTTAAAGCACTTGAATTTCATTCTTTAAAACATTGTTAAGCAAAAATTGGTCCAAAATTGAACAAAAAACTAAATTGTTTAATAGCTCTAAGATTTCCAACATGAGATTCATTAGAACGAATTCAGCCCTTGTAAAGGGTTGCGAGTTCTCCTATGTTTTCATAGTCTAAGAACGTAGGGGCAGCAGCTGATTGCAACGGTTCGACGTGGTTGAAATTTGGTCACATCAAACAATTAAAATTTAGCTTTTTTTTATTTCAAGAATGTTAAAAAATTTTAAATTTTAAATTTAAATTTTTGACAGTGTGTCATTCTCGCACTGCATCGGGAACAATAAGGGGAACGGGCCTTAAACGGCCTTCTTTTTGCCCCAAATCCCCTCTAATGGTTTCAGCAAGCAAACATAACCCTATTGAACAATTTTTTAAGGATTTTTTTGAAAATTGCATTAAAAAATGAGTCCTATATGTTAAGTTTTCAAGAAGATGCTTAGATTGCCAAAAATCAAGATTGTCAATAACTTTCTCATCACTAGTTCAAATAGAATGAATTAAAGCTCCATGTGTAGACAAAAATATAGTAGCTGTAGGAAAAAAAATTATTTTGATTTTGATTGTTTGTGATTTTTCCTTGTACTGCCCCACCGACCCTTGTTTATAGCTTAGGGTTGCATAACTTTTGCTAGCTTTCATGCATTGATTGCAATATATAATATATTTCCAAAACGTTGAAGTTTTTTCCTATCTTTAAAGAAAGTTTCAAAAAATTGTAATGAAAATTGTGATTGTAGGAGCTACCTGAAATCCATTTTGTCTTCCAAGGAGACAATGGGACTTTAGAAATTAAGGAGAATATTACTTTGAGTAGAATTTTAGGTAAGTCATGCACTCTCCTATAATGAAAGTCCAAATCTCATTACATTTTCAAACTTTAGGTTTTTAGTTTCTAATTTTTGGAAATCATTGTTAATTTGTAATGTTTGAAATCCATTACAAATTTTTGAAAAATGTATGCCTTCAAAAATCCTTGAACTTTCATTGGTTGCACTTAAAAACTTGTAGCAATTCTCTACAGTGTATGTGACTCTTCAAGGCCCAAATGTAGATGAAAAAATAAACAAAAATGACTCCTAGACGTCATTTTTTTCCTATTGTATACCATGTTTAGATCAAAGATGCAAAAGTTAAAATCATAAGAATTAGGTATACAAAAATGAGTGACAAAATTGAATTTTCTTTGAAATTGAAATTGAAATTGAATTTTTGAATATAGTCATGTTCACAAAATTTACTTCAATTTGCTCTTGAAAAAATATTGCCTAATTATTGTCACATGTACAAGTTGATTAGCTTGTATAATTTTAATGCATTTTTTTCATAGAGACAGTACAAATTCTTTATCCATACAAAATATTTAGAAACTTGCTATTTCATTTTGCCTTCTAGTTTAAGATGGGACATGCACATTTATGTTTTAGGAAGCTTCCACTCTTCTATTGTAGAAATTCTTTACAACTTAATTTTTTTTTTTCAAAATACTTTTTTCTATATCAATCCTTCTAAAGAGGTCAAAAAGATGCCTCAAACATCGTTTGAAATATACAATTATACGATAATAGCACCGCATTCTTAGGATCCACTATCCATTCATTCAAATCATGAATGAATGCTAATTTTGTATATGGTTTAGGGATGATATGGTGAGAGTTACCACTAAGACAAAGAGACAATTCTTCTAGGGCATGGCAATTCTTGAAATTTTTGTTTTGCATGGAATTTCAAACAAATAGATAAACCTGAAAAATGATCACATAATTTGTTTTTTTAAGTTGCATGCAAGGTAACATTGGCAAAACTTAAAAGTTCCTTGTATCCTCAAGGTGCATATAAAGGCATATTTATGGTCAAGAATCATAGTTAGTCTTGTTGATCGACTTTGAAATTGTTTTAAAGCATCTAAAAATTCATGGTACTTGTTGAAAGTAAATTCATCTTCTATACATTGCTTTATTGGCTAGTTTTCAAGTTTCTAATTGATTTTCACAACATCATTTGAATTGAAAAAGGTCTATTGGTCAATAAAATCAATTATTGACTATAATGTCCATTTATTGAATTGTCTCTTTGTAGATGATATAGTTTCAAAAATAGAAGGGATTTTGATTCAAGAATTATGTTCTTTTATTGAAAATAGATTGTGAAAATTGATTGGCAAGTTTTGAAATGTCTATTTTATAATTTGAATAGCATTTGATTTTGTTATATTGCATAGATAAATAATTCAATCAACTATAGGCTATTATATGTATTTTTTAACTTTTCTATGTGTGACAGATACATTTATAGAACCAAAGGACTTTTTAATCAAAGAAAAAGAATTACAAAAAAAGTACCCAACAACTAGATATACTTTGATTGTATGAAGCAAAATTGAAAGTCTTGTTGAAAACAACAATTTAAAGAAGTAAAAAGCTACATCATGGGACCAAAGAAGGGAGGCAAAAAGGGAAAAGGAAAAGGAAAGAACAAAGATGAAGGACCCTTAGGTCCCACACTTGAAGAATTGTTGGGACAAATTGCAACACTCAATGTTGCTAAAGATAAAGAGACACAAGAGCGCAATCTTATGATGCTTGAGCGAGTAGGAAGTTTTCTTCTCTTTATTCAACTTTTTTTTAATTGTTAAAACAAAGATTTTCAAAATATTGTCATTTACAATTAATTCTTTTCATTATAATTGCTTATTAGAAATATATTTCTAATACATAATGAATTTTAAGTATGTCCTCAACAAAATTGATAGAGGCGTGAATAACTTGTTGACAATAAATCATTAATTTGAAAAGAAAGGTTGACATGCTCCCATGCAATAAAAAAAAAATTGTTGGTGTAAGTGCTTTTAGATGTAGTAACTCAAAGAATATGAAATTGCAATTCATATTGTTGATGAAATAATTTAGCAAGAATAATCAAATTGAAAACAATTGTAGTGTGAATCATCTTTTTCTAGTCTTGTGTTGCACTAAACTAAGGAAAGAGGTTCCAACTAAAGGCTTGAAATATTTAGAAATAGTCATCTCACCCCAATTACAACTTTTGACAAATGACAATACACCCATATTTATAAATACTCTTGCCGATTTTTGTGTTGTGAATATAGATTAGGAAAATTCCACTAATGTCCATGAATCTCAAACATTGTTCAGGACAAGATCTCATCCTTTTGGGAAGTCAAAAAAGAAGAATATGACAAGCTCCGCGCTGAATTTCGTAACAAAGACCGAGCTATGGAGGAGCTTGAAGAAGCACATCAGCTTGAGCTCAAGGTTTAATTTTGTTCCTCCTGATTGAACGTCAGGAGGAGTTTCACTAGGAGCTCAGATATTTTGTTTCGCAACAAAATACCAATGCATGTTGAAATCACTTAGAATGATGCACGATTGAGTTCCTTTTTTTTGTTTGAAATGAGACTCGGACATGGAATGATCACTGAATGTTCACTTTTCAAACAAATGAATTCAATCTCATTTCATTTCTGTTTTCAACCCAATTCTTGTTAATATTCTGTGGTGAAATTATTATCAGGTGTACAACCAGAAGATGAAACACTTGTTGTATGAACAACAAAATATGATTGCTACCATCAAAGCGGACAATGAACAAGCTCTGAAATTACAACGGGAACAATTGAGCAAGCGCGAAGGAGAACTTGTGTAAGTTGGTGCCCTATCAAAAGTCTTTGCATTCACTCAGTTACTCATGTCATATCAAAGGGATCACCTAGTATAGTTCGTTACCATATTTATTTCTCCTTCAGTTTAGGATCAAAGCATACTAACTTGAGTTTTGTAAGATTGTAAGTCTCCGTAGTAAACTTGAATTGGTTGCAGGCTCTTTGGATTCATAGTAGTTAATATTTGTTGACTACTTGATTCTGCGTTATTCTCCTATGCTAGACAGTCAGGCACGTCAGCCAATTGTGTGAGGTAGCTTAGCTTGTGACAGGTTGAAGATTTTGAAAGAGATTGAAGCTAATCCATGGTTTGTTTCTTTGTTGTTCTGAAGCAGTTAAGTTCTGGGCACCAATTGCAGGAATGATAAGCGAGCTCTTAAAGATCGAGTGAAAGAGATGGAATTGTCCTATGAAGACACAATTCGTGCTTTTAAACTAGTATGAGATAAATTCATGTTGTTTGTATCTAACGCCGGATTGACTTATACTACTTGTTTTCTCAAGTGCCTTTTGTAAGCCTAGAATTCTATTTTGACTGTAGAAAACCACGTCCGAATCAACACGTTTTGGTGAATTATGATTCAGTCAGCTTGGTTTGGACTTTTTCGATCAGCGTCTCCAGTGTTGCTTTGGAAAGCTTGGTTTAGCAAACTTTTCTACTAGTGTCAATGTAGAGTATAATATCACACAAAACACTTTTGCTGATGATAAAATGTAATGATTTTTCCACTCCATTTGTGTCAACCTTGCATAAAACAAATTTATGTTTCAGGAACATGCAAAAGAAGCTACAAAGATGCGCCAAGAGTTTGATCAGAATGCTAAAGAACTTCAGCAGAAGTCTGATCGGAAGGTAACTAAAGTCCTTCCTTATTATACAAACATGTTTTTCATCTGCTTCTCATCAACAACTCGTAAATTTTCTTCACATAATGTTAATTTAGTTCAAAGACCTATAGTTGTGTTAATATAGCAATTGATCTAATTCTTTGACAAATGTCTTCTTCTATAGATCAAGACTTTGAGAGAAGAAATGGACTTGCGTCGGAAAGTCGAAATTCAGGAAATTGAAGAACGGAAAAATGTGCACGTTAGTGAACTGATGAAGAAACATGAGAAAGCATTCACTGAAATCAAATGCTACTACAACGATATCACTCACAACAATCTTGATTTGATCAAAACTTTGAAGGTCGAACAATGCAATCTAAAACCTTGTCTGTCTTGTCTTTTTATTTATTTATTCCTTGATGCATTGATGCATTGATTAAACTGCCATTAATTTGAATTTGGTATGAGCACTGTAGGAAGATGTGACAGACATGAAGAAGAAGGAGGCTGCGAATGAAAAGCTCATCTACGAGATTGCACAAGAAAACAAGAGGCTCACTGAGCCATTAGCAAAAGCTCTCAAGGAAGTCGAGGGACTGCGAAAGGATCTCACAAACTACGAAAAAGTCAGAATCTTTTGTTAGAATTCATATCGAAGAACTGATTGAAGAAATGGATCCTGATTAGTCATTTCATGAAACCGATAATTATCTTGATTTCAATTTGGATGAGCCGGTTCACATTCCGTACTCACTTTTCAAGGATTTCTGTGCAGGACAAACATTTACTTGCGCAAGCAAGCTCAGGACTAAAAGAAAAGACAAAACGATTCAAACAACTGGAGTGGGACTTCCAGGTCCTTCAAAAACGATGTGAACAGGTGAGCATTTGATGATATAAGTTACTACAGATTTCAATTTGGTGGGTTTCCTAAACCCTACTATCAAGATGTTGCAACAAAATGATTCTATCTAAATATTTGCACAGAATGCAACTTTCATCTATGGTGATGGACTTTCTGGCAATTTCGGACAACAGACAGCATGCAATCCATTAACTTAGCACACATTTTCTAGAGAAAATGTGGTTCTAATAGTAGAAGGTAGGGGTCGCTAAAAAGCGACCTCTAACACAGAGGTACATTTTACTTTCTTCAATGTACCAACGTTGTACATTTCGGGGGGGGGGCGCTATTAGAAACCATTGCGTTTCAACTTCAAAAATTTGTAACTAATTCCATGAATGTCCAAAAAATATGAAACGATTTGGATTAGATGCCAATTCCATTTTTCTTCCTAGTAAAATTTATTGAAAATTGTTTCAAGGAGTTTAGCTTCCCTAAAAATGCAATCAACTCTTAAAGGGCTGCTTGAACAACCTCCTACCTTAATAGTTTACCTCAGTTGAAGACTTCACTTAATTCTACAAACTTCATTTAACCCCTCAGTCACAAGAACTGGAGTTTGGCATGATATTAACCTATGCCCAAAAGAACTTCACCTATACTATTTTTCACAAGAAATATTCAAAACTGCCATTTTTTAGTGCATTGAGCATATAGGAAATATAGAAACATTTTCCAAACTTTTCACTATACAAATTTGTACTATATTACTATAGAAATGAGTGAAAAATAGTTTAGACTATTTCACTATGAAGATTATGAGATTATAGCTTTTGAAGTTGGAACAAAAGAAACTTTGGGCCATGTCTGGTTAGGTTAGCATAGTTTGATTCAACTTTGTGGAAGAGCACTATCCAACTCTGGGAATTCTCACCATTGCATAGGTAGTTATATTACAATAAACTTGTCAATCACCGCACAAACAAAATTGAAATCCTTCTCCACATAAATATAGAGACTGTCTTGTATGTTTTGAAATTTGGCGTGATTATTAAATGTCATGTTAACCCATTAAGGACTGTAGTTGATTCAGGGGGTGGACAAGACGTTTTTTGGTTTTAAGCTAAACATGAAAAAAAATACCAAACCATAATGCATTCCAGAGATTTGACCTAGTTGATGGATTTTGCATGAATGCTTGGAATGGGGCTTTGCAATAAAAGAATGGAAAATTTTGCTTTGATTTTTGTATTTTTATCCAATATTTTATTAGTTTTTTCAAACCCAAAATTGCATACTAGTACAGATTGTCATTATTCTTGTCTCGTTGCATTTGGTTAGCAATTCTCTACACCCGTCCTCTTTTGTCTGTTTCCAAATTCATTGTAAAACTTTGGCTACCAATGAAAGCATGTCAATTTCGACCAGAAAGTGGTCGACCGGTCCTTAATGGGGTAAGATTCATCTTCAAAAAATAGAATGCAACAAGATTTCTTCCTACAAATTTTATTGCAATTTACAGGTGATGCACTTAAAATCTAGCTTACAATCCCTTGCAACCCTCCACCATACAATATGCGGTCATCGGGTAGTGATTCAAAATTTTATTTCCATCACAATTGAATTAGTAGGTGAATCATGCGGTTATTAAGTATGCGATAATTGGCAACAGTTGTTGTCCGTTTTTTGGATGTGTGCAATAAATGGCCATTTTAATCTAGTTAATTGCATAAATTTTCAAAGATAATAAAGGTGTTTAACATACCCAAAATAATCTTCAATACAAGGATGTAAAAAGAAAGAGCAACTACATGACTAAAGTCTCAATTTTTTTTAACTCATTCTTTGGAAAAATCAAAATCCCAATAGTCAAAAACAAATGTTTCTTTTTTAAAATGAATTATACAAAATAAAAATAAACAAAAAATAAAAATCTCATAAATTTATACTAGAATTTGTATTAATGGTTCTAAAATTGCCATTTTCAGTGCATTGAGTGAAAATTGAAATAAAAAAGGATTTTTTATTTTTATTTTTTAAAATCGTTTTCAATCACATATTATTCAATTCAACTTCACAAATTGCAAGCTATAAGCGTTCAAAATTAATGAAAGAAATTCATAGGTTGTCTAATTGCTTGCCCTCCCTATTAGCACAATGCTCAAGTTGCTTCAAAATTTTCAAGAACCATAACTTTTGATTTTGGAACCCACTTTTTTGAGAAGCTTACAGAAATGTGCATATTTAGTAAGAATTTCACTTTCATCCGCTCAAAATTGACTTCATATGAACCTACCCAAGTTTCCAAGAAACTCCATACAAGTTTAACCCCAAAGTGACAAAGAGGACAGAAAGTGTCCTCACACAGTTTCAAGTCTAGTTCAAAGTGGTGTAACTTTTGCATCCAAGGTCCAAATTCAATAAAACTTGTTGGAAAAGTTGAATTATCCCCTCTA
This sequence comes from Antitrichia curtipendula, assembly GCA_951230915.1. NCBI lineage: Eukaryota > Viridiplantae > Streptophyta > Bryopsida > Hypnales > Leucodontaceae > Antitrichia > Antitrichia curtipendula. The sequence continues at coordinate 713,486 of OX579636.1, forward strand.
GTTTGTGTAGTAAAACTTTTAGATCAACCAAAGATGTATTGAATTTTTGGAAGCCAATCGAAGTTCACAACTTCAATTTGAGTTCACCAAACTGCATTTTAGGGATGCAACTTTGGGGCCTTGTATCTCCCTCACCCATTTCTCATTTTTAATAAAAAAAAAAAAATTCTCCCCTTGAAGTATAGTTATTGTGGTAAGGTTTTCATGTCAATCCAAGTTGTTTTGAATTTTTGGGAGCAATTCGAAGTTCAAAATCCTGCAATTTTTGGAGTAAAGTAAACTTCGGTGGCTTATTTCTTCTTCATACAGAGTCCATTTTCAATAATTCTTCTTGGAAAAGTTGCGCATACTAGTCTAGTTTATGTGGCTAAATTTTCATGTTGATCCAAAAATTAATGAGTAACTGAGAAGGATTCTAGTAGAAGGAGGTTCAGCTTTAGATGTGTTTTTTGCAATTTTTCTTGCTGATTTTTGACATTTCAAAGCCGTTTTGTAGATAAGGTAGAGGCACCTAATGGCATCCCTGTACCCAATGGCGTCCCTTTCTAGGAAGGGGCGTCATTTCAGAACCTAAATGTACACATACCAAACATAACTTATTATTTTCTGACTAAAATGATAAGCCATGTATGGTCCGCCTAGAATTGCGTTTCAGAATGACGCCCCTTCCTAGAAAGAGACGCCATTGGGTACAAGGATGCCATTAGGTGCCTCTACCTTACAATGAGTCAATTGAATGAATTTTTTTTCACCACTGTGTTTGTATACTAGTTTTGAAACATTTTGTAGTAAATTTTTCAACACTAAAATATTTTGATCTTGCAATCTATGTGGCCAAATGACTTCAAATTCTGTACATGTCATCTACAATATGTACACTACAAGACTGTACGGTTGAGATTTGTATAACTTGAAGACTTTTGGATCTATAAAGCTTCAAAAGCAATGATGTTTTTGAACCCCCAAAATTGAATGTTACTTTGGGGTTAAAGAACTTTAGGTGTTAGTTTAGCAACCTTTGGACAATCAATATTGGCTCAACATATTGTAATCTTGACAAGTATAGAAACTAAAACTTTACATAAAATTTTAAAATACAGAAATTTGATTGATAATAAGCATATTGAGGATGCCAATTGATTTCATTGTCTTGATTGTTTGGTTTGAGATTTAGCATTGATTTCTTTTTTTTTCATGCAAGTTTATTAATTTAGTGTTCTTGCAATTTTTTTTTATTAGCTACAAGAGGAACGAGATGAGGTATTTGCAAAGTTTGAAAGCACTATCTATGATGTTCAACAAAAATGTGGACTCAAGAGCATGCTCCTTCAAAGGAAGGTGCAAGTTTTGGGTGAAAAGCTTGAAAAGAAGGTTGTAAATTCTAACCATAACTTTATTTAGCTAATTTTGCTTTAAGTTTTACAACTATTGGGCATTTTCAAGCCTTGGTGGAATATTTAGGACAACATAATAGATTACAATAAATGCAGTGGTTGCAAAAACAAATGAAAAAAAATAGGTAGACAATGCCATTAAAAAAAATCCTAAATTTCTAAAGTTGCTAGAATGATTTTTTTTTGTTTCAAAAATTGAAGTAAATCAATGCAAATAAAAATATATTTTATATTTTCAAAATATTATTTTTCACTATTAAGGAATCAACAACAAAGACTTTGTATTGCCTTATTGAATCCTTCTAAATACTAAAACATGGATAACTTTTTTAACTTTAATCATTAAAAACTTAGTCAATCAGTTGTTGTCTCAAAAATGGTGTGGCATGCCCCACATTCAATCAAATGATGAAGATTAATATTCTAAAGAAGCGACAATTTATTTCTCAAAGATACATACATATATATATATATATATATATATATATATATATATATATATATATATATATATATATATATATATATGCAACAACATATTAGGATATCATTTGAGTTGTATAATAATATACAAATGAAAATGTGATGGATGAAATTGTGGAAATAGTTTGTATTGAGGCAAAAGTCCTAAAATTATAGAAGTTGAAATATGGACAAAATTGCAACTAAGTGGTAACAACAAAATCACAACACCGTAGTTTAAAAACTAGAACATGACTAATAATATGAAGTTTTAGTTATAAAGAAATGCTCTCAAATCTTTAAATGTAATTCAATCTATTGATTATAAACTATGCGGTTTGGTCAATATCATAGGAAGCTCAACTTGGAGAGGCAGGAATTAAATTGGATCCAAATTCTAGTATAGACAATGTTCTTGAAACAAAGAACAACCTAATCAAGTCCTTAAGATATGACCTTGGAAAAGTTACTAAGGTTATTATCCAACCATAATGCTTGATAATAAACCTATTATACATGTATATATATATATATATATATATATATATATATATATATAAATAAATAAATAAAAAATGAATGAAATTATGACTTGATGAATTTTGTGTTTAAAAGGCACACAATGACGTCATCAAAGCATTTGAAGCTAAAATGGCAGAATATGGAATCCCACTTGAAGAGATGGGTTTGCCACATTATATCTCCAATTCTATGATGCTATAGGATGCAATCATTTTTTTTGTCATGTTTAAAGAAGCAATTGTACACAATTTATCCATTGGATTAAATTGGTAATTGATGTTGTTAAAAAATCATCTTGAGAAGTTGATAACAAGAGACACTTTTATTTGATATATCTATACATATGAAGCTGTCATTTACTTAGAGTTGGCCTTAGAGCATTTTTATGCAAGTTTGAATTTTATATTGTAAAAAAATTCTTCATATTATCTTTTGACTTTTGGTAAATTTAATTCCACCCATATTCATTGACTATTAAATGTATATTTATGGTTTAAGGATTTCTATTGCAATATAAAATAGATGGTTTTCTGAATATCTTTTTTGTTTCTTGAAGTTTTGTCCTTATTTGCTATGTAGTAATGATTTTATTTTTCTTAGTTCTATTGTTTCACTAGAGCAACATCTCATAGTTTCCATTATTAGATTGGAATTTTTTTGTAGAGTCATGTTGGTAGTGAAAAGAGGATTCTAGATTCTCTTAGAATGTATTTTTTGGACTCCGTATGAAAAAACTAAAATTTTTTAAAGTGTTGAAAATAGGCATTCCTAAAAGAGATCATAGACTCTCATGAATAGTGGGAGTACATTTTAGGCAAGAATCTATAGTGTGTGATTTTAGGAAGCGTGCGATTTTAGGTGTAGTTACCTTACCCTAGGAACCAACTAAACTACCAAATAACTTCATAACACTCAATTGCCTTCAAAGAGACTGCAAGCCTTCTTCTCTGAAGCTCATCTATATAATTCATCCATATATCATTATGTAAGCTACAATACCAGGATAGTGGCAATACATTTATGATGTGTTCCACTTTTCTTTTTGCTAATTTTAGGACCAAATATACACAAACATAACAAAAGTTGTTTGCTAAAAAATCCAAAGATACTTTGAATCAAATACAATTTAACCATCTACATCAGAAACAAATTTTGATAGTGAAATGAAGGAATTGCATTACTCACAAGTCCTCAAAGGTTATGGGCTTGATTGTTCATTGTCAAAACATAAATTTTTTGATTGGAGTAGAACTTCGGACCTCATTTAGGCATACTATAATAACTTTTCTTAAAAACCTTTGAACAAAACAAGTTGATAAATCAAGCTACCTTTCATTTTCAAAAATATATTTGAGATTCTAAGCCTCTAATCAAAAGTTATGGACAAAATTCAAAGAGGATGTTTGAAAATGTCACAAAAAATGTCCCTTCCATTCCCTCTCTAGAATTTGTCCATAACTATTGATTGGAGGCTCAAAATCTCAAACATATTTTTGGATATGAAATTTAACTTCATTTCTCAATTTTTTTTAGCTATGCCTAAATGAAGTCTGAAATTCTATTTCAAACACAATTCTTGCTTTTGATTTAACTAGGAGCGGCTCAAGAGCTCCTACTAATTCTAATTTATATATCCCACATGGGTTGTTTCACCTCTTACCACCCCATATGTATATTAAAGAGCTTGTTTCTTCAACTCAAAACACATTATAAATGGCTTGGAAAGCAATGTGGGGTAAATCAATCATTGAATTGATTTCCTCTATGAAATGAATGAGTTTAAACTTTTCTTTGCTATCTACCCATTCATGTAAGGTAGGAAGCTCTAAGAGCGCCCTTCTCCTTCAAATTGTCCCTATTATTAGTTGGAGAATGGATATGAGGTGATCCTTAAATGGGCCACTTTAGCAATTGAATGAATCAAGAAACAATTATTTTTCTATTGCAAGAGCCAATCATTGTTTTTGATTTCCACATGTCTCTTTACAAGTTGCAAGTAGATGGATTTTGGAACATCTATGGTCACAAATAGTTGCCTATGCACCAAATCTTTGAAAATTTATAAGTAATTCAAAAATGCTTGGAAAAATACAAAACCACTTGTGTTAGGTTCCACATTTATTTTTCTTTCTTTGAAAAATGAACTAAAAACATTTTTGTCTACGGAAGCTTATGAAAAAGGCAGACCAGCCCTTAAATGGTTGCTTTTAGAGCCCCCTACCTTATAATTGTGACCCATTGATTGTATCCTTGAAGTGTTCCAGTGTCCAATTTTTGTGTGATGAACATATTGAAAATCACTTTTCTTTCTCATTACTACTTGGATGAAAGTCATCGTAATTTGTGGATATACTTTATGGAGTTGCTGGATTTGGTGTTACTATAGTGTATGTTTTTTTAAAATCACAAATGTGGAAGTATGTCCAGTGATTGACCAAGCCCAAATTGCACTGACTCTAGTTCATAATTGAATTTGCAAAAATGAGGTTGTACATTTAAAGAACAAACTTTTTTTCTTAAATCACCATATCAAGAGAACCTCATTTCAAATCCATCCCAAAAGTGACAATATTTACTCAAAAAATGACAATATTTTGCTTGTAATTGCATTTCAAAGGAATTTTGATATTTTCCTTTCAAAATTTATAGAAAAATATTGGTGATAGTATTGGTGAATATAACTATATGGATGGAATCTAAAACAAAAAGTCTACATCTAGCTTTTGTTTGTTCATCAATCCCAAAATATGCTTCCAAATAGTACTTTATGATGATTTTCTCAAATTGTCAATTTTGGAGAAGACTCTAGAAGTTTAGGAGGTATACAACGAAGTCATTGCAATTAAATAATTAAGCTTATACTAGTGACTCAATTGCCTAATTGTTGTTTACAATTTTGACCATTTTTGACATGTGTCTTCTTAGCTACTAATGAGTGTGAAATATTCTACGCCATTCTGCCCAAGAGAGGACAATTATTTTCACTGCTACTGAATGTTATGTATGGGAGGCAATCCATTCCTAATCAGTCATCCATTCTAGTAATGTTGGTTGTTTTAATTCTGTGCATGAAGAAATGAACAATGATAATTACGGCACAGTTCTCGGCGTAGTTGTGACACATTATGATTGGCTACAAGACTCTTAGTATTGCAACTAGCCCTTGCTGAATTTTGCGACCAACCCTTAATCGAACATAGAAAGGTTTATAACCAATGTCGGGGCAAACAAAATCTTTAGCTAAAAAATTCTTGGTAATTATGTTTTGAAAAATAAAAATCTAAAAAATCATGGAAACCTTCTGAACTCTATTTTTGCACATGGAAAATTTTTCCCACTAAAGAAACCCACCCTATAGATACATATAACTATTTAAGTAATCAGCCTTCCTTAGGAGGCAAATTTACAGAGTAACTTATTTGCCAAGGTAGAAAAGCTCGACTAAGTGGACAATCCTCAAAGATTGGGCTAGGGAAAATTAATCCCTATATTGTTCCATCAAAAGATAAATGTAAAACTTGCCTCCTATTTTGTGCCGCTTAAATTTTCTATTTTATTACACCTCCTATCTAAGTTGGGACCTCTAATTTCAAATACGAATTCAAGATTTGCAAATTTTATCATATGCGGCAAATAAAAAATTTCAGTGTTTTATATAGGGGTAAAATACAGGGCAATATAGGCGCAATCTTCCCTGGCCTCAAAGACTTGACCTGACTGACTAATGGTACAGTCACACTTGGCCTTAGGGTGGAGCCGTTCTTAGAGGATAACAGTGCCTGGACATAAATAGGGTCCCCATTTTTAGAGGGGGTGTTTGGCTCGAAGCAAGCCCAAAAAATTTAAGCACCGAACGGCAAAATCTGGGCCAAAAAATCTGTGGTCTGTTCACACATAAATTTTGTTTTAGGATATTTCCTCTCCACGTCAGATTTGACAACCCACTCCCGCCGGAGGGGTCACACCCGAAATGACCGCTTACTAAAGTAGAAATGACGTGGGCCCCGACGTCATCTCCCTCATCTCCGTGATCAGAAAATTGAAAGTTTCGGCTCACTGTTTTGAGCTCACTTCTTGTGCATTGGCGCTCACTCTCCTATTTCTTGTCGTCATTGTTGAATTCGTGGTCGGCTAGAGTTTCGGAACTCTTCTGTTTTCTTCTTCTCTGCATTGTGAGAGTGACGACTGGGTTTCCTTCAGTTACTTTGAGTTCATGGAGCCGTAACTTTCCTTTGAAGCGGAGCGGTGATCGATGGATAAATTTTGGTGCGTCGCTGTATGAGGAGTTTCTCGTGAAGAATTGACGTCCACCTTGTTCACTTTCACAAGGTATGTTTCCTGGAGCCTTTAGTCCCCTCCCCTCGCCTTCGCTGTGCAAATGGCAGTCATTCATTTTCATTCATGGAATTTCCCGTCTTTTTCTTGTTTGTGCTTGGGAGTCGCGTAGCGGAAAAACTTGTAGTTCCTGCGGTAGCTTAGGGTTTTCCTTTCATTGCCCGTAAGAATGAGCAATAATTTTTTTGGTTGCGCTCATCCTCTAGGACTGACGCCTGCACTTGCGCCTTCCTTTCCGAGTTTCTAGACAGCGCAGCAGTGGTGCTTTCATTGTGTTCTCTGAGACTCAAAGTTGAAGGCTACCTTTTCCACCTTCAAGTACGTTCCTACCGCACTTGACAATTCCCTTTTTCATTTTTGTTTTTGGGCTCCAACGATGCTTTAAAAGTGGACAGGATTGTAAAGTCATGACTGAAAATTTTTGACGTCCAATTCCTGTGCATATCTTCGCAGGTGTCACTCACAGCGGATATGGACTTCACGGCTGTTCCTTCGGAGTTGATGGCTTTGGCCACGACCCTGCTCATGCTACTGCTCTCTACTAACAGAGCGCTTGATGTTCAAGGCCCTCTTGAAATTGAAGATGACAACGATGATCCCTTCGACAGCATAACGGAGGCATCACAACTGTCTTCTCTTGACATTGAAAGTGTCACGCGCGGTGCCCTCCATACTTTCAGATTGTTCAATGTCTTCAGTTTGCTTGACGATGACCTCGGCTACTGGGTCAAGCCCCGATCCACTGCCTGGTTCTCCCGATTTCTGTTGGAGCAGTATGATGATGAGCGGTGGGTGTCAATGTTTTGTATGACCAAGCCAGCGGTGGAGTCTTTGGCTGCATTGTTGAAGCCTGCAGTGCAGAAGAAAGATACAAAATACCGCTTGGCTATTCCTGTGATGGTTCGTCTTGCGGTCACGTTGTTCAAACTGTCTCATGGTGCGAGCTTGTTTATTTGCAATGAAATGTTCGCTATAGGCAAGAGCACAGTGTCATTGGTGCTGCGGGAGGTTGTCCAAGCCATCAACGACACTTTGAGATCTGAAATTGCGTGGCCTACAGGCGAGAGACTGGTCGAAACTGAAGCTGCATTCTATGATCTTTGCGGCCTTCCTGGAGTCGTCGGAGCCATAGACGGTACGCATGTGTCGATTTGCAAACCTCGGTATGGCTCTGCTGACTATTACTATTTCAAATCTGGGGGCTACACTTTGAATTGCCAGGCTGTAGTTGATAGTAAGAAACGTTTCCTTGATCTGTTCCTCGGGATGCCTGGGTCTACGAACGACTCACGTGTTTTGCGTAGATCGTCCTTGTACCACAAGGCCATGCATGGTACGCTGTGGGATGCTCCGCTTTCCTTCGACGGCTTCTCGCCCTACTTGCTTGCAGATTCTGGATACCCCCTCCTACCATGGCTACTAGTTCCGCACAGAGGAGAGGGGAACATGCCCATGGCCGATACCTTATTCAACAAGAAGATGAGACGCGGTCGTGGAGTGGTGGAGAATGCGTTTGGCATCCTGAAGGTGACGTTTCGGGAGCTCTTGGTGAAGTCTGACTTGCAAGTGACATTCTTGCCTGATGTGATTACATGTTGTGCAATACTTCACAACATGCTGCTCGGCCAATCGTATGGAGATGTGGAAACACTGCTTCAAGTTCTGCGCACAGAAGGATTGGATGACGATGAAGCAGAAGAACAGGGTGGTGGTCCTGCCATCGCCGTGGAGGTTCCCGAGGGGGTCCGGGAGCATCATGGTTCTGCCGAGGGCGCAGACAAGCGGCGACAACTCGGTGTGTACTTGGCACTGCAGAGGAATGTGGGCATTTGAGATATGCAGGTAAAAGAACTTAGCCCTCTTTTTAGAATTGTATTGCTTTGCTTACAGTTCAATGTATAGTTCATGAATCTGTAATGGACTCTAATGATGAATCTGTAATGGACTCTCTCTATAGACGTGACTGCTCACTAACTGCAGCTATTTCTCTTCCTATAGGTGACCGGCCGACTTGAGCTTCAACCACTAGGGTCGGCAGTTGACGTTTCGCCTGTAGCATGCTCAGTAGAAGCATTAGAATCGAGGGAGTCTTGTGTTGGCACCCTCTCATGTTCTCCTACAGTCAGAGGGGCCGCATGTGGCTCTTCTTCTGACTTTCCATTTTGGAGACGTAGGCCTATGCTTAAGACACATGATAACTGAGCCAAACATTTCACAACTTCTCCTTGCTTCTCTATAGCTAGCTTCACATTTTCATTGGCAGTGCAGCTGCTCTCATGAAGGCGACGATCTTTTTCACGCTAGTACGCCATCTGCTCTGAAAACAATTTCAGTTGCACTTCTATTTTGGACCGTTCGAGGTCCCTACTCGCCTCGGCCATCTCCCTCATTTGCCCGGCCATGACATCGCCGCTTGCTCGTGTGGCCTCAGCTATTATAGCATGCCCCGATAAGCTCTTCCTTCGAACAACAGTGTTGCCTGCACGGCGATGTCCACTACACTCAGAAGTATCACTTAAACTAATTACCAGTGGGGTCACCACAGGTGGAAGTACAGGTCGTTGCCGTCCATTGCAGGTGGCTCTCTTTGCAGATGCTGGCGCTCCAGATGCCGTGCTCTGGCTAGGTTGTTGGGACGCTGATGGGGTGTGTCCTCCAGTGCCGTCAGTTAATTCGACTTCGTCTGCTATGTCCATTGGATCCTCCATTGGAGGATCAGTGTCGTCCACTTCCTCGCCATCAGTGCAAGTCGTGGGTCTTTGCGGAACGTGATAATTTCCGTCGTCATGAGAGAGGAGATCTCTGGTGTGCGGTGGTTGCATAGAAGGTCTCGTGCCATACCACTCGTTTATGTTGTCGAAGATGTCTCTTGGAAAAGAACGTGGCAGTCCTTCATTTTTTCGGTCTGCTGCTGTAAGGTCCCAGTAGTCAGCTCCATTTTGTCCAGTGCAAGCGAAGCAGTCTGCAATGCGCTTATACTCAGGTACAATCTGATTCCACTTTGTCTTGCATGCTGCGCCATCACGTGGGCATGGTGAAAATCCGCACTTCATGACTTCTTGGCTAACTCGTTGCCACTTGCTGGAGTCCGGATTCATCAAATCCCTGCCATCAACTGTATCGAGTTCTTCCAAAAACATGTCTCGTTTTGCGTTGACCAATGACATCACCTCTTGGGCCAACCAATTGGGGCCTCGATCTTTCTTCGCACGCTTTGGAGGATTCCGTAGAACTGTGGCAGCAGGACTTCGACGTGGTGATGGAGCTGTTGGCCTTGTAGAGGCTGCTGTTACAGGAGTTGCTGCCATGCCGGTACCTTCACAATTACATTATCATGAAAACTCATTTAAACCGTTAGATCAACTACTTATTGCAGCATCGGAGTGTTGTTGTGGGTTGTGCAGGTCTGCGCGTTCATTGGAAAAGCATGAAGAATAAAACAGGAGGAGCGGATATCTTACCTTCCGCTGAGATGGATCCATTCCCAGCTGCCGTGTATGTCGCTGCATCGAGTAAGTTTTCCATTTTGAGATTCCTCTACGTTCAAATGAAACACATGCAAGTCAGGACACTAATAACAATGTTGCATGTTTCACAGGAATGGAAAAAATATTGAGAGTGCAAAGTAGAAGCCGTCGATACAAACCTGATCGAAGGGGTTGAATAGAAGAAGTTGCTTGAACGGACGTACAGGAGTGTTGCGAGAGCGATGGAATGTTGCTGCATGCCGTTGCAGTTTATACCCGCAGGTCCCATGCACCTGACCGCCGTCAATTAAATTCCTTTGTAGTATTTTTGGTGAATTGTCAGTCGTGACTTTTGGGATATTTTGCTTTTCACCTGCTAAATCGCAAAGCACCACTGCCGTTCTTTGTTAATCGGCTGCCTCGGGCTTCATTAATTAAGATCGGTCTAATATCTCTCAAATCTTTGTTTTCTGAAGTTTCAACTATTACGTACAAACCGCCATGAACCCTGTAACACTCGGAACAGTGAACCTGTACTACACCCTAACCACCGCTCTTATTGCTTGCCAGGTGGGTGTCCACGTAGGCTCGGCGTTTAACGAGAACTGCAAGTGGGAACACCCTACCTCTTATCCTCCCCAAACTACCTACTTCTCTCACACTTACAGCCAAGTGTGAATGTACCATAACCTTGATGAACGAGCTCGACTGTAAATTAGCATTGGTTGAGTGCCTGTTGTCCGGGGGTGGGGACATTGCAATCATTGTAGATTGGGAGCCATAGTACACTACAGTGAGCTAGGAGGCTCTAAAAGCAATCATTTTATTGAGAATAGGAAACAAAAAATACTACACAAAGTTGTCAAACCAAAGTATAGAAGAGAAAAATAATCTATTAACCAAAGAAGTATCAAATATATACTTAGGAGAGAAGGTGAAATTCTTCTCTCCTATTGGTCTAAGGGATTCTGATATAACCCTAGGTACCTTTAGAACTACAATAAACTACAGTGGAGAGCAAGAAGATATTTTTTAACACTCCTCCTTGCTTGACATAACATTTACAAATAAAATTCTATACAATGTCATATATGGTATTGTCCGTAATCTTACAAGATATACGGTTGTTGCTTCATTAACCCCTAAAGGCCCAAGGCCTTTTTTCTGCCAAAAACACCCAAAACTGCCACTTTTTTAGCAAAGAGTGAAAAAAAATTAAAAATGTTTTTTTTGCACATCTAACCATAGGATCTTACACCTAACTAGTATGAGAATGTGTGGAAATTTTTTCAGAATTCTTGATCGCACAGATTGCAAGATATCTATGTTTAAAGTGAAAAAAACAAATTTTTCAGCACATTGTAAGACTGGATTTTTTGGCTTTGAACATTTTTAACTTAAATTTTTTGCACTACAGAGTTTTGAGCTTTAAATCTTTATAGTGGAAATTGAGTTGAGAGTCTAATTTAAAAAAATCAAATAAAAAAACATAATTTTCATTATTAAAAAAATTGTTAAGGAGAAGTAGGTATGAGATAGAAGGAAAATCTAAAGTATTCATATACTTTAGATGGAATTAAAATGCACTAATCCCTATGGTGAGATTGTTCTAGCAAGTAAACTAAACCATGCCAAAAAAAAAAAAATTGAAAAATTTGAAAAATTGCATTTAGAAATGAATCCTACAAGTTATTTTTTTCAAAAAGATGCTCTAACTGCCCAAAAAACAAGAATGTCCATAACTTTCTCATAACAAATCCAAATGAAATGAATCAAAGTTTTCCAGATAGAAAAAAATATAATCTATGAGAAAAAAGTATTTTAAGAAAAAAAAAAAAAAAAAAGTGCAAATTTTTTTTGCTGCCCGTGCTGCCCCCCGTCCCCTGTTTTGAGCTTATTTGGTCATAACTTTTGTTACCGGGCACCGGTTGTGAAAAAAATTATATTCCCACGTAGCTAATCAGCTTTTCTACCTCCAAAAAAAGTTTCAAAAAATCAGGAGAAAATTGCAGCCTGTAGGTACCTGCCCAAAAACGCATTTGTCCCCCGAAGGGACAATGGGCTTTTAGGGGTTAAAACCTTATCCAGGAAAACCTTGATTATAATCAAGGATAAAAAAAAAATTAAGGAAAAGGAGTACAATTCATTCTCATGACAAAATCTAGTGGAAAATATCCATAGAAGAATATCAAAAGTTTCTACAATAAAAAAAGAATCTATTTAATCTCCTATTCCAAAGTATTGAGTCATTGCATTCCAATGCCATGAATAAGTCAATGATGAGTACATAATAGAAGAGCCTTGGTGAAGAGATTCACAAGATTCTTTGCTGATATATTTTTTTTGTTTTCAAGTGCTCGCTCTGTAATCAAATCATGGGTGTAACTAAATTATTTTGGATCAATATATTTAGTTTGATTACCCTTAACAAAACCCACTTGCATTTGTGTAACACAAGTATTGTTGTCTTCATATAAGATAGTTGGAGAATCATCATATGGAAATCCACAATTTGTTCAAATAAATTGATCAACTGATCTCAACCAGATGCATTTTTGAGATGCTTCATGCAAAGCAATAATTTTTGTATGATTAAATGATGTTGCAGTTATTGTTTGCTTTATTGATTTTCAAAATATTGCAGCTCCATGTCATAAGAAAACATAGCATGTTTGAAACTTGGCTGTTACAGGGTCAGATTTGTGGCCAACGATTAGTATATCCAACTAATTTGGGATCTATTGATTGAGAATAATGTAATCCCAAGTCTTCAATCCCTTTCAAATAACAAAGAAGGTGTTTAATGCCATTCCAATGTTGTAGTGTAGGACGAGCACTATGCCTTGCAAGAATACTAACTGCAAATGCAATATCAAGCCTTGTATATGTAGTCAAATATAAAAGAGCTCCGACCACAGCAAAGTATGGATATTGTTCACTAAGTGGTTCTTCCTCCTCTTTGCAAGGGCGATAAAGATCATCACCTTTGTTGCTACAACCAACCATAGGTGTGAAAAGTAGATAGGCATCTATCATATTGAATCTTTTTAAGGTTCGGTTGATATAAGTCATTTGTGAAAGAAAAATGCTACCATCTTTCAAGTGAAGAACTTGTAGGCCAATGCAAAAGTAGTTTTTCCAAGCAATCTCATCTCAAACTCACGAGTAAGTAGTTGAGTAGTTGCAACACATGCAAATTTAGTGCCTACAAGGTTCAAACCATCAACATATACTACAATGATCACAAATTCATATTTGTCTCATTTGATAAAGAGACATGGGAACAATGGATCATTTATAAAATGATGTTCAATGAGATAGTTCTACAGTCATTGATACCACATGAGTCCAGATTGTTTAACACCATATAATACCCATTATAATTTAACGCCATGATGTTTGCTTGGAAGGGAAGCAACTTGATTAGTAGTTTCAAGACCAGGTGGGACTTTCATATAAATTTTAACATGAAGGGAACCATATAGGTAAGCTGTGACTACATTTATAAGACACATCTCAAGGTAGGTATGTACTACCATTCCAACAAGATATCGGAACGTAATAGAATCCATAACAAGTAAATATGTAGAATTATAACCAATACCAAATTTTCGAGTAAAACCTTAAGCAACCAAACGGACTTTATAATAGATAATCTGACTTTTTTTCATTGCGTTTGTGTACAAATACCAGTTTAAACCCAAGAGGTCAAGAAAAGAATTTATTCAAGATAGGTCCAAAGACTTGTCTTTTATACAAAGAAGCATGCTCTTCCTCAGTAGTAGCTTTCCACTTTAACCAATCAGAACAACGCATCACTTCTCCAATAGTATTTGGTTTGGAATCATCTTTCTTGCAAGAAAGTTTTTCAATAATCATACAAATGAATGATTCATCTATTTCAATTGTTGCTCTGTCCCAAATATCACATGTACCACAATACATCACAGATAATTCTGTATTCAACTTGGACTTTTTCTGCTCATGAATAATAGTTCCTCCCTCAGGAGTTGCAATGATATTAGATGTAGATGGACAGTTTGATATAAGTGATCCTGTAAAATTGGCAATGGTTGTTGTAGGTATAGAAGGATTAATAGTATAAGTCATTGCCTTGCGCTTGCGTGGTTGTTTATCCAATCCGCAAGTCCGTTTGTTCATTGGTTGAAGAATTGGAGTTGTAATAGTCTCCGGTATTGAAACTCGAATAGGAACAATTTGAGCCTTGTTCAATGAAGTCTTGGTGATTACTGGAGCATCATTAAAGCTGTCAAGTGTTTGATTTGCAATCTTTTGCAAATGTAAAATTTTAGCAACTTCTATTACACCCAAAAATGTTTGAGGATCAGAGTTCAATGTAAATGTTTCAGATGCCTTGAATATAAGCCCCTTAGAATGTTCTTAAATAGATGTTCCTCCTTTCAAAGATGAAAATATGTCTTCTTCAAATCGACAATTAGCAAAACAAGCACAAAGCAACGTATTAGTAGAGGGATTGATATAACAAATAATACTTGGAGAATCAAACCCAACATAGATACCTTCTTGTCAATGAGCTCCAATAGTTTGATGTTGAGGTTCTGAGATTGGAACCCATACACGGCAATTAAATACTCGCAAGTGAGATACATTGGGAACACGTCTTCAAAGAAGTTCTTGTAAAGAAGCAATTTCCAAAGATGAAGGATGAAGTTGGATTAGAATTGAAGCATGTAAAACTACATGTCTTTACATAAGATTAGGCAAATTTGCTTGAAGAAGCAATGGTCTTGTAACAAGCTAGATCCATTTGATAAAAGACTTTGCCAATCCATTTTGAGCATATTCATATGGAACTGAATATGTCAACCCAATCCATGTTGCAATGCAATAATCTTCAAAAGATTTTGATCAAATTCTTGAGCTTTATCCATATGTAATGTTTTAATTGGATAATCAAGGAAATGAGCCTTGAAAGTTAAAACGGATCAACATTGATAATAAATTGGCAAAAGCCAAATTTTTTGTAGATAATAATGAGACATGTGATTGTTTGCTTGATGCATCAACCAAAACCAAAAAATACCGGGATCCAGACATGGGATTTATTGGACCAAAAGTATCACCATGTAGCCTTGAAAGCATTGGTGGTAATTCATCAAGAAGCTTCCATAATGATGGTTTGGCAATTAATTTGCCTTGCATGCATGCTTGACATAATGCCAATGAATTTGCATCTGTTGATTGCAAATTATGCCCAAAATACATGGAATAATTTTTCTAAATAAATAAATTTTATATATTTAGGTTAAATTTTATTTTGCCAAATTGAAAGATTATTTTCATCAAAAAATTGTTTATTCCGCGGGATTGTATGTGTAGTTGTAGAGTCAAGTAGCGCATCAAAAGACTCACCAGTAGAGGTATCAATAACAATATAGGCCTCTCAATCTTCAGCTCCCAAGTCAGGTCCAAATGGATCCATAGACGCATTCATGGTGTGGGCTTCTCAAGTTTAAACTCGAAGCTTTTTGTTTTCCTGAAACATCTTTACAAAGTACTCTGATACCTGACAAACATTTACCACATTTTTGGCAAGAACGCATCTCTGACGGACGCTTACCATGGTTGTTAGTACTCCCTCCGCCCCAAAATGATCTTCTGGTTGGCCTTCATTTTTATTCCAAAATGATCTTCCATCTGTGACGTGGAAGAGAAAATCGGGAAATCAATCCTTTGAATGTGCACAAAGAATCAATTAGTAATTTAATACTAAATGATTCAGTGAGTGGAAGCAATTAATAATTTAACCCATTAAGGACCGTGGTTGATTTGGTGGGTGGGCAATCCTTTGTATGGCCAATTGGAAGCAATTTTAAAACTTTTTAATGCAAGTGCCTATTGGAGATCTAACCATACGGATGGAAGTGTTGCGCATGATATAGGTTTTAGCATTGAAATTTTTGGTCAAGGTGCATTGTAAAGCAGGAATTTTAGCAAATCTTGGTGTAATTTCAGCACATGTTGTCTTGGTTTTTTCAACCCTTTGGCCACATGCCACCTCAGATTGGCCTAGTTGTTGTCCTAAACTCTTCACTTCCCAATTCTCCAGACCCGTCCCCTTTGCCATGTCATCAAATTCATTGCCATGCTCTCTCTACAAACCAAAAAAGATCCAAATCGACCACAGAATGGTCGACCGGTCTTTAATGGGTTAATACAACTTGACATGATCAGTGGAAGCATTTAAAAATGGCATAATACAACAAGTGGAAGCTCCACGGGAGTTTTGATTGGTAATCTTGGGAGGTGATAGTAAGGATGACGTAATTGCCATCCATTAATAGCTTGAAAACTTTTGGACAAGTGGATGGAATTAGAATCGTCCCCATGAAAAACGTTAACTGACTTTATTCCAATCTCTCAACTTTTGCATTGAAGAGTTGAGTTGTCCACAGAGTATTCGGGTGATTGCACAAAACACTTGTACTATTTGTTGCGTTTTGCAATAGTACTCGTGATTTTTTTGGGAGTACTTTAAAATTCAAAAATCAATTTTAAAAAAATTCAAAAAATATGACTAATGTATGCACCTTTAAGATGAAGGTAACCACCAAAGGAAATTCATTAAAAAATTCTCTAAGTAGGAGAACTAAAAAAGTACCAAATCGCTAGAAAATGCATACTTTGATGTTTTAATTAGTAGAAAATAGGAAAAAACTTAAATAAAAAAAATAAAAATTGGCCATTTGTAGCAACTTTATGAAGATGGTCATTCACCAAAAAAAACACCAAAATAATTTTTTTCATGTTTTGAAATGCAAGTAGAAAGAGGCTCACTTTGTGAACTTCTACACCAAATAAAATTAAGTATTTTTAAAATTCCTTTGGACAATAGCTACAAGTCTACTAAAAGACCATCTCTACCAAATTTCAGCTCCAAATTCGTTTTTATGGGTCTTAAATAGTACTAAAACCCCCCAAATTGGCATTTGTGACAAAATATCGGGGGCTATTATTAAATAGTAAAAAAAAATTTAAAAATTCCAAAAAATTACACAAGGTGTATAATAGTTATAAGTACCTTTTCTATAAATTTGGAATCATTTGGAGTCAAAATGCAAAAGTTATGGCTAAAAAATTAATCAGCATGCAACATGTGACAGAAAATAGTACAAGTGTTTCGTGCAATAACCCATTCGCGGAAAGTTAAAAAGACGCAACCTATTGCGCAAGAATTCATGATCACGGCTATAGCTACCCAAGTGTTTAAAACGATTTTTCCTATATTTTTGTGCCTTAGATTTAACACTAGAAACCTTGACAACATGGGACTCATGGACCATAGTTCCAATTGGACGTGCCTCTGCATTGCACAAGAAGAGTTCGTTTTGCTTTTCAGCAAGAAGTAAGAGAGACATGAGATATGGGTGATTTTCAAATTTCATATTCCTATATTGTTGTTTCTTTTCAACACTCGTAAATGATTCCAATCACTAAGGGTACAGGAAGAAAAATGGTTTTCTAGTAATCAAAGCGAGATTTAAGCTTGTACCATGGCTCATTTGGATTTTCAAGTTCTAAATATTGATATTGCAAAGAAGGAACAAGATGGCAATGGAGCAAAAGCAATGCTTTGTAAGTAGTAGTAAAAACTGAGGTACTTACAATAGAAAGTTGGTCAAATGTAATACATTGTGATAGTTGTTTTACAAATATGTGCGCATTTGCAGTCTGTGTCCAAAATAAGTAATTTCTCCCATCAACTTCTAACTATGGAAAAAGAAGTGGTTGAAGTCTGGATGTCTCAATATTATTAGTAGCCATTGGGATTGCTATAGATGTGACAACAGAAGATGTTGAAGTGCTCATAATGGGACAAAAATGACTTTTAAAGAAATTTATAAAAAATAAAAATAAGGTTTTGAAATGAAATGAAAGATAAAGATAAAAGTAAAGAGATAATTAAAGATA
>OX579636.1:731818-942307 GCA_951230915.1 Antitrichia curtipendula
AACACAAGATCCTTCGGTTACATTTTTCTAAATTTTCTTTTTTCTAAAATTTGATACTTATATTAGAAATAGCAGTTTTGGAGCGGTTTTGGTGAAAACATAGTGTTGGACTTTAGGGGTTAACTCCCGAGTGCACCAACGCCTCAAACCTGACCTTCCAAAATTAAAAGATTGCCTTGTTTGAATAATATAATCTGTTCAACAGTATGGTCAAAAGATTTGTCCTTTGGCCCGCAGCTTTGAGCCTGCCTCCACTATCAATTTCTAAGTCAATTTCTGTGACATTAGATGAGATTTGGGGGTCTTAAAGGGCTGCAAGTTCCCGCACTGCTGGGAACCTGAAATCAGCAATTTGATGCAGCAGAACTACTACCACATAAAAAAAAATATTTAGTTTAAAAAAATATTTAATTTAAAAAAAAAATTATTTAAAGATAATAATTTTTTGAATTTTGAATTTAGTTTTTAATTTTTTAGTTTTTTAATAATTTTTTAATTCTGGACAGTAGTGGCTGGTTCACAACATTAGAGACAGGCCTAAAACGGCCTGTCGGAAGAGCTGAAAAACATCTAATGATCTTGTTTTGGATAACTTTTTGGTTAGAATGATTTCAAAAAGGTTTGGATTTCAATAAATATGTGTTAGTGCTCAAGGAATTACTCCTAAATGCTCGAGGCACCAAATTTTGATGTTGACAATACTTTGAAGTTAAATAAAAAATAACAAAGTTGCTATTTTTAGTAATTTATATATATATACACATTTATTCATTTTAAAGTCTAATTTTACAATCAAAAATTCAATTTTGATAATGATTGATTATGATTTTTCTATTCAAGATTTTGTGCGGGGGTGTCCATTGCAATCTTGACTTTCTGTACTTTTGAGAGCTCTCGGAAATGAGCCTCAAATACACTAGATCTTGGAGAAAAAATTACATTAGAAATTCATTTAAAATAATTGTGGAGTAGCTTTTAAGAAGACACAAATTGATTGGGATTATGCATGTTAGGCCTTGTATCATCATATTTTTTAGGTGATAAATATTATAAAATTTGACATGTGAAAAGAGGATTGAAAGACTTCAAATCACTTTCACAGTTTTAACACCCTTGTCATCACACATTATAATCTTTCAATGCGTAAGTGATATTGTTTTGTTTTCTTTATCTATGTGATCTTTGACATGTCTAGATTGAATTTATACAATTACAATTTAAATAAAATTGTAACAACTTATCAAAATGTTGACTTTTTGTTCAATTTAGAGCGAATACCTAGAAAGCTCAAAAAAGGCCTTGGGTATTTAGGGATAAAATTAGTACAAATGGATGAAATTTAGCTTAGATACAACTTCAACTGATTAGATCGGATCCACTAGCTATAATGCATCCAATGTGTCGTAATTTATAATAGTTAATGTAAAGTGTTGAGGCCCAATTCTAAGGCCTAATTTCCAATTAATATGGTCTTGGATTTTCTTAATGTTCAACTAAAAAAATACAAAATATGCATCTTTTTCCTTTCTCTTCCTATTTTTTCTATTTCAAAAAAATAAAAGAGATTTTTTTTCTTCTATTTATTCTAGTTCAAATATAGAAAAGATAATTCTTAGACTTTTTCTAATCCTTTTTTTTTTTATTCCTACTTTTTTTATTTCAAAAATAGAAGAGAGAATTATTTATTTTTTTGAAATTTTTTCATTTTCTCCCTATTTTTTCTATTTGGAAAAGAGAGAGGGAGTTTTTTGACTTCTTTATACCTTTTCTTTTTTCTTGACATTGAAAATATATTTGTAGCTGCATAATAATTGTCATTTATTTTTATGAGAATTTTAGGAATTTCAAGCAATAAATAATTTTGGTCTTGTCACTATAGGGATTTGAAAATAATCACACGTCTAAACTCAGGGTTCAAGAAAACATTTGACTTATAATTCTTTTTAAAATTTAAAATTTAATTTTAAAATAAAATATAGTATTTTTTATTATAAAAACTTGAATGAATTCAATGATAAATGTAAATCAAGTTTATTGTACATATTATTTCTAGTAGCAAAATTTCTCCTTATCATATATTTTTTTCAAATATTTGTCATTTAAATTGGTAAAAATACACATCATCTCACAGATGTCAATGTTTGTGGCATTACTTCAATAATGACTTCCATTTACAGATTTGTTTCTGTACAAAAAATTTAATTATCAAGCATGTAATTTACCAAAATTGGTATGTGTAACGTAGCATTTAATTTGTTTACACCAAAAAATTAATTATTAACCCTAAACCAAATAAACATCTCATGTTAAAACAATTGTAAAGACTAAACATCTGAATAAGAAATAAACATTAAACACTATATTATAGCATGCATATATACGAGTGTTCCAAAAAAGAAAACAAAAGACCTTGCATTAGTAGATGGTGGAGATTTGTACAATCCAACAGAAGAGCCCAAAACCTTGTTCCAGTTGTTCCTTTGAGGTCAAAAGGTTTGGTGCCAAAACTATGCCATCTAAAGCAATATGTAGAATGGATTGTGGTTTCAATCTGGCCCTAATATAGAGCCTTTGGGCCAAATTTGGAAAAATTGAGTGATCATATTGGATTAAACTTATAGAGTTCTAGCCGACCTTCAATCCAGCCTCAAGTATAAATCGGGCCTAAGGCCGGAGTGATGAATTGGAAATTCGGCCTTAGAATTCAACCTCAACTCTTTACATTATTTAAGACCGGAGTAGTGAATTGGGGCCAGATCAAAGGCGAATTGAATTGGTCTTCCATCCAGCCCAAGAGGTAGTATAAATCCAACCTTAAGCTTATTTCATAATTTCAGTGGTGTCTTTTTAACCTCCTAGGCTTGGAAGTTCATCTCCTAGTCTTATCCAGGAATCACATCCATATTGGGTAGCCAATGCCCTCTACACTCTCAAGGACCAAAGTTAGAGCAAAGGAATAATTAACCCCTATAGGTTTTTGACTATATTTTCACCAAAACACTCAAAAATTGAAATTTCTAGTACAAGTACCAAATTTTAGAAAAAAAATACAATTTCAGACACATATAACAATAGGATTTTGTAATATGCTGGTATAAAAAGATGTCAAAAAAAAATTCAGATATTTCCACCGTATAGATGGCAAGATATTAGCGTTTGAAGTGGCAAGAATCCCTCTTTGGTCTTGAGTAAAATTCGGTAGCTGCACTTCACAAGATCACATTTGTATGAAAAAATGTTTAAAATAATAGTGCTTCTTTCGATGCATTCTTCATGGCAAGTTGGCTACATGCTTGAAAAGTTTCAAATCATTTAGAATTGTACAACATATAGGAAAAAAATAGTAAGTAGAAAGAAATAGAAAATAATTCAAAATACTAAATTGTTAAGAATTTAGTTATGGAATTGAAAAATGCCAATTTCAATGGTTGTAATGTTGTAATAAAAAATGTCCACCTTATATATTTATTTAATTTTTCAAAAATATCAAAAATAGAGTTAAATGAAGGACTTCAAAGTTTATTTTAGAATATAAATTCTATTACTACCCAATAACTATCCGCAAACTAAAACTCCTATAACTTTTATATCAAAATAAAATGATTTATAAAAAACGAATGAAAAAATCTTTCCACATATATATATAACCAATTTCAAGTTTTTACTTCTTTAAGAAATGATTTTTAAAGATGTTTTTTTGTTGCCTCGGCTGCTCGCATTTCGTTGAAAACTACATATCATACAATAACTTTTAAACCATGTAGTCAAAAGCTACAAAAATTGTTTGGCCTGAAAGATACCCTTCAGGCACATTTTTAATAAAAAAATTTGAAAACAAAAATGAAAATTCCATTTGTAGTGAGTTGCCCCAAATCACTATATTGCCCGCTATGCTGTCAAAAAAACACAGTAGGGGGTAACCCCTAAATGCTTGAGCAACCATATGTGGTTGCTCTCCACATTTAGGCTTGGTTTGTTTTGGGCAATTAAATTCCTTTGATTGGCTCAAAAAAATTTACGAGCATTATTAAAGGTTAACTATCAAGAAAAATTATTTTCACTGAAAAAAGTAAATATTTTATTTTTGAAAGGTCCCCAAAGGCATATATGTATCACTAGTGGGAAAGTAAAGCCTTGCAAATTTTATTCAATTTCTTGACTTTGAGTATAGCTAAATTTACTTGATTTGAAATTTAAATTATACTTATATATTTTCTTTGAAAATGGTCCTAGTGTAAAGTGTAAAGTATTTTCATTATTTTCACCAATGAAAATTTAAACTTGGAATTATTGATTTGGAGTAATTTGCAATTTCTACTTATTAAAAGAATTGTATTTCAACAATTCCAAGGTGGGTTGTGTAACAAGTTTGAGAGCTTTTCATGTGAACTTAAATTTTTGAAAGTACATCTTGATGTACTAACACTAATCGTAGTCATTCATGTCACCTCCCATCCGAAAAAACTTTTATATACAAATTACTAAAAATATTGTAGGAAAGAGCAACATACTAAAAATAAAGTGCATACATTTTTCTTGTTATAATCTAATAACTCCTAAGCAATTTTGCACTCAATTTTGCACTCTCTAAACATCTATACGGTCAGATTTTGAAGAAAAAAACAATTTGCTGCATTGGGGAGAACTATAAGTCCATGCTCTTTATTTATAGGAAAAACATCCTTGGAAAGGCTTAGGCACTTAAGGGTTAAACGGATAGAAACTGGTCAAGTACAATAGTTTGGTCTCTTTGAAATTTGGGATGAAGTGCATGCTCTCTATCTAAGGTGGGTACCCCTAAATTGCCACTAATTACTATTTTACCTAACTAGTATTAACAATTAGTATTAATAGACTAATCAAATTTTTATATTTCCTTATTGGCAAGTGAAAGGAAGTTCTAGTGCACTAAAGAACGCGACATTTGGATAGTATATGCAAAAGTTATGGAGGAACAAAGCTTGGTTGTTAAAGCATTTCTTCTACATAGGTACATGATAATTGATTTTGGATACGTACATAGAGTAAAGATGACAATTTAGGGTCAGTGGCACATTTGAAGGGGTCTACCGCAACTTTCTTTAAAGTAAAAGAACTCAAATGGCTGGATCTCCAATTACTAAATGTTGAACTATGGAAGAATGGATAAGGTAATCAAACAAGGTAATCAACCAAAAATGATCAAACTTAAAGATGGGTGCAATCTTTGACTCTATAGTTTTCTTAAAATTCATTCCTAGGACACATTTTATATTTTGGAGCATTTTAGGATTAACAGTTTCTGGATCAAGGTATAGTCTAAATTTCAAAAAATATGCTGATGTGTTAAAGTATAATTTAGAATAATAATTTTATAATGACTTTCAAACAGACTAGTGTGCCTTGAGTCGTTGCCACAATATAATAAAATAAAAGCAAAAGTAATTTTCTAATAATTTAGTCCATAAAAACTTTGAAATTCAATAACTTTTATGTTGTAGGTCCAAATGTCACAAATCAAAGCCCATTCACCTCTCCTCATAGAGAGCTTTCTAACAGTACCATGAATGCAACCGAGGGGCACATGGTTTTGGAGATTTTTTCATAGTAAACAAATAAACAAAATAAACATTCTCATTTAAGGTATAGATATTTATCAATTAAATTTGAAAATAAGAACTCAAAATTCCTTCTATCATTGATTTTGGATTATAAGATGTTTGCAAGAAAGACCAAATTTTTTTAGTAGAGTTTTGCTAAATAGATTTTGTCTTCTGCTATAATTTTTGAATTTTAAATCCAATGCCAAAAATAAAAAATGTATTTCTGGATTGAAATTGTATTTCTTATCTTTTCGAAAAAAAATTAAAAGTCATTTTATATTTAAAATTCAATTTCTCTAATTTGTCATACTTTCATGATTTTTTGTTTTTAGTACTAGGGGGTATCCAAATTTAATATTCTAGAGCTAAAATTTTGGTGGTCTATTTACACACTTGTAGGTCATATTACATATTAAGGGCATTAAAAAAAAATTATTTTATGTCTTCCATGTCCTTCAAATAGGCCAAAAAAGGGGCTACATGGCACATACATTTATGAACATTGAAGATGGTTTCAAGTTCATTTTTTTGGTGAAATCTCATTACCATCAAGTCCTTGCAAATGAACAATTTTTAGTATTTAAAAAAAAATTCCTATAATTTTTTAATTAAAATCAAAATGTTGAAATACACCT
Organism: Antitrichia curtipendula; assembly: GCA_951230915.1. Classification (NCBI taxonomy): domain Eukaryota; kingdom Viridiplantae; phylum Streptophyta; class Bryopsida; order Hypnales; family Leucodontaceae; genus Antitrichia; species Antitrichia curtipendula. The sequence goes on from OX579636.1 coordinate 738,036, forward strand.
TTTGGGGGACATTTAGATTTGTAAGTTGAAAAAGGATATTTCAAGATTTTGATTTTTATTAAATAAATTATATGAAAACTTTAAAAAATACTAAAAATTGTTCATTTGCAAGGACTTGATGGTAATGAGATTTCACCAAAAAAATGAACTTGAAACCATCTCTCGGGGAGATCACTTAGTGTATCTATAACAAACCATGCATATTCAAGTGATTTTTTGGCCGCCTATTTACTTTTTAATAAACTATAATTTCAACCTATAATTTTGAGCTTTGTTTAATAATGACTATAGGTTTTTATTGCCAAAAATTTCCAACTCAAACAACATGTGAAATGATTTCTAGAATAGGTTGAAAAATGAACTAAAACGGGATGTTTTCCAACTCAAAATTTTTATAGAGAATGCATTTAGATGACCATTGCATCATTATTCAAGAAAAATTAACTTTCAAAAGTGATTTATTTTTAGCAATCTTTCGTTCATTTTTTAGCCAATTTTTTTATATATAATATAGGGGTGTGAAAGTTATTTTCAACTCTACAATGTATTTCTTTACTTCAAAAATTTGTAACTAATTTTAATTAATAAACAAAAATATCAATAATTCAAGACCTAAACTTCCAAAGTAGGAAAATCTACTCATATATATATATATAATTTATTTATTTATTTATTATTTATTTTTATTTTTTAAATTTTTAAATTTTATATTTTTAAATTTAAATTTTAGGATATAATATAGGGGATCTAAAACACACGTAGTTTCTAATGCACACTCTAAGTGACCTCCTTGGAAACCATCTTCAATGTTCAAAAGTATGCATGCTATGGAGCCCCTTTTTAGGCCTATTTGCACGAATATAGAGGATATACATTAATGTGTTTTTTGATGCCCTTCATATGGAACATGCCCCAATAGTATGGGAATAGACCATCAAAATTTTATATCTAGTATATTAAATTTGGATAATCCCCAATACTAAAAAAAATAAATCTAAAAGTGTGACAAATTAGAGAAATTGAACTTTAATATAAAATGACTTTAAAATTAAAAGATACAATTAAAATAAAAACATTTAGAAATATGTATTTTATTTTTGGCATTAGATTTAAAATTCTAAAATTTCAGCTTTGATAAAAATCAATTTGGCAAAATGCTACTAAAATCGTTTGGTCTTTCTTGCAATCACCTTATATATAATAGTAATTTACCTCACTGATTCATAAATAATGACTATGCATTAAGGGGGTTATAGTGGGGTCCGAGACCTTAAAGAAGTTGGAAAGAAGGATACTCATCTGCAAGGTTGAGACAAAATTGTCATTGAACTCAATTAATCCCTAAAGTCTTAGGGCCTCTTTTCCATCAAAAACCACTCAAAACTACCATTTCTATAGCAAAGAGCATGGAATTTTTAATAATTTTTTTTTCCATATCTAACCAGAGACTCTTGTACTAGACTAGTATAAGAATATGTGGAAGAAGTTTCACAAACTTTGACAGTGTAGATTGCAAGATACTTGTGTTTAACCTCTAAAGAACCAAACACTGTTTTTTGACAACATAGCAATTTGGGGCAACTCACTACAACTGGAATTTTTATTTTTTTTCCTTGAAATTTTCAAATAAGATGTGCCCAAGGAGTAGCTTTAAGGCCCAATAATTTTCATAACTTTTGACTATGTGGTTAAAAAGTTATAGCATGATATGTCATTTTCATTGGTTGGCGGGCAACCTGGGCAGCTGAAGAATCTTCTTTAAAAATCATTTTTTTTAAAATAAAAATTTGAAATTGGTTCTTTAGATTGATTTTTATATATATATATAAGAGAAGCATTGAATCATTCCATTTGCATTAATGAGATGAAAGTTATGAGGAATCAAAGTTTGAAGATAGTTATGGAATCTCTACTCTAAATTAAACTTTGAAGTCCTTTATTTAATTCAATTTTCAGTTTTTTGGAAAAAAAAAAGAAAAGAGTGTAGATTGTTTATTACAACATTACAACCGTTGGGATTGGCATTTTTCTATTCTATATTTAAATTCTTAACAATTTAGTGTTTTGAACATTCTCTAACTCTTTCTACTTACTATTTTTTTCCTATATGATTTACAATTTCAAATGACCTGAAAATTTTTAAGCATGTAGCCAACTTGCCTTGAAGAATGAATCCAAAGAGTAACGACCATTTTAGACACTTTTTCATACAAATGTGACCTTGTGAAGTGCAGCTGCCCGGATTTTCGTAGGGACAAAAAAAAGGATTTTTGTCAATTTGAATGCTATTATCTTGCAATCCACAAGGCGAAAATTTCTAAATTTTTTTCCACAACTTCTCAATCTAGTGTAACACAAGATCCTACGGTTATATTTTTCCAAAAATGTTTTTTTTTCTAAACTTTGGTACTTGTATTCAAAATAGCAATTTTGGAGCGGTTTTGGTGAAAACATAGTCTCTGACCTTTAGGGGTTAAAGTGAAGGAAACAAGTTCTTTTGCACCTTGCTTAACTACATTTTTTGGCTTTGAACCTTCATAACTTCTAATTTTTGCTCTATTTATTTTGAGCTTCTAATTTTATATGATAAAAAATTGAATTGAGAGGCTTGGAGAATTTTTTTTTTTTTTTAAATAGTTAAACTTACTCATTAAATAATTGTAAAGTAGAAGTAGACTCAAAATTGAAAGAAATTATAAATTGTTAATAGCTCTAAGACGGTATTAAAATACATTAATCTCAATGGTGAGATGGTTCTAGCAAGAAATCTTAATCTTGTGTAACTTTTTTTTGAACTTTTTTGACAATTGAGATCAGAAATGAATCCTACGAGTAATTTTTCAAAAAGATGCTCTAATTGCCCGAAAAACAAGATTGTTAATAACTCTCACATAACAAATTCAAATGAAAAACTTAAATAAAAGCTTTACATGTACATAAAAGAAAATTTATAAAAAAAAAAAATTAAATTCTTTTTACTTTCAAAGTTTTTGAAGGTTTCTTTTCTGACCCCCAAACTAAAATGAAGGATTTTTGTGCCGTAATTTTTGCTACCAGATTTTGACTGAAATACAAATCATATTCTTAAAAAACTAATGTGTTTTCTTATGTTCTTAAAAAACATTTAGAAAATCATATCAAATATTGAGATGATAGGAGCCTGTTCGAAATCCATTTTGTTCCTTAAAGAGACAATGGGATTTTAGGATTTAAGAAAATAGTGCAAAGACTCAAGCCAATAAGTGCCACATAAAATTCATACCTGAATTTGGAAAGAGAGCCTATGGCAAATTTTCCTAGTGTGACTCCCGCCTATTGTGTTTATAATCATCTATTTATTACATTTGAGAGTTCTAATTGACAATCTATGATATAAGAGATTTTTTCAATCTATTTTTTTTCAAATTATGCAATTATCCTACGAGGTGTATATACCCTACCTCATCAAAGTAATATGAGTGCCTCTTTGTGGGTTTTGAGTTCAATTTTGGCAAAGTTCACCATCACAAAAAAGAATACAACTATCTATTTAGTACAACAAAATGGGTGTTTCATGTGTGCATTGAATTGTAAAATCTCAAAATATGACATGCATAAATCATTGTACATGATTCACAACACAACTAGGTCCAATTATTACCACCAAGTTGTTTCAAACATGAGTCATATTGGTAGTTATATTTGTTGGAGGATGTAATTAGTCATATTTTGCCAACGTAGCATATAACACCATATTCATTAAAATGGGAGTTTTCTATTGAAATGAGAGGTTATTTAAAAAAAACTCAACGAAAAGTTTTATATCAATTTAGCTAAAATTGAAAGGTTTTCTTGTCAATTTAACTCGATTCGAGTTAAATTGATAGAAAACCTTTCAGATTTGACCTAATATTAAAAGGTTTTATGTCAATTTAACTCGATTCGAGTTAAACTGATAGAAAACCTTTCAAGATTTGACCTAATATTGAAAGGTTTTATGTCAATTTACATCAAAACTCTCATTTTAATGGAAATTGTTGATTTAAGTCGAGATCAGCATGATTATTTTGGGAGGTCCTCAATCTCCCAAACTAATGAATATGATGTTATATATGTTGACTATCCTTAGAGGCTTGACTTTCTCTTGACTTGTTTGAACAAAGAAAAAAAAGCCTACATGGCATGTAACTTCGTGTAGTCATATTTTCAGCTAACATGGAATATGACTATGGTGATTCATATTTTGGTGGACGTGGTATATGACTTCGTACAGTCATATTTTTGGATGATGTAGAATGTGATTTTTGTGAGTCATAGTTTCTATTGATGTAAAAGATGACTTTTGTAAGTCATATTGTATATTGATATAGAAAATTATTTTTGTAATTTGTATTTTTTATTGATGTGGAATATGACCCTCATGATTCATATTCTCTATTGATGTGGAGGATAACTCTCGTGAGTCATATTTTTAGTTGATGTCAAATATAACCCTTGTGAGTTATATTTTTTGTCGATGTGAATTTGACTCTTGTGAGTAATATTTTTGGCTGATCTAACAAGTCACGTAGAATGTTACTATTAATTCTATGATTGAATGTACTTATATTTTAAAAATACTGAGTAAAATTTTTGGCATAACTATGAGCATTTAGCTTGGGTAGTTCACTTAGAGTGTCCATTAGAAACCACATGCAAACAAAGCCTATATTTTTTTGAATTTAAAATTAAAAAAAATATATTAATAGATTTTTCTACTTTTAAAGTTTATATTTTGAATTATTGATACTTTTATTTGTTAATAATAATTAGTTACAAATTTTTGAAGTAAAAAGAGACACTGTAGAACTAAAAAAATAACTTTCACCCCCCTATATTATATAAGAAAAATTGTCTAAAAAATGAACAAAAAATTTCTAAAAATAATTCTCTATTGAAAGCTCAATTTGAGTTGAATATTGGTTCAATGGTCATTTAAATGTGTTCTCTATAATTACTTGAGTTGAAAAACAAGCCATTTTAGTTCATTTTCAACCTCTTCTAGAAATCATTTCATATTTTACTTGAGTTGGAAATTTTGGCAATAGAAACCTATAGTCATTATTAAACAATGCTCAAAATTTTAGGTTGAAATTGTAGTTTATTAGAAACCACTTGTTTGCATGTGGTTTGTTGTAGTAGAACTAAATGCACCTCCCCAGACAGCTAGTCATATTTCGGCCAAGATATGTTATAAAATATGACTCCAGTGAGTGATATTTTGAATAAGTAAGAGTCACGTTTCTTAGATTTGTATAAGTGGTTTGTAATTGGAGTGATTGAGGTTTGTTGTAGCGTTCACCATAAACTACAATCATATTTTCCATACATTCTAAATGGACATTATACATTGGAGTTTTGCATCAATATAGTTTTGTAACTAAATAATAGACTCCATCCAATTAAAAACAAGTACATTTAATTTTTGAGATGCACAAGAAATAGGCATATTAGAAAAAGAAAATGCAAGAAAGAATTTGATTTTTTTCAATGGCATTTATTACTATATTAGTTACTAACATAAAATATGTATCACAATGATACTATGTGACTATATATATATATATATATATATATATATATATATATATATATATATATATTATTTTATTTTATTTTTTATTTTATTTTTTATTTTTTACATGCTTATAGGACCTATATTCCTTATAAAAATATGAGGTGTTGCCTATTCAATGTTGTAAGTAGCCTCTAATAACTTCATTCCAACTTCTAGTGCCTACATGTACAATCAATGAGGTTAATTTTTAGGGCATGAACAATATAGCTCAACCTTCAAAGATTTAAGGCAACACAAAATACGTAACACAAGTTTAAAGTAAGGTAAAGTCATTACACTATATTTCTAGAAATCTTACATAAATAATTTTAAAAATAACAATGGTAATAGAAGGAGCAAGAAACAAAAGGCGGCAAGTGCTTAGGGCTAACAAGGAAGAGGTATAATGCAACAAAAAGGAAGAAGAAGCAAGACTTAAGATGCAACAAGAAGTACAAGTTAAAATGCAACAAATAACAAGAAGAAGCAAGAACTAAAATGCAACAAGAAGCAACAAGAAGAATGAGTTAAAATGAAACAAGAAGAAACTAAAAGTAAGAACTAAAAAATGAATAAGAAAAAATAAGAAGCAAGAAGCACAAACTAAGAGGTAATAAAAAGAAACTAAAAGCAAGAACTAAAGAAACAAGAAGAGGCAAGAATTAAGAAGCAAAAGAAGCAAGAGGTAAAAGGCAACAAAAAGGAAGACCTAGGAGGCAACAAGAAACAATAGCTAAAAGGCAATAAGAAGCAAAACTTAGGAGGCAACAAGAAAAAAAAAGAAAAAAAATAGTCAAATGTTGCACTTTGAGAGGGTAGTGTGAGCGTTTATTCATTCACCCTTGGTAATTAAGCAAATACAACCAAGTTATAGTTTTTGCATGAGTTTTTATCCTAATTATCCTAATTGGGTATCCGCTGCTTGTAATTTTGTTTGTAATTTAGATCTATCCAAAGAACTTTAATTTCGAACTATCCTAGTAAAAATTATTGATGGATGAAGTTTGACTACTAATCAATACTTCAAACTTCATCCGCTATTTATTATTAATTGATAATTTAAAACTAATTAATTTTTTTATTTTTAAAGTCTAATTTTTTTAAATTCCTATGTTTTTATTTTTGTTCTTTATAAATGAACTTTGCTAAATTTCATTCATTCTAATTTCTAAACTTCACCTGCTAATATCTTCTCTATTTTAAGTCTATTTTTTATTTTTTTTTATGTTTTTGGAAACCTTTGGACCTATTCTACAAGGTTCTAAAATTTAACTTAACTTAAAACTTGAATCTAATGGTTGACTTAAACCTAGCTTTCAGCTATGTTCAAAACTTGCTAATTAAGACAATTTAAAGAAAAGTAGAGAATTTAGTGACATACTTCAAACCTTGCTTTGTTGATTAGGTGGTCAAGTACACCCTCAAATTCCTCCTCTTGTATCATCTTCTCTTGGTTTGAAACTTATACTCACCGCTAATTTTTTATAAGTTTTTTTTCAATACAAAAGTTTTTAGAAATTTCCTACTACTTCTATTTCATCTCTTTTCTTTTCCTTCTCTACTTCTTCTATCTCTTCTAAATTATTCTAGTTCAAAAATTTTAAAATTTTACATTGCTATGGAATAAAGTATTCTCTCTAACTTCAAGAAAATAATTGAATATAACTAGATACTTGCTCCCTTCTCACCTCAATTACTTTTTAATCCTATTTTGTATGGCCAAATGGAATTCTTGGGTATTTTTCTAATTCCTAATTTGTCTTCATTTTTCTCACTCCCCTTTAATTGCAAGTTTTTTTCTAATTTCCTTCAACTACTTGATTTTGCAATTTATTTTGGCTATGGAATTTGGACTTATTTCTCCCTATCTACTTTCTTCCTTACCTTCTCTATGCTAATTCTCTACTATCCTCTACTAATTCTCTACTACTTATATATATAATTTTGTTTTGTTTTGTTTTCTATGAGAAATAGTTTTCAAAATGCTAGAATCAATATCACCGTTGACCAGCACTTAAGTACCTTCCATTGTTGGCCTTGTCACATGGCGTCCATCCATTTGTCTAGACCCTTCTTGATTGCTTCTTGCCACATAGTGCCCTTCTACTAGACGAGATCTTTTTTGGTAGAAGTTGGCTATTGACATGGCAAGGGGGGACGTGGTGGCTTCTAATTTGTTGGACCTCTCTAGAGTGTAAATCAAGCCCTTCTATTAGATTGAACTGGTTTAGAATTTTGGCCCTTTTGGAGCCAATTTTTGAGGATTTTTTGCCTATATTTTGCCTTTAATTTTTGGAGCAAATTGAGCACCAAGTATTTTTCTCTTGGTACTAAATTTTAGACACCAAAGAAAATAAACACGTGGGATTAAAATTCTAATTACTTGACATCCACAAAATAATTAACTTGTGGTGGGTGGTTGCAAGAAAGACCAAACAATTTTGGGAGCATTTCACAAACTATAATTCTTGCACTTAATACTATGAGTATTAAGAGTACTATGGAACAAAAAATTCTCAATGATTGATCTGAAAAATCAATGGCTACTAGTACCACTGACTACTTGCAAGTACTAAAAAAGTACCATTTGAAAAAAAAAAATAGTTTCTCACAGAAAATAGATACAAATAGGTATAAATTATTAATAATTATAAAATCCTGAACAAATTCCTCCTAAAAATTGGCCATTTGTAAAGACTTGATAGTGATCACATTTCACAAAAAAATGGAAGTCAACCATCTTCAATGTTCAAAAGTGCGGGTGCAAAGGAGCATTATTTGTACGAATATGGAGGCCATAGAATAATATATTTTAGGATTTCCTTAGGTAGGCACATGTCTCCCTACTGTGGGAATAGACCATAAAAAATTTAGCTCTAGATCAATAATTTTGCATACTCCCGGTATAGATGTAGGAGCCCGGAAAGTAAGATAAGTCTTGATTAGTGAAGAAAGTAGAGGAAGGAGTTAATAGGGGTACAATTTTTTGGTTTATCCAAGGGTAATCTAAACACCTTACCACAATTAACGTTCCATACTAATAGAGTAATGGTAGATAGATAATTAGGTTAAGACTAGTAGTTAAAGTTTCTTGTTTTTATTGAGAACCGGAACTGGATTGAGATCCGAGATTGTTCCAAATACCGGGGCCGGGTTTCAAAATATAATGGGAGGTATCTTTTGAGGAGTTACCATTCGGGAGAAGAGAAGTTGCCCAATCAATTAGTAAAGGAGGAGAGCGAATCTGAATCCGGATCCAAATCCAAGTCCCAACTCCAAGTCCCAACTCAACTTGGAAGAGGAAGAGGAAGAGGAATCTGACTTGGCCTTGATTTCTCTGTCCAGCTTTAAGGGGAAGACTTCAGCTAAGGGTAAGACAACTAAGCCTTCAACCAATAGAAAACAGTCACTAAGAAAGGGCGTCTCCAAAACCGAGGGACCTTCTCCAAAGAAAGGTAGAAAGTAGAAGTAGAAGTATGAGTTCTTAGAATAAGCCTAGGAATAGTAGGCAGGAAGTACAATAAAGTAAAGTAGAGTTTAGTTAACTTAATTATAGAAAAGGAAAAGATAAGTTTAGTTCAGTTAAGTGAAGGAAAGTTAAAGCTTTTGAGTGTTAGAAAGTTAGTTGACAGCTACTTTTTGAGATGCATGCACCTAGACATGAGTTTCTATGATTTTAGGATTTGAAGATCCACATTTTGCGGATTGTCTTGTAGTTAGACAGTTAGTTTGGAAGGATAAGGAATGATCCTGGTCCTCTTTTTTTTTATCCTTGGGCCTTTTAGGGTTCCTTGGGATCAGTATTTAAGGTTTGGAAATTAGTTTCAACTCCGGGGGCGTTTTCATATTCTTGTTTTCCTATTCAATTTCTGCAAAGAAAGCTTGGATTTCACCTTCATGAGTACTGGTCTAAAAAGTCTTGGTCTTGTGTTGAGGAGTTAGGCAGTGTTTTGACCATTGCTAGTTCAAGTAGTTTGGTGGTGAAAGCTTAAAGAAGAAGAGAATTAGTCCCCGGATTCCTTCCGGATCCGCGTCTGAGAGTATTGAGGATTGGTTTGGTAAACCCTTGTGTACTCGGAGGGAATTCCATCTGCTGATGTTTCTTGGAGAGTCTTCTGAGCGAGATAGCCATTCTTAGGTTAGGTGAGTACTTGAGAGGAAGGGCAAATGCTAGTTGACGTCTGAGAGGTCTTGTTGCAACCGGAAGAGAGGAACTGGAAGGTAGGAGGAATCTCCTAGTTAGTAAGGTGCCACATCCCATTGTTCGGATTGCATCCGGATGAGTCTGTCATTGTAGTAATGTGGGGATTGTAGGGGTTTCTTGAGTGACTTGCTGGCATGGATTAGTTTCCGGGTTAGTTGTGAGGAAGAACTTGCGTCCCATATTTATTTGTCCTTTTGTTATTTTCCTTTTTAGTGAAATCTTCAGTCACTCTAATCATTTGGAGGGTAGGATTTACGCGTCTTTCTTTAACATAAGAGCGGACCCCTCCGTATACGAGGCTAAACTTCTACTTTTGGTTACTAATAGTTTAGGGTACAGATCCGGATTTGGAAGAAGAACAGGATTTGGACACTTCTTCCGGTTCCGCATCCACATCTCTGAGTGATAAGTTGTTGCTCTAGACAAGGAGAGGCACATGATGATGACACTCCTCCATATCTGGTGAAGTGGTGTGAAATTGTATGGGTCTGAAGAAAGAGTATTTTAGAAGTACGGATGTTCAAGAAGGAGTTTCCGATTTTCAGTTCCGGATCCTTTTTGCTTTGGTTTGGTTTTCCGGATCCCATTCCGGTAATTTTGAGGAATTTGCAGTTAAAGTCCTTTGGAAACGATACACGGGTCATCTTGGGTGTTTTGTCATTTAGAACACCTAAAGGTAGGATTTGTGCTTTCTTGTGCTACGACAACTGAAAACCTCTAAAATGTAAAGTGTGACAAATTAGCTAAATTGAAATTTAATTATATAATATTTTTCAATTTTTTTGAAAAACAAGGAATCTCATGACTTCCAAGTTAGCCATCTCCAATAAAAATTTCAAGTACATTGGCTTTATTTTCCAAAAGTTATGGCTCATGTCAACTCGGTCACTCCAATTGCAATAGAAAATAGTACCAATCTTTCTTGCAACCACTCTAGTTTAGTTGACAAAACTTTTAGAAACTAAATTTGATGCAATACTACATAAGATTCCAACTTAACTATTTGGGGGGGATTTTTCCTAGGACTTGTAGGTTCAAAGCTTTGCCATGATTTTGGCTAACTTCTAAATTCTAACAAATTTCAAAACACCTAGAATCAAAGCTCCATCGTGGTGGAAAAAATCAATGGTTTGGAGAAGGTTAATTCACAATATTAGTTGAAAATGCACACAAACACGTTAGTTCAACTTAGGTTAGTACAAACACATGTTAGTACAAAATCAAAATACAACAAGTTAGTACAAACACTTATTAATGTAACAATACTCAAAATTCCATACTAAAGGCCTCCCGAAGCGGCAATGCCAAGGTATAGAGGGGGTTGATTTAGGATAAGTACAACAAAATAAAGAATACAACACTCTAAGAAACTCAACAAGATTAGTAGAAACACTTTCAACAACCCAATACAAAGTGTTGAGATTTGAAGGGACTCCAATGTCCTTCAAAGCTTGTGACAATGACAACAATGAAGCTTACCCCCTGAAGGTCAGAGACTATGTTTTTACCAAAACCGCTCCAAAACTGCTATTTGTATTACAAGTATCAAAATGTAGAAAAGAAACATTTTTGGAAAAATGTAACCGTAGGATCTTATATTTAACTAATTTGAAAAGTTGTGGAAAAAATTTCAGAAATTTCCACCTTGTGGATTGCAAGATAATAGCGTTTGAATTGACAAAAATCCTTTTTTTGTCCCTGCAAAAATCCGGACAGTTGCACTTCACAAGGTCACATTTGTATGAAACAATGTCCAAAATAGTGGTTGCTCTTTGGATTTATTCTTCAAGGCAAGTTGGATACAAGCTTGAAAATATTCAGATCATTTGGAATTATAAAACATATAGGTAAAAAATAGTAAGTGTAAAGAGGTAGAGAATGTTCAAAACACTAAATTGTTAAGAATTTAAATATGGAATAGAAAAATGCAAATCCCAACGGTTGTAATGATGTAATAAACAAGCTACATCCAATGTGTACTTTTTTTTCAAAAATATTGAAAATTGAGTTAAATAAAAGACTTCAAAGTTTATCTTAAAGTAGAGATTTTATAACTACCCTCAACCTATAACCTTTCATAACTTTCATCTCATTAATCCAAATGGAATGATTCAAAGCTTCTTACGTATATATAAATCTAAAGAACCAATTTCAAATTTTTATTTTATTTTTTAAATGATTTTAAAAGAAGTTTTTCCAGCTGCCCGGGCTGCCCACAGACTAATGAAAATGACATATCATGCAATAACTTCTTAACCACATAGTCAAAAGTTATGAAAATTGTTGGGTCTCAAAGCTACTCCTCGGACACACCTTGTGTAAAAATTTCAAAGAAATATAAAAAAAAAATTCCAATCGTAGTGAGCTGCCCAAAATTGCTATGTTATCAAAAAACAATGTTTGGTCCTTTAGGGGTTAAAATGCATCCAAAACACACATGTGACAATTTAACTCTAAACGGCCCAAAATCCACATAAAATGGGCCCAAATGTATTGTAGTCAACTAGATTTTTTTATTTTTGACTATTTGCTTTCCTAATATAAATAGAGATAGCAATTCGACTGTATTTCCATTTGTACATAGTAATTTGGAGAATAAGTCATTTAAAAGCATAATTGACGAATAGATATGGAAAGTCTAATCGGTTAAAGATATAAAGTAGGACAGATAGATAGGAAGGAGCTTTAAATGAACAATCATGTCCCTCTTAAATCTCCACTTACTTTAAGTCCCGTAGACTACTTGTCTTCTCTCTCTCTTACTCTCTTACATATAGCATATAGAATTTGTCGAAATACTAAAAAAAAATCAACTAGTTGTAACACATTATTGATATTAAAAAAATATTATATTACAAATTGACATGTGTGTGTCCACACAGTTGGTGCGTTGTCTTAGTGTATTAGGGTCGATTTGCACGCTCATAGGTGGTGAGCAATTGTGCAAATTACTCGTGTTTGTGTATGCACAGGTAGTGCATTTGGTCTGGTTGTTGTGGCTTGCAAGTAGCAAGTCGTAGTGTCAATTAGGCAAGTGATAGGCTCTATGAATAATAATTAATTCATTCTTATTCCTAATCCAATACAAAATTCCTTGCGAACAAACCTCTACCACTATACTATGATAAAAGTTACAATTCTAACAAGGATGTTAATTTTTGATTCGACATGTAGCAACGTACCAAAAAATGACTACAAGGGGTGTTTTGAAAGGAAAATGGGTGCCTTTGTATACTCTTTCAAGGACACCCACATCCTCTCATTTTCCTACCGATAAAACTTATTACATAAGATTTTCATCTTAGTTTTTTATTTTCTACTTTTTATATTGGTTCAAAACTTTAACTTTTGAAAAAAGACTCCAAAAAACATTAGTGCAATCCTTTAGAAGGCCATTTTTAGTCTATAGAAATCTCCACCCCTTTATCCTCTGCAATTAACTCAAAGAATCCTAGGGTCAACTTAAACTAAAAAAAGGGTAAAAATCTAATTTCTAGAATTTATCTTTTTTGAAAAAGTAATTAGCCTAGGCTCATTAGTAGATATAAGGGAGTAAGATAAGACTCTACTTTGACCTCATTCTGATTTCACATGCCTTCAAAACATTGATCAATTCCACAAACTTTCTTCTAATTCTTTGATTTTGAAGAATCTTGTTGGTTCGGGTACTTTTGGATGTAGGAATGTCATGAACCTTATAGGAGTGTGTTATTAGCATTAGAAAAAATTATATTTGTTTTTAATGAGATTTTATTGCACACCAAGTAATTTCTATGATTTTTCCATTGTAAATTTAGATAGCTGACCATTCAGAAGAGGATCTTTTGACTATTAGAAAGTTATTTAACTTGTTGTGGAACCTTTCATGGAATTTCACAAAAGATGTGCCACCTCATACTCTTACTTTGTACATACAAAGAAAGAGCTTCAAATCTTGATATTTCCTTTAATTTATGGTGAATATAGAATCTTTCATACAAAAAAAAATAATGGCAAATCGATTTTGCCGTTGGACTTCTAGAGTAATTTACACCTTGAAACACCATACTCCAATTGTAGATGCCCTTCAATGCCCTTCAATGAGTTTTCTTCACTTGTAGGCTAACAATTGGGGGTTTCACTATTTCATGAAATGGAATATTAGGAAACTAAAACATTTTTTCAAGAATCAACTTAGGGTTCTCACATAGGTTCCTTTGAATGAATTTAGCCAATATTTATCACATGCAAGGCAAGTTTAAGCAATTTGAGCAATTTCTACTAAATATCTATAATTTGTACAAATTATGGATTTCTATCATATTTCCATGTGAGATTGGGATTTACTAAAAGGAAAATACTCTATTTAGGACCAAATATTATATTGGCACGGGGCATACATATTTTGATTTTACACTCTTTTGAGGCTTTTTGTATATAAAACTACATTCAAATTGCAAAAAATAAAATTTTAAAAAATCATGAGTCCTAAGTGACAAATTGGAAGCTCATAGGTGGTTGCAAAAAATGGCGGCTACAGGATTTTAAAATCCTAAATCAGCGGCAACTACATAGAAGTAGTGGCTAAGGTTTCAAAATCCTAGTCATATAACTTGCTTCAATCATGCACATTATTTGCTCCAGTCATATGACTTGCCCTAATTATGCACATCACTTTGTCTAGTCATGTGCCTTGACATAGTCATGCGATTGACCAAATATGACTACTATGCTTTACTAGCAGTTTAGGCACTTAAATACTTAATATTAAATAAAAGTCTAAAAAAAAATTTAAAAAAATTAAATTAAATTTTAGGCAACCATTCAAAATTGAACAAAAGGGTGCTAAGATCCAAAGTCAAGAAGGAAACTAGATTAGGACTAGAGTTTAGGCATTTGACTAGACTTAGTTTCAAAAAGGATAAGGGATCATGTGTTTATAAAATGAATAGAATATTGAGATGTGTTTGCTATAAATGGCTAGCATATGTCTCCAAATATTAGGTAAGATAGAAGGATAATTTCTAAAAAAATCAGGCAAAAATTATTATAATTATTTTCTACCGAAGCTGCTAATAAGGTACAATATACTAAACAACTAATCTATTTTAACAACCAAATTTGATCTAAAGTGGATACATATTGATACTACAACTCCACGGAGGGAAGTTGCAAAGCTTTAAGCACCTACAAATATGGTAAAAAAAGACATCCAAGCAGATGCCATGCATTTGTCAAAATGTCTACATCCATACACAGAGTATGCGAGAGCAAAAGTATTTGATAGCTCAAGCACTATTTAAAAGCATCTTTGAAGCAAAAAAAGGATTATGCTTTTAAAGTCTATATCCTTGTAAGAACATCTAAACAACCCTCTTTTAATTGCAAAATACATGCGTGTCCACAGTGAGTCTCAATCTTTATATGAATAATTTTGTGACTTCTATACAATTATAGAAACCTTCTATAAATGTATATTGTTTGACATTGTCAAGAAATTTTCTAAGAAACAAACAGACTTCAATACATAAAATATGTGAGCATTTTATTTATATCCTTGAGATAAAGCATGCACAATAACCATGTTCTTCATTGTTGGGCTTCAAATCCTAAGTTTAACCTCTAAAGGTTGTGGGCAACATAACGATTTTGTGTAGCTCATTACAAATGGAATTTTTTTTTTCTTTGAAATTTCACAAAACATGTGCCCAAGAAGTAGCTTTAAGGCACAATACTTTTTATAACTTTTAACTAAATGTTTAAAAAATTATAGTATAATATAAAATTTTCACTATTCAGTGGATAGTCTGGGTAACCAAAAAAAATTCTTTAAAAATCACTTAAAAAATATATATAAAATCGAAATTGGTTTTCTCTCTCTCTCTCTCTATATATATCTATATCTATATATATATATATATATATATATATATATATATATATATATATATATATATATATACATGGAAAGCTCTAAATCATTCCATTTTGATCAATGAGTCAAAAGTCGTGAGGACTTTTAGTTTGTGGGCAGCTATGGATACTCTATTCTAAAATAAACTTGGAAGTCTTTCATTTAATAGCAGGTGTAAATTGTTTATTACAACATTACAACCATTAAAATTGGCATTTCTCAATTCTATAAATAAATTCTTAACAATTTAGTATTTTGAATCATTATCTATTTTTTCTACTTATTATTTTTTTCTTATATGGTGTACAATTCCAAATGATTTGAAAATTTTCAAACATATAGCCAACTTGCTTTGAAGAATGAATCCAAAGAAGCACCACCATTTGGGATATTTTTCATACAAATGTGATCTTGTGAAGTGTAACTGCCCGGATTTTCTCAAGGCTAAAAGAGGGATTGTTGTCACTTCAAACGCTAATATCTTGCAATCTACATAGTATAATTTTCTGAAATTTATACAAGATCCTATGGTTACATGTTTTAACTAAATGTTTGTTTTTTCTAAAATTTGGTAGTTGTACTAAAAATAGTAATTTTGGAGCGTTTTTGGTGAAAACATACTTCAAAACCTTTAAGGGTTAAGTATCATTCAATTGGAAATTCTAAATAATGAACAAGTTTTTTCTAATGACAAACTGTAAGTGGTTCACATCTTAACTAAAATCATCACAAATTATAAAAGTTAGAGGTTTTGGAAGGTTTTGGATAGTTTTAGATGGTTTCGGCTAATCTAAGCAAAAATTCTAAACCTCCAAATCCAAGTTAAGAAATTCAAACTTTTTGTTAGCTTAAGTTGTAGAATGTTGCATGCCTACTCTAATATAACAATTTCTTTATAATGAAATATATTTAGCAAAAATTATAGGTGTATAAAGTTTTACTTCTAATTTATCCTTGAAGACTTCATCCAACATTTTCTTCTAGCCTATAATTAATAATTCTAAATCATTAGATGTATTTTGGAGGCTCTAGAGGGACGTTTTAGGCCTATTCCCATTCTTGTGAACTAGCCAATAGTGGTCATAATAAAATTTAAAAAAAATTTAAATTTAAATTTTTTTAATTTAATATCCAACGTGGCAGTTGCTTCGCTATGTCAACATTTTGCTGCAATGGAGTTTCCACATTCTAGGAACTCCAAGGAATTCATAGCCCTTCACAGTAGTGAAATCTCATATAACAAAATGTTTGCTTTCAAGATTGGATTCTAAATGTCACCTAAATTTTAAGGTTCCTTTGTGACTTAACCCCTAAAGTCCCATAGTCCCTACGGGGGACTCTTGGGATTTTGGGTAGGCTTGAGACTTCAATTTTTGACATGATTTTTTGAAACTTTTTTTGAAGATAGAAAATTAGATTAGCTTTGGCAAAAGTTATGCCACCCTAATTCTAAAAAGTTAGCTTGAGCGGCAACTCAAAAAAAATCAAAAATCAAATTTAAAATTTTTTTTTCTCAAATATTACATTTTTGTTTATATTTGAAGCTTTGAATCATTCTATTTGGAATAATTAGGAAAAAATTATGGACAATCTTGTAATTTTTAGACAATCTTACCAATCTAAGCATCTTCTTGAAAAAAAACTTGTTTTCTTCACTTTAAATGCAAATATCTTGCAATCTACATTGTCAAAGTTTTTCTTCCACTAAGTCTAGTACATGATTCTATGGTTAGATACGAAAAAAAAAAAAAATTAAATTTTTTTTGCTCTTTACAATAAAAATGGTAATTTTGAGTGGTCTTTCAAGGAAAAAAGGCTTTGGGACTTTACAAATTAAATTGGATGAATTTTGATATTTTTAATCTAAAACTAATGTGTTTGACTATCCAATTTCATTGTATGCGATCTTCCTTCATTTTCATTTATTTTTTAAAGTGTGACATGTTATTGAAAACCTGTAAACATTACCTAAATGATTTTGAATTCAAAGTTGGATCTTATTAAATTCTTAAAAGTCTGACTTAAACCTCTAATTTCTAATGTAATTACGGTTTCTACAAGAAGATTAATAACAATGGGACAAATTTAAAGACATGCCTTAGAATCTATTTCTATCACGTCATTGTTATTCAACATGCATATTGTAATTGTAACATGAGGCTGGCCTTGATCCATTTTTGTTGCATTTTTTATGTTTTTGTATACAATTTAAATAAAGTCTTTTACAACAAAGTGTATAAATTCTATTTATGATCTAATTTTTTTTTCAATCTATTTCTTTCTACTTTCCTCTTTTTTCTTTTTAAAATTATTTTTTAAAATTTAATTATTTTTATTAAATTTTTTGGGATATTTTTGAATTGTAAACTTCGACTTCTATTATTACTAATTAATTTCTAATTACTCTAGAAATCAAATGATTAGCTTATAAGTGCTTATTAAATATATAATTAAAACCTTCAAATTTCATTTAGTCCACTATGCATATTATAATCAACAAGCTTATTTTAATACATAGTCAAATCTCTATAAGAAGGTCAAATTAGTCTTTTAACTATGTCCAAAGCTTTGAAGTGCAATTTAAAACCTATATTTCTACTTCAACACTTAGATTCTCAACACAAATCGCACTCTTCATTTACTATTGCTCCATGGCTAGTTGGCCACTTAGGTATGAAATTTCCTCAAACTCTTTTTCATCCTTAGATTAGATTCTTCTTGACCTTCAAGTGTTTTTGCCAAACTCTACTACCTTCAATCTACATCACTAATTTAAATGCATCAAATTGTACTTCATATCAATCAATCTAATTAGCTCTTAGTTTGTATTAGCCATTACAATCAATCAATATAATCAGTCAATCTCACTAGAAGGTAGGCTTGGTTTCCATCTTGGGTTCTCAAGCTTGATCCTACCTTGATGCTCTAGTTCATCTACATGCTTTTATTCCTTTCTAATTTCTCCCCTAAATCCTCAATTTTTTTAATTGTCTCCTATTATTAACTACTTTATTCTTCTCTAATTTCCTTCTATATCCTATGGAGAAAAAAAATATTAACTAAATTATAAACATGTCCCTCCTCCCCCCCCCCCAATTATTGGATGCTAGTTTTGTAATTGACACACCATACAACAAATTTTTTTATTAGGCATTAAACAAAGTTGCACCTTAATCCTAAATACAAGAGACCCATCTTAGATTGCCCACCTTTTCTATAGGCTCCTCCAAAGAAAAAAAGATAATTACCAAAGATATGTGACTACAAAATATGATTGGCACAAAAATTTCATTGCAAAAGACAACTAAAGTAAAAATATGACTAACAAATATGGCAAGGTGCTCTCCAAACATGTTCATCACCTAAATTTTCCTTGGGCTATAAAAAAAATGTGACTATCTTAGAAATATGACTAGAAAATATGATCAAAACAAAATATGATTGAAACATATGATTGGGCCTTCTCCAGTATGTTTCTTGTCGTTCCCTACATAGTATTTTGGCATTCCCAACGACCACATAGTCTACTCCCATGAAGTACAAGGCCCAAATATGACTAGCAGTCATATTTCTTTCCAAGGTGTTAATTTCCAAGAATATGACTCTAAGCAGTTACTAGTCATCCCCATTCATATTTTCACAGTCATAAAATACCCATTTTGTTGTAATGTATTGCCAATGTTGGTTCCCGGTTCAATTTAGCTAGTGGAATATTCACTTGTCAAAGTCAATGACCTACCACATGTTGAATTGCATTCTTCCTCAAGTATTTTGTATCACTCACTAAGTTGGTAATTTATCTCAATTCTAAGTAAGGTTTAGTTTAAGTCTCCTTGGATAATTCTTTTGAATAAGGGTATGATCTCCTTCTTGTTTGAATACACTTTGACAAATAGAGGTATTGTGGAACATTTGGAAATGCAATCCAACATGCTTACATCTAGAGAGTCTC
This sequence comes from Antitrichia curtipendula, assembly GCA_951230915.1. Taxonomy (NCBI): domain Eukaryota; kingdom Viridiplantae; phylum Streptophyta; class Bryopsida; order Hypnales; family Leucodontaceae; genus Antitrichia; species Antitrichia curtipendula. The sequence goes on from OX579636.1 coordinate 757,660, forward strand.
TGACCCAGGTATCTTGTTTACAATGAATGTTTCATTGGATTTAATGGAAAAAAAATTTGAGAGCATTATTGTCAAATACATGAACCCCTAAAGGACCAGCATGCGTTTTTTGGCAACATAAAAAGTTTGGTCATGTATGTGTGACTAGAGATTTGCATATTTTTGGCTGAAATTTTAATAGATGGTTAAAACAAGGAATATCTTTCATGACTAAATGCATTAAATTTCATGACAATTGAAAATATGAGTCAAAAGTAATGGCCTAACATGTTATTTATTTTTGTAAATAGGTAGTTTGGGCACATTAAGAAAATCATTTTTTTCAAAAAGAAAAATTTGAAATTGATTTTCTAGAATTATATATATGTGAAAAGCTTTTGAATCTTTTCATTTTGATCAATGAGATCAAAGTTATGAGGATTTTTTGTTTGCTAGCAATTATGGATTCTCTATTCTAAAATAAACTTTGAAGTTCTTTATTTTACTCAATTTTCAATATTTTTTGAAAAAACAAAATCATAGAATATAGATTGTTTATTATGTCAATTCAACCACTGGAATTGGCATTTTTCAATTCCATAACTACATTCTCAACAATTTAGTATTTTGAATCATTATCTACATTTTTCTACTTTTAATTTTTTCCCTATACGTTGTACAATTCTAAACAATCTCAAAATTTTCAAGCATGTAACTAACTTGCCTTGAAGAATGAATCCAAAGAAGCACCACCATTTTGGACATTCTTTCATACAAATGTAATCTTGTGAAGTGTAGCTGCCCAATTTTTACAATGCCAAAAAAAATGTTTTTCACTTCAAACGCTAATATCTTACAATCTACACAATGGAACTTTCTGAAATTTTTTCCACATCTTTTCAAACTAGCATACTACAAGATCCTATGGTTACATATGTTCATTAATGGATTCTTTTCAGACATTTGAAAATATGGATAAAAAATTATGGCCTAAAGTGCTACTTTTTCCTAGAGAAGCAGTTCGGGCAGATAAAAAAGAAATCACTTTTTTCATGAATAAAAATTTGAAATGGTTTTTTAGAGTGTTATATACACACACACACACACACACGTGGAAAGCTTTGAATCATTCCATTTTGATCAATGAGTCAAAAGTTACGAGGAGTTTTTGTTTGCGGACAATTATGCATTACCGACTCTAAAATAAACTTTGAAGTTCTTTATTTTACTCAATTTTCAATATTTTTTGAAAAAGAATAAAACCATAGGATGTAGATTGTTTATTACAACACTGCAACCACTGGGATTGATATTTTTCAATTTCATAACTAAACTCTTAACAATTTAGTATTTTAAATCATTCTCAACTTCTTTCTACTTACTATTTTTTCTTGTATGCTGTACAATACAATTCCAAATGATGTGAAATTTTTTAAGCATGTAGCCAACTTGTCTAGGAAAAAGAATCCAAAGAAGAACCACCATTTTGGACATTTTTTCATATAGAAAAGTGAGCTTGTGAAGTGCAGCTGCCCTAATTTTTGTAGGGCCAAGAAAATGATTTAAGTGAATTTGAATGCTCATACCTTGCAATGCACTTGGTGGAATTTTTTGAAATTTTTACCTCATGTTCCCAAATTAGCATACTACAAGATCCTACGGTTATATGTATGAAAGAAAATTTAAGAAAAATAATTTGGTACTAGTATTAGAAATGGCAGTTTTAGAGCATTTCTGGTGAGAATATGCTCAAGGAACTTAAGGGGTTAACGATCAGCTTATAGGATTTTTGATTAGGCGTCATTTACCCTCTTTTGAAAAGATGTGATTCCTTTGATTCGGTATGATGTTTGTTTCTCAATGAAATAAAGTGTTTGTGTGTTTAAAAAAATAAACGTTATTATTTTTGTAATGTCTCAGATTGTGCTTTTAATGAATTTTGTGTTATTACTTTCAAGGTACATAGCTAATAGGTCCATTTTTATTTTATTGTAGGTGGATTAAAATATAGTGATTTTTTAGATTATCTAATTAATACATCTAGATTTTATTATGGAAATTTATCTCCTTTTCTATATTAGATCTAGATTTGAAAATTGGTGTCATGGTAGATAAACTAGATGGTTAATTCAATACTTTATCAAAACACAACCTAAATTCCTAACATCAATGCTTCTTTTCATAAAAAATCACTAGCAAACATACAATGTACTTAATGCAACAATGTATTCCACAACTCAAACCCACTAAAATCAAGAAAGAGCCCTTTGCCCTTAACCCCTAAATGCCCAAGGCACCAAATTTGGGTGTTAAAAAAACTTTGAAGTTAAATAAGACCTAACTAAGTTTTTGTTTTTAGTAGTTTATATTTTTTTACAAATTATTTTTGAAGTCTAGTTTTAGCATCAAAAATCCAGTTTCGATAATAAATTATTATGATTGTTCTATTCAAGATTTTGTGCAAGGGTATCCATTGCAATCTTGACTTTCTTTAGTGTTGAAGGCTCTTGGAAATGAGCCTCAAATACATTAGATCTTGGAGAAAAAATCACACCAGAAATTCAGTTAACCCCTAAAGTTCCATGATTATGTTTTCACCAAAAACACTCAAGAACTGTCATTTTTAGTACAAGTACCAATTTTTTGAAAAGAACTTTTTTTGACACATGTAACCGTAGGATCTTGTAGTGTGCTGACTTGAGAACATGTGGTAAAAATTTCAAAAATTTTCACAACGTGGATTGCAAGATATAAGCATTCAAATTCATTAAAATCGTTTTTTGGGCCCTACAAAAAACCGGGCAGCTGCACTTCACAAGCTCACTTTTCTATGAAAAAATGTTCAAAATGGTGGTGCTTCTTTGGATTCATTTCCTAGACAAGTTGGCTACATGCTTGAAAATTTTCACATCATTTGGAGTTGTACAACATATACAAAAAAAATAGTAAGTAAAAAGAAGTAGAGAATGATTCAAAATACAAAATTGTTAAGAATTTAATTATGAAATTGAAAAATGCCAAACCCAATGGTTGAAATGTTGTAATAAACAATCTACATCCTATGATTTTATTTTATTTCAAAAATATTGAAAATTGAGTAAGACAAAGGACTTCAAAGTTTATTTTAGAGTAGAGATTCCATAACTGCCTACAAACTAAAATCCCTCATAACTTTTGACTCATTTGTCAAAATAGAATGATTCAAAGCTTTGTACATCTATATAATTCTAGAAAATCAATTTCAAATTTTTGTTTCTGAAAAAAGTGATTTTTTTTTTATCTGCCAGGACTGCCCGGCCGGGGAAAAAAGTAATATATTAGGCCATAATTTTTGGCTTGTATTTCCAAATGTCATGAAACTTAGTGCATATGAAAGATTTTCCTTGTGCACAACTTCTATTAAAATTTCAGCTAAAAATATAAAAATCTCTAGTCACAGATGTTTGCCCAAAATTTCTATGCTGCTAAAAAACGCATGCTAGTCTTGTAGGGTTAAAAAAACTATAGAGTAGCTTTTGAGAAGTCATAAATTGATTGGGGTTATGCATGTTAGGCCTTTCAACCTCATATTTTTTTGGTGACCAATTCTCGGGGGGTGCACTTAAATCTATTACAACAAACCACATGCGAACAAGTGGTTTCTAATAAACTACAATTTCAACCTAAAATTTTGAGCATTGTTTAATAATGACTATAGGTTTCTATTGCCAAAATTTCCAACTCAAATAAAATATGAAATGATTTCTAGAAGAGGTTGAAAATAAACTAAAATGGCTTGTTTTTCAACTCAAATAATTATAGAGAACACATTTAGATGACCATTGAATCAATATTCAACTCACAATGAGCTTTCAATAGAGAGTTATTTTTAGGAATTTTTTGTTCATTTTTTAGACAATTTTTCTTATATAATATAGGGGGGTGAAAGTTATTTTTTTAGTTCTGTAGTGTCTCTTTTTATTTCAAAAATTTGTAACTAATTATTATTAACAAATAAAAGTATCAATAATTCAAAACATAAACTTTAGAAGTAAGAAAATCTATTCATTATTTTTTAATTTATTTTTATTTAAAATTCAAAAAGTAAATAGGGGGTCCAAAGTTTTGTTTGCACGTGGTTTCTAATGGACATTTTAAGTGAACTCTCCAAGGACCACTTTTTTAGATTTGACATGCAAAAACAGAGCTAAAAGATTTTCATAGTTTTAACACCCTCATGATCAAACATTATAATCATTCAATCCTTAAATGATATTGTCATGTTTTTTTTTCTTATGTGATCTCTAGCATGTCTAGTTTGAATTTGTATGGATACAATTAAAAAAAAATTGGTACAACTTATCAAAATGTTGACTTTTTGTTCAATTTAGAGCAAATTCCTAAAAGCTTTAAACAAGCCTTGGGCATTTAGGGGTTAAGTAGCCAAACACTTTCCAAGAAGGTTACCCGATGGCTAACCCTAATCCTACCCTCCCCCCTCTAATCCTAACATCAACTACCGTAATCAACATGTTATTAATCAACAACTAACAAGACCAACTAACAAGAACTTCCAACATTACACACATCCTTCAATATAAAAAGATGTTTACATCAACTAATAGACAACTCACATCACAACACTCTTATTTGATTTGACCTTATATATAAAAAGTTTTTTTTAGGATTTATATAACTTAAATTTCTTCTCCTCCATGTTCATACTTTCTCGGACCTTTTTTAAAGGTATAGAGAGCTCCAATTTGCTTCAGCTAGTGAGGTTGTTGAAAAGTAAATCTAAGGTCACAGAGCCAAAAATTGACTTACAAATGATTTCAAATGAACATAAGAAGTGAAGAACTATGATTTTCATTCTGTTGAACTGATTTCTAATTATCAAAATAAAAGTCTTCAATATATATTAATACTACACTTTTATTTTTGGACTTTTGAACATTTTTATTTTTTGCTTTTTCATTTTTATTTTCTATCAATTTGGTTCTGTATTATTTATACTTTGTATCCGCTATATATTTTTAGTTATTTGCATCATTTAGATTATGATGATAATTCATTATGATGATTATTATGATGAAAATTGATTACAGAAGATCAAAATCAATAATGTAAGGTGAAGAAATAAAATTTTGATAGACTATAATCTTCGAGTATAGAAATTTTGGGCAAGCATGACAAGAATAAATTTTATGTGACATTTAAAATATTCTTTAAGAATAACAACACCCAAAATTCATTAGATAAAATTTTGAATGACATCATTTTTGGTTTAATTACCCTACGGTGTTGGTGAAAATGATTACATATTAAAATGCCATTAATCACAAGGGGATTAGAAGGGGGTTTTACAACAATTGAGTGGATTATTATATTTGTGACTTTTATATTTGTTTATTTATTTTTGTTATATTTTGATCATTATTTTTTTCACTTTCGTTTACTACATAAATTTTACAAATTTTTAGAACTATTGAAACAACTTTAGAATAGTGCTTCACGATTTTACTATTCATGTTTCATTGTAGAAGGTTGATGATTGGTCCTTTGAGCTTCTAGATGCCTAAACATCTACAATGAGTGAAGTCTATTAATACTTCCAAGATGCCAATTAGATTTAGAGAATTAGATTTCACCTTAGTTTTGCAAACCAATATATTTTAAAAGACAATTGTCTTTTTTGACAAGGTAAAGACAATTTTCTTTTTTGGCAAATCTAAGCATCCTCTTGAAAAAATAACTTACTGGATTCATTTTTAAAAATATAATTTTCACAATTTCTCATAAAAAATTGTTTTACAAGGTTAAGTTTTATTTCCAAGAACAATCTTACTATTGGGATTATTGTATTTTAATTTCATTTTAAAGTTATTAGCAATTTCTTTTTTCATTCAACCTTAGGCCTACTTCTATTAAGAAAACTTTGAAGAATGAAAATCAAGTGTGTATTTTTTGAAGTTATTTTTTCTAAACTTTCAAATCACTAAATCTTCAACATAATTTTTTTTTTAATTCAATTGATGTGTAGTGCAAAAAAATTTAACTAAGAGGATCCAAAGCCTTAAAATCTAGGCAGGCATGGTGTAAAAGAAAATTTATTTTTTTCACTTCAAACGCAAGTACTTTGCAGTCCATGTAGTCAAAGCCTTTGAAATTTCTTCCACATATTTTTATATTAGTCTAGTGCAAGATCCTATAGTTAGATATGCAATAAAATAATTTCTATATTTTTTTGCACTTTGCACTAGAAATGACGGTTTTGAGTGGAATTTGATGGAAAAAGGTCTTGGGACTTTAGGTTGCTTAATCTTTAAAAAGACGAGGGGGTGACCTTGAAAATCATCCCTTTTTATTACTGTGTGAATCATTAGCCTAAAAAATAAAAATAAATTCATTGGAAGTCAAACTACTATAAGAGACCTGGGTGAAAGCATGCTAATAGGAGCCACATGTAGACATTAGGGAGGTGCTTATAGAGGTCCTTAATGGAATATTTCATGAAATAATTGTTGCTTATTCATTCAAAATAGTACTTAAGTCATCCATTATGGATTCTTATTGAAATATTCTACCAAAAATTGTTTTTTTTTCATCTAAAATAATCTTTAAATCGTCTATAACGAGTCTTTATTGAATCTAATTAAGCACTGGTTACAACTACATTTTGGTCCTTTTCATACTTCGAAATTTAACATAGTTAACTTTGTTTTGCATTATATCAAATAGCCATAACTAAGAAAAAATGCACTACAATTTTTTTTCATATTTCAATTCATATTTGAGAGTTAGAATGAAGATTCCCTAAAATAAGGAGTGGTTACGTCCAAGTTGGCTCCTATTAGCATGCTTTCACCCACCTCCCCTTTTCACAACAAAATTTTGAGAATGAATCGTTGCACTTTTGTCCTACTACAATGATTCCCTATCATCCATTGGACGTTTGGCATTCGTGTCGATGTTCATCGGTTAACCTAGATTTGAATTGTCCACTGAATTATAAAGCAATTTGTTCTATCATGTGAAATGACATAGAGGCCACTTCACACCGAATTATAGTGTTAGATGGACTTCACGGGAGTTCACCTTTGTTTTAAATGAATTTCATCTAATTTTCAGAATTCATCTATCTTATGTATTTAGATAGAGTGTTTCGATAGAGAGAAATCCTTGACCTAACATTATTGTCAAGTTAAATTTTGTGAGTGTTTTTAGAGAGAGTTTGCTTTGCTTAGAGATGATGGTTTATCATTTAGTAAAGTTTTCACTTTTTTTTCACACTTGCACTCTTAGATTCTCCTTTTGTAGAGTAACAATAGCTTAATTTTATGTAGGTGGTCTCCTAAATTTCTCACTTGACAAGTTTTGAGGGTGTGTTTATTATGTATTCTTGCTTAGTTTTTGGTTGCATACTTGATGTTGTCTATGGCACTCAATTTATTGTGTGCTACAATCTTTGTTTCTACAACAATTCTTAAAGCAATCCATTAAGCCTATCTAACTCATCAATGACAATAATGAATATTTCAAGGAACATGTTAGTTAGTAGTCCTAGATAAGGGATACATTTAGAATATGGTTGTTTTAAGAGGAGACTACCTTAGCACCTCTCAAAATCTTGTTTTCTATATTAGAAATATGTTTTGTACAATCATTATGATTTTGAAGATGCATGGTTTGATGATTGAAATTTTTGTGTAGGAGATACTTTTGTGTGATATTGTATGTGCAAGTCTACCATTAAGATAGGTTGTTTGAACATTTGTTTTGTTTTGTTTGTCACGGTGAAATCTCCTAAACCATGCGTCCCCAAATCGTGTGCTTGGTATCGTTAGAAAGCCCTCAACAAGGAGGGATGCACAAGCTTTTATTTGTGGCACTTTGATTTGTGACGTTTTGATTCACGGTGTGAAAATGATGGAATATCAAAGTTTTAATGAGTAAAAAAATTAGAAATTAGTAATTTTTCTTTTGGCTGTGGCAAAGGCACAAGACACACCAGTTCTCTATTATGGTTCAATGATAAAAATATTTCAAGTACAATCAATAGGACATGCATTTCAAACAATACTTTAGATTTATAATGGGATCATTCCATCCTACAGTTCCTTGGGTGCTACGGGATCAATTACTTCCCATGTACGCATTGTCACTGCATTGCAGCTTCCGATTGTTAGGGGGTCACAATGAGGTATTAGAAGCCAGCTTGGACATAACCATTGCTTTACAGTTTGGATTATTATTGATTGCATAGCTCAAATATTTTAGAGCATTGCCACGGCTGCTCGCCAAGTGCCATGGACACGGAGACTTGGCGTGTGAGAGCTCTGTACGTAACCCACGGCACACGCGCCAAACAGTAAAACCTGACCGGCCACGCCAGAAATTCGCCAGGGCCCTGGCAAATGATGGAGCTTGAGCGTGCCTCGCTATCTTGTCTTCTTGTCCTTTGACCCACGTTTCAAGGCTGTGTCTGAACGTTGAACGGTACTGACGTACTGTGCCCACGTTGCTTGAAAATGGCTGGGAGACGAGGGGCGCGGTGTGGAGGAAGATCGAGTGAGTACAACATCCAATTTTCTTCGCTTGGGGAACGTGATGGACTTGCGGTGTCTAGGAGCAGTGGAATTTCAGAATCAACAGAGGAAGATTTGAATTCAGGTTCCGGTTGCACATGCATCAGAGATGGAAGAAGTCCAGGTAAGATACTCTGGCGTAGATGCAGTCGATGATGTGCTTGGGTAACTTGCTCCACATATTTGAGTTCATCCTCTTTGAAACGGACTGACATGACGATGTGTCTGCTTTGTCAATCTCTTCCTGTCGACCCCAGATTGTTTCAGGCGTCAGTATGAGAGTGTGATTATGGATAGGTAATCACGATTGTAGTCAATGTAATATCACATTAGAGCATATCAATATAAGAGTAATATCAAATTAATGTTCTAATGTGAAAGTGTCGATGCTCTAAGGTGATCTTCGAGTGGGCGCCCTTCTGGACATTGTTAACCTTGTTGAAGTATAAGAGTGTGATTACTGATAGGTAATCACGATTTAGTCAAGGAAGTCTGTTTGGTACTTTGAACTTCAAGTCTGTGCAATTCTCAACCCAAGTCTTGAAAGTGTTTTTAGTTTTTTCCATAACTTGTAAGATTTTTGTGTGACATTGTGAACTCTGTTGTTGCGGAGTTTGGGAATGTATACTTGCAGATGGATAGAAAACGTGCTTACTTGCCTTTTATGACGATATGTATGGGATTGCTTCAGTATTGGAACTCTGCTTTGCTATTCTGTTTGTGAAGTGGAGATCTGCTTTGAGCCTACCAACTGGGTACTTCATTCTTTGCGGGTGTTCTTAGAAGCTGAATATGCATCATTGGTTTTGTCCTTCAATCCTTCAAGAACTGCAAAAGTACCTTCATTTTATTCAAGTTCATTTATAGAAGTGGTTCATGATTGTTGCGTCTGCTTTTGCACAGGAAGACAGCTGGTCCGACCCCTCTTCAAGAGGGGGAAGGTCTAGAGGCAGAGGTCCCACTGCTGAAGGAAGAGGGCTACAAGATTGCTCAGACTTAGAAGGACAATTGAGGAAAAAGGGAGGGAAAAGAAAGAACTTTACATCTGAGGAAGAAAGACAATTAGCTCGTAGTGTGCTCAGCATATCTCAGGATCCAATAATAGGGAATGGACAGAAAGGTACAGCGTGTTGGGAAAGAATTTTCCAACACTACGATGAACGTCGACCATTTCAATTTCGACCTGCCCGATCGTTAGAGTCAAAGTGGGGATTGATAAAGCATGACGTAGCAAAATTTATTGGTGTACTTCAGCAGTGTAGTAACTTGAATGTTAGTGGTGCGAATGTAGGTGATGTTATGAAGCATGCTTTCGAATTGTACAGAGTGAAGACACCGAAGAATACTGACTTCCAATATTTGCATGTCTGGGAAATCGTTAAGGACATCCCACGGTGGCATTTAGGTTGCACACAGGAGAAAACAAGCACGCCTATCATGAAGAGGAAAAAAGTGTCAAATGACTCAGACTCTGCTTTCTTCCAACCATCAAGCAGTACTGATCATGGGCCTCAAGCGTCTACTTTCAGCAGAGCACGACCACAGGGGTGCAAGAGTGCAAAGGAAGTACGTCGACTGGCCACGGTGAAGGAGAATGCTGGATTAAAACAAGCGACAACAACACAGGCTATGGCAACAGCTTCACTCAAGAAAAGTCAAGTCATGGAGGATGCCAACTTGTTTTTGTTGATGACTCATCCTAAAGACGCAAGCATGTCAGACGCTGCAGTGCGTTACTTGAAGCTACGTCAAGAGGATGAATTGCAGAAACTTGAAAAACGTATTGAGGACACTCTGGCTAAAACAACAGGACAGCAACAACCACCTTCACCGATTCCAGTGGAAACTACTGACGAGCTACACCACAGATTGGCGGAGGCATTGCGCACTCCAAGACGCCAACATGGAGTGCAGCCTTCATCTTCTCCATTAGACAGTCGTGGACCTCGTCTTGACTTTGGTGGCAGTGAGGGGGATGAAGCTGCTGCGTTTGTATACAAAGAGGGATGTCATCAACTGGACCCAGAAGTTGTAAAGCTTGGTGACAGCCCTAAGGGAGTGAATGCCAGAGACGACTTGGAGCGTTGGGAACAGCATCCGACACGGGGCACTGACCAAGGGATTCGCGTGGGCTCTTGTGGTGTTTTTCCAAGGGATACTGGTACTAGCGGACGTGGAGTTATTATTTCCGAAGATGGTGACAACTTGCATGACGACGTCCATTTGGGAGCTTCCAAGGAAGATGACAACTCCATGGAGACAGCGTCATGGCATGACAATGAAGAAAATGATGATGAACAGTGGAACAAAGAAAATGAGTCTTACATCCTTGAGTCTGTTTTCCAGGATTCGCAGGTACAAGAAGACCACAATGATGCGTTCACTCTTCCACAGTTAGGACATCATGATCATCGAGTGCTGCAGTCGCAGTGTAACACCGACCACCAGAGGCCAGTACTTCATCCAAAGCATCGCAGCAGTGATGATTTCCAGGCTCCTCGGAGAGCTTCATTGGTCAGTGGTAAAGCTAGATTACAGTCAGTGGCACAGAATGCAGGTGTTGAATTACAGGGTTCTGAAGATACAGAGGGAGGCAGTAGCCTTGCACCAATATGTTTTGATTTGAATGCGTAGTCTTATGTTTAGTGCAAGTTTTGTACATTTTCAGTGCCACCTTCATATTTGGCAAACATTGGACAGTTAGGTGGATTTTGTGTACGTTGTATATATGAATATGCACCTAGATTTCTGTAAACAATGTATACCGAATGTATTAGTGTGGAAATTAGCTTTTTTTGTTCAAAGCCATGTCCCTCACTTTGTAAATTGAAGGATTTATTTCAGTAATATTAGTGTGTGAGGAATTATGTTGATGCGCTTGCCTCTGGGGAGATTGAGAAGGTGGGACTCTCTTGCAACACACTGACCATGATTGCTGAAGACCGAAAGAGACCAAGAAAGACGGAGAACTCTCATAGTTTAACGTGGAGTGTCTCTGTTTGTGAACAACAGATTCGACAGTCACCTGGAACCTGGAACCGCAACTATATCTGCTTAGGACATTTGATGGGTTTGAAGCGGGCGATGAAGTGATTATTGACATCGAGATCAACATCATCTCCAGAAGAAGATCCTTATCGTCAGAAATCCGTGAACCTTCATCAACAGCAGCAACATACCCTGTAATCCATGGTTGGAAGTTCTCTCCACTTTCTGTTACAAGTTGAACTCGCAAAATTGATTGCAATTAGAAGTTGCCATTTCTGACTTTTCCAATGTGTTTTGCTAGGATATGTAGAGAAGATTTTGCCCATGCTTCACAGGCAGTATGAGCTTCTTCAGATGTTGCTTCTCTGCAATGCCTTTGGCCCGCTGCTATGGAGGTTTGTCAGCATTGCGTGGATAGAACATGGCCATAGCTGACACGATTGAAGTTTTTAAGGGCTTAACCAATTCAAATGTGTGCTACATGATTTTACGGTTCTTACGAAGAATGAGTTTCAAAACATTGCACAAGAATAAAGGTATGTTTTATGAAGCTTTGGAATTGACTTCCTTTCTTACAATATGAGTGATAATGTGTTGACATTGTGTTGGTTTGGGTGTAGGTTTGAGTGTAGGTTCTTTCCCTTTTCCTGGATGACATTTTTAATGACTCTATGGTAGTGTTATTGTCAGTCACTTCTGTGCTTGCTTTTGTAGAGGTAACTTCACATTTCTGCAAGTTTTTCTATAGTAGATGTCGTTAACAGAGGGATTAGATGGAGCTATGCAATGTGCTTAACAATTTCATCATTTGTCCACAGGTAGTAAGTCTGAACTTAATGCCATTGCTTTTAAATGGAACTCCAAGTATGTAAGACTTTGGTTAACCGAGGATCCATGGATGTATCGTGATCCATTAGATTGATGATATTGTGAAATTAAAAGAATTCAGATGGTACCACACTTACATGTCACCAGATGGATGGGCCGGTTGCAAAGTAGAGAGGGAGCGCGTGCTGATTTTGGTCGTGACCAATCCACCATTCCATCTCAATGAAGTTGTTTTCCTCGCATGTAGTTGTTTCTCTCAGTGCACTAGGATGTGGCTGATATTTATCTACAGTCGGTTTTTGACTAATGCTTGTGCTCCAAAGGAGATGGGTTGAATTAAATTTGCCGGGATGGTGTAGGTTGTCATGTCCATGCATGCCACAAGCAGAATTTTTTGGATGGATGTGATGCAACATGTGTTGTCATAGGGTGAGCTTCTCTTTCAACTTGTTTGAGGGTCAGTCAGGAAATTTTTGTTGGGACCTCACTTATAATTGTTTATTCTCCTTATGAAATGCAATAATGTAGATTCCAGCCACATGCTGTTAGGCCAATTTCTGAGGTCAGCTTTATCTCCGTCCAATTTCTGAATACCTGTATGGTGTTTGCGTCTTTGTCATTTGCTCTTAAACGCTGCATGTTTGCGCTTCTTATCTGATATGATTGATTGCTGACGTGCATGTTGATGGTCGCTCTGGCAAAAATGAAAGAAGTGATGTTGGCAAAGGTAGCTTTAGCCCTGAATTGCAGTTGGACTAACCGGTTGCAACGGATGGATACTCAGGCTCTGACTTCAAGATTTTCTCTCCGCACATGATTGCAGAAGTCGTTTGGTGTGATTTTCTGTGTTGCAAGATGTAGTATGGGCCACTGATTGTGATTCTAATTTTGTATGGATTGTTTCAGCAAACTGTTGTATGAAAATATGAAGCTTTATGGTAGGATTTGGTTTACTGCGTCTTCCATGCAAGTTTTCGTAAGAAATACTAGGACGCATGCTCAGATCTCTCCCAATCTTAATACTTCTCTAAGACGGGATGCAAGTTCCGCCCTTATAATAACTTTTTAAGCATATTCTATCATTTACAAATGAGTATAAGCTTTCTAATGGGACATTTGCTACCTTTCTTGATGATTGTTGAAACTCGTATGGAAGCAGGGACTTTGGTCAACATGTTTCATACTTTATAGCTGCACAATAGTGAAACCTGCTGATGAAGCTTGGTCGCTATCGTTTGGTTATTTTTCAGAGCAACAAGGGGAAAGGGGTATTTTACATATCGACCATGCAAGAATTGAAGTAAGTTTCCATATTTCCTGTGTAGACATTTGGAGAGAAGTTTCTGCACTAGTGCAAGATAATTCATGTAGTCTTCGTTTTAGCTACTCTAGTAGAATTTCAAATTCAAATAAGTCCTTTGGCTTCTGCAGGAGACCATGTTCATAGAGTAGGTGCTGCCAGATGAGAGCCACATGGAAGGATGACCATCAGGCTGCCTAAAGGTCATTGTGCACCTAGAGGCGCCCAAAGGATTAGCATATTCTTCTAGTTGGACTCTCGTGACCCTTTTGCACGCTAGGACACCTGTTTGCAAAGACAACAAACCAATCTTATCCCTTACACTTAAATTTGTTGGCAACAATAGAAGACCAAGAGTTGGCAGTGAAGCAATCATGTTCTCATTGCTGCTTACATAGCAGGAGCACCTCAGAGAGTCTCTTTCAACTTGGGAACCATGATCAGTGACTAACTTAGATTTATGTACAAAATATATGGTATACATTCAGTTTTGATGGTAATGCAAGATTTCATGTACAAAATATATGGTATACATTTTTAGTTTTCAGCTCTTGCTCCTTTAAGTGCCCAGAGATGTTCCACTAGGTCACCCCGTAGACTATAGTGAGTGTCTATGTTCTCTATCTGCACTATCCCCATAACGAAATCTTCGTAAGACAAATTCCGCCGCACTTGTACCACATCATCAAGAGGGAATGGAAAATCTAAACCGGCATCTTCTTCGTCCTCTAATATCATATTGTGCAGTATATAGCACATGAACATTATGTCTTCAATACATTCGAGGCTCCATTGTCGACATGGATTTTGTATGATGGCAAATCGTGCTTGCAACACACCGAAACACCTTTCCACGTCTTTGCGGGTACTTTCTTGTTGATGAGCAAAGTGACATTGCTTCTCATCATCAGGTGTGTGAATTGTTTGTACAAAACACGACCAAGGTGGATAAATCCCATCTGCAAGCAAGTAGTATTGATCGTACAATATACCGTTAACAACAAAATGCATATCTCGACCTTCACCACTGAGCATGTCCTGGATCAAAGGGCTTCGATCCAGCACATTCAAATCATTGTTTGCACCAGGCAAACCGAAATAAACATGCCAGATATGTAGCCCTTTATCCGCTATAGCTTCAAGTATAATGGATTGAGTTCCATCCTTGTTACCATAATCACCTTGCCACGCCACAGGGCAGTTCTTCCATATGTAATGCATACAATCGATTGAGGCAAACATTCCAGGCCAGCCCCGCTCAGCATTTATAGTCAATTGCTTCTCAATATCAGCTTTAGTTGGTTGCCTCAGGTACTCCTCACCAAACTCTGCACGAATTGCGATACAAAATCTTTTCATGGCCTCCATAGTTGTAGATTCAGCTATCCTGCAGTATTCATCCATGGCGTCTGCTATAATGCCATATGCAAGCATGCGAATCGCGGCAGTGCACTTTTGAATCGATGAGAGGCCTAGTTTCCCAACTGCATCACGCTTTTGGAGAAAGTAACTGTCTTGTGCACAAACCCTAGACATGATGTATAAAAAAAGGGGCCTCCGCATTCAGAAGCGACGACGGAAATGCAATGGTCCATAAACTGGCGTCTCTGAAAAATAATCAAAGAACATCCTCTTGTGTCCTTCTACTCTCTCCCTCTCTAAATTCCCTCAACGTCCAGGCCTAGATCCTCCTGCTTGTACTGCTGGCTCAAGAATGGAATCATTACAAACCTCATCTAGAAAATTATCGAAAAGTATGTCTTCTTCTTCGTCGTCCTCTCCCATCTCTTGCAAATGCGCTGCAACTTTGCCTCTCCAAGCTTCCATACTGCACAACAGCTTCTGAAATGGCTTCAACCCCACAAATGTTACCCTCCGTTCCTCACCCTTGCACAGAACTCTCAAAGCACTCTAGAAATCTGAAATGAAATGAAATAAACTCCTGGTCCGCTTCCACAATGAAGCAACTATAGGAGCGAAAGTAGCAGCAAGTAACCACATGAGCGAAAGTAGCAACGAAGTAGCAGCAGGTTCAACTCTCATAAACCCCAAACGAGCCCTGACTAAGAAGGTGCTTCTCATCAAGACATGACAAAGATAGTGCCTCTGAATACGTGCCAATAAATTTTTGGGGGGGACGCGCTTGACGAGGCTCAATCTTGTTCAAGCGTGGGGCAGCCTTCCAAAGCAGAAGGTGGCCGCTTTCTCAACCCACACCAAACTCCTCTGTATTGTTGCTTGGCACCCCTGTTTGAGGAGTACGGCGTGGGGATGCTCTTAGATATCTCCAAAATAAAGAGGCCTTATGTTTCATAAATGTTATAGTGTCATGTTTGACTTTTACATAGTCTATGATGTTATCATTTCATCTTAATATGTAACCTGTCCTTTTCACTCCTTTGTTGAATTTTAAACTAGATGATTTAGAAACTTTTCAAATGAAAGTGATGATGTTTTGAATAGTAGTTGTCATTATTGACAACTTTGAATATTTTTTAGAACTAATTTTGATGAAATTGATAAAGTTTTTGAATAGAATATTCTATTAAAATTTCAGAAGGGACTCCAAAAAGAATCTCTTCCATGTCCTTAGTGGCTCCTACTAGTTCACTTGGACCCCGGGGTGAATTGACCCCCTCACTTGTCCCCAAGGGAAAAGCCTGAAAATTTTTATTTGCCACGCATGATAAAATTTAAAAATTTTGAATTCATATTTGCAATCAGAGTCCCCCAATTAGCGAAGAGAGCTGTAAAACAAGCACAAAATAGGGGGTCTTTTTTTTGCATGTACGGGTGACTTGGGCGGGACGAGCGAGGGGATCAGTTCACCCCGACCCTACCGAGTCGCTCGCTCGCTTGCCTCGTCGAGCAATTAAGCGGAAGTTCCACCTTGCACTTGCGCCACCTTGTGCAAGCTAAGGTAATTGACTGATGACGGAAGCCAAGAGCATTATCCAGATGGCAGCCTGGATGACAAGCCATGGAGGACAGGAACCGACGGACTAGCTCACTGATGCCACAGCCATGCGAGAGGCGAAGTTCCTGCAGTGCAGTTGCGGAAGATGCCATCGAATATGCCACAGGCACCCTCCAAGTGGGCAAGTAGCGAGCGCAGGTAGGATTGACCGATCAAGGCGCGGCAGGCAGGCCAAAAGGTACACAGCAAAGGTGTACGTACAAGACAGGACCGGATCGGACATCACCTAATCTCCGGATGAGGCCGGCAACCGGCTTACCGGCAGGTCATTCCTTCCGCATTGCGATGCAGAAAAGTGGAAAGGGAAGGGATGATCCTTTTGTGCCGTTCGCGGTATGCCTGCGACCCTGGCTGGCTTTCTTATGAGCTGGCAGTCGATCAGGAGAAGCTAGATTTGCAACCCTGGGCGTTCCATTAGTATCACGGAAAGCAGCCATACCATATAGACATTCAATTCATCAACTCGTGAGGTAATGGACGTGGGATCTTCAGTGGCCGCCCACGACATGCAGTCAGTGGACGAAAAACAACATATCAATCCAGTGGATGAAAAATAATATAAATTCCAATGATCCAATCTCGCATTCCGCCACATCTCACTGGATTGATACTGGCTGGACGACTCCGTCCGTCTGGGCAAACTGGCTTCAATTGCCGGCTGCAGGGATTCAACTCAGTGCTGGAGTGGACTGGTGGCCGGTCTGCTGCGGTTGTGACTGTGTGCGGGCGGGCGGGCGAATTTGTTACTGTAGATGGAGTTGGTGAAAAGTGGGCTCAGTGGGCATGCACTATTAAGCTTAGACGACATGGACGTTACGCGCGCTCGGAGGACGACGCAAATCGACCTCTGACTCTTGTAAATATTCAGTGAATTACTAAGTTATGTGTGTCCAGAAGTCCAGAAAGTAACCCAAATATCAGTGGATTATCCAACATTAGGACAGGACAGGTGGATGTTTTCCAATGGTCACAACTAATTAGAAAGTGTTTAAGTCAATGTGTGGATGCAAACATGAGGAAGCTGCCAGACGGGTAGGCACTAGGCAGGTACAGTTACGTGTGTACCAATGTCCGGGGAGTATCGGCATTTAGTTACGACCTAGCCGAAATTTTTAGAAGATTTCCGAATGACTTAGAAAAGATTAGGATGAGGTACCGGCCCCCCAAATGCAAAATTCGGAAATTGACCGGCTAGGACAAAAAACTTGCGGCAATTTGACCGGTTACCACAAAAAAAATTAGGATTTCTACCGTTTCATTATATTTTTTTTAGGCAGGCAGCCGAAGGAAGTAGGGGTAGGTCGGAAGTTTTTGGAGGGGGGGGTCTGAAGTCTAAAGTCTGAACTCTGGAGTCTGGACTTTGGAGTAGTGAAGTTTGGGTCTTTGGAACTTGGGAGCATTGCTTGTGGATGAATGTCTGACTGTTGAGTGTGAGTGTCTGTTTGTGAGTCTATCTAAGTCTCAGAGCCGTTGGAACTTGGGAGCGGTTTAGCATTTACTGATTTACCTCGTCCAGGGGATCCCACCACATATCCGAAACTTGAATTGAATTTTTCACTTTCATTCGTGAAATTAGGACATTCAATCACTTCAATGCATCGCAGCCATCGGTGATCAGTCACTGCCTGTCTGCCTCAGTTACAGACTTACAGTAAGTTAAAATTAGGGTTTAGTCACTTCGGTGCATTACTCAGAGCCTCCGATGCAGCCATCGCTCACTTGCTTGATTGATCCATTGATTCCCGCAGTCACAGACTCACAGTAAGCTAAAATTAGGGTTCATTCACTTCGGGTATTGCTCAGAGCCTTCGATGCAGCCATCGCTCACTTGCTCGATTGATCCATTGATTCCCACAACTGTGCAACACTAATCGATCAGTAACTCAGTATTCAGAAGTTGGATCGGAAGTCTTGAACGTCGTTATTTTTTGGGCACCAGCCTTCGGGGGTTGATGTCGTTGATACCGCCAGACAGCCAGAGGTTCCAAAGTTTGAACGTGGAGTAAGGTGCTGCACTGCCGCAATCGATCCCAACTCGCATCGATCCACTCATCCCAGCAGGTGCCGCAATCAATCCCACTCATCCCAGTGCCGCAATCGATCCCAGCAGGTGCTGCATCGATCCCATATTCCCAACAGGTGCCTGCATTGACAACTTGTGCTCATGTGCAGACAACTATGCTAGAAATCTACTCCATCCGCACTGGATCTCTGCTGCATTTTGGACATTGAATTTTAGCTCGACTCATTGAACTTTCTCGACTCATTGAACTTTCTTTGTTGTTGATTCTATTTGTTCTTGACTTCTAATGTTTGTGCATTTGCAGGCAGGGTCGCAGGGTTCAGCTCGTCTTCAACACCTTATTTTTTGGCTCACAGGTATGGTCTTCTGTATCCTAATTATTTTTTAATTTTCTGTATATTTTTTTGAATTCGGTTCTCAACTTGGTTCAAGTTCGATCCAACAAACAAATCAGCTTTATCCGCCTTCTTCTGTTCATGCACCCAAATTCTGTCTATGCTGATTGTGTACATTCTGCTTTATTTTTTAACTGATTTTGATCCAGAAATGTTTTTATCTGCATATGTCGTGCTTGGCAAGTTGGTAGCTGTGGTTTGCCTGAATTGATATATGCGTTCTGATATGTTTCTCTTTCTTGCTTAAATTTTGTAAATTTCAGAGGAAGCCATCAGTCCTCGATTTTGTGATTATCTTAGTGACCTCTTGACCTCCAATGAATTTTTCATGAGGAAGTGACCCAATCACCCATACACTAGCACTGGCATTATATGAGAAACCTGCTTGATCCATCCACAGCAACTTATTCATTAGGAAGATTGCATCAGTAACTTCTTCAAAGGGATTTTTGAGCCATGAAATTCCTCAGTCTACTCCAGATCCTTTATATTGTATACTTGTCCCAAAATATTTGAACTTCAATGGCAGTACTGTACATTACATCAACCTTGCAAGTGCTTCCTGAGCTTATTAAATCATGCATGATGCCCTTTCCACTTCAACCAAAGCCTTGGCATTAAAAGAGTATGCAAATGGTGAGGGATGGCAACCAGCCATGGATCTGTTTTGAGTGTACTCCATCTGGGCATGCTTGAAATGTTGTTTTAATTTTTTAATTTTGTGGGCTTCTTCAGGGGAGATGGCTAAACGGCAGAAGTCTTTGAGGGACCACTACTTTGTGAGGTCCAAGGAAGTGGAAGTCATAGAATTGCTTTCCTCTGCATCTGAAGCCTCTTCTGGTCCTGACAGTAATTTTTCAGGCACTAATCAAGCTCCCCCTACAGATGCACAGATTGCACAAAGCCTGTGGAAGGAGCAGTGGTGCCTTCAGTTTGATTGGCTTTATTTCTGTCCAGATGTGGGAAAGGTGTTTTGTAAAGTGTGCAGGGATAAAGGGGGCCGTTCAACATATGCAAAAGAGGGCTCCAAAAATTTGAAAGTTAGTGCTTTTCAAGACCACGCTCGGTCCAATGAACATCGACGTCTTGTTTGGGCATTGCAAAGTGGTGGGAAAGTCATGGAGAAGGCAATTGTCCAAGGTCAAAGGGCGTGTGATGAGGCTGTGGCTTCTTTGGTTCGGGCAACATATTTTTTGGGGAAGCAATCCTTACCTTACTCCAAGTTCCCTTCTTTATACAAATTGTTGTTGAGTGTAAAAGCTCCAATAACCCTATCTATGTATCATGACGAGAAAGCGTGTGCTGATTTAATGTATTGCATTTCAGTTGTGATTCAAAAGAAAATTCTTAACCGTATTCGAAATTCACCATTCTATGGTGTTATGATTGATGAATCCACAGATATAAGTGTAACTGGGCACCTAGTTATTTTTGCTAGCATTATAGAAGAAGGTTTGCCTGTCACTGTCTTTCTTGGTCTGCTGCAGATAGAAGGGGGAAAAAAAAATGCAGCTGTGATTTATGAAACCCTGATTTCACACCTTTGCAGTTGGGGGCTGGATTTATGGAAATTTGTGGGCTTCGGTAGTGATGGCGCTAGCACCATGGTGGGCACTCACACTGGAGTGGCTGCACGGATCAAGAAGGAGGTAAACCCTTACCTTTTAGCTTGTCATTGTGTTGCACATCGAACGAACTTGGCAGCCCTTGATGCTGCAAAGGCACCGGATTGTAAGGTAATTTCTTCTGAGGTTGATTCTTTGTTAAATTCAGTTGCTGCTTTTTTTAACAAATCCGGTAAGCGCAAACATGCACTTACCTCCTTGCAAGAGGAGTTGTTTGATGCAAAAAAAACCATGAAACGTTATCACAAAATCCGGTGGCTAAGTAGGTGGCAGGCTGTCACAGCTCTCTGTGATTCTTTGGAATTTGTGCTTTCTTTCTTTCGTGATGTACAGGGCAAGGATTTGGCTCAAGCTACAGCTATCTTAGGAAAGTTGTCCCAATTCAAATTTATTTATGTGTTGTATTTTCTTGCTGACATCTTGCATTCTTTGGCTATGTTGTCAAGGTGTTTCAATGTAAATTTGTGGATGTCACCACCATAGGTAGCATAGTACGCACGGAGATAGCGCAGATTCGAATGTTGTTTATTGTAGAGAGCACCGATCTGAATACAGCCACATTCAACAAAGACACAGGATATCATGTGCTTCCAGAGTATGGCCCTTTTGGAGGGCATCTGAGGAAGCTTACAAGTGAGATTAGAGGCAAAATGTTCCATGGTTTTGAAATGCAGCGTTGTAGGTTAGGAATTGACTTGGAAGAGGCTTTGGTTTTTCAACGTTCTTTTGCAAAGGCGGTATGTGAAGGTTTGGATGCCAGATTTCGGGACAATGACATCATCTCTTGTTTTAAAATTCTTAATCCTTCTAATATGCCATCTAAGCAGGTTGGTTTGCAAAATTGGGGTGTCACCGAGTTGGACACTTTGCTTGGATTGTATGGAGCTGATCGCTCACATTCAGGTTTTTCCTTACCCCCTCTTCTTAATGTGCAAGCTTGTAAGCGGGAGTTTTTGTCCTTCAAATTGCAGTGCACAACTGAATGGATGGACAAAAACTTCAGAGATTTGTGGGGTATGATCACATGGAATCATACCCTACAAACACGATATCCTAACTTGCTTATTTTTGCTGAATTAGCTAGAGTGCAGTGTGTCTCAACAGCTACTTGTGAGAGAGCTTTTAGTGTCCAGAACTTGATTAAAACTCGTGTTCGAAACAAGTTGGGAAGCAAAAACTTGGAAGCATTGGTTAGAGTTGCTTTAGAGGGACCCGAGGAGGACTATGATGATATACTCCATGATGCCATACTCTTGTGGAAGAATGAAACAAAATACAAACATCTCTATGCTAACCCGTCTACCTATTTGTCTGATCTAGATTCTAGCCCAAGCAATGCATCTTCCTCATTTGGAGATGTACATCAGCAGGAGACACAATTGTCTTAGTTTGTTATGACTTATGTGACATTGTTGTATTTATTTTTCCATGTGGTTTTGATTCTTGTGAATGTTGTTTTCATTTTTGTGAATGGTGTTTTGTAGGTGTGTTGTACTAATTGTGGGCATGTCGTATTAACCAGCCTCTCCAAAATGCATGGATCCTTTCTTAGATCTGTGCATTTTAGGAAGGCTACATCTTTGGCCCTAAATCGGTAGGGGCAATGCCAGGTTCAAATCCTGCCAAGGATTTTGCAATATGTAAATGAACCCCTCTCAAAGCAAAACAAAACAACTTAAGGAAAATAACCAAAAAAATATAGAACCGACTAGATTTACAAACTTAAGGAAATTTTCCAAATGAAAATAGAGTATGGCGGCAATGCCACCGGAAGGAAAATTAAGTTGTAGGAAATGAACCGGGATTTTTTTCTGACTTTCGGCACACTTCCGGACAAATTTGAAGAAATCCGAGGCAAATGAAGATTTTTAGGAAATCTACCGATTTTCCCACAGAACTTCCCGGACTGTGGTGTGTACCCTCAACTTTGCTCTCAACTTGAATTGAACTGAACTTATTATATGTTGCATTTATTGGAAGCTGAAGCGGAATTCCGAAACTTCCCAAGTGCTTCCCAAGTGCCCTCAGTAAGATTCAGTGCATTCATAAATTCATACCTTCTCGTTCCAAACTTGAAAGCTGAAGACCTTCGCAGACTAAAGACAGTGCCATCTATAAGTTCAGACAGGATTATTAAGTGGCAGTGCTGTATTTCTGAGATTTTATTCAGTATATATGAAATGAGAGTTATTTGTAGGGTACCATCTCTCATTACCCGTCCAGTGAAGGACACACTCAACAGCAACTTACTTGTGTGTGGACAATGGAGTATTGGACACATGCACGTTGCAGAGTTGCAGCCAACCGACTTGCAGGCCACAATAAACAGAAATCCATGAGGATTTGGATTAACTTACTCTTTTGTTGAATAGTGAAGAGGAATATTCGAACTGAATAGTCAATAAATGCCACGGGCCCTTGTAAACAACCCAAAGTATGACCCGCAAAAGACCCATAAGGTAACCACACTTAAAATTGCACAAATAAATAGTTTCCATTATCATATTGAAAAAACTTTTTTGTGGGGTCTTGTTGGTAGTCAAGAGGGGATTCTAGATTCTCTTAGAATGCATTTTTTTGAACACCATATGAATAAACTACATATTTTTAAAGTGTTGAAAATAGGTGTTTTTATAACCGATAATAGGCTCTCATGAATACTGGAAGTACATTTTAGGTAAGAATCTAGAGTGTATGGTTTTAGAAAGCAGTCAAAATTAGGTGTGATTACCTTACCTACGGTAAAAACACCCACGACCATTTGTAAACCCATTTCTAACCAGTAGAGTACCAGACTCTTTGTAAAAGTTTCCCCCAGAGTGTAATCAAACCATTTCCATACTTAATTGTGATTGGTTCATTTTTTATTTTCTAGATTTCAATTTTATAACAAGTCTATGTGATAGTTTCAGTAGTCTAGAGAGCTTCCACTCTGAAAATTCTTAGTAATTGCAAGTCTTATCCAAAAATTAATTTCTTTTGAAAATTTGTGATACTACGAAAAAAAATTCTTTTTCTGGCACGCTTGTATTTTTTCCTCTTTGGCAATGATATTCCATTTTATTTGTTTAAGAAAAAAGAGGGAAGAAATTAACTTCTTTGGATGGGCTGGCCAATGGGGGATTCATTTTCCACAATTCCTAGTGAGGATTGGTAGGACATGACAGGCTCTTTGGATTCATCAGGCTTTTGAATTTGGAGGTAAAGCATGACAATCTGTAGTAGGTACAATGTACCCTCAGAGCATCTCTAGTGGGTCTCGCCACACTACCACGTTAAAGGGTTTGGTGCAGCCTGTGGAGATGTGGCGTCCCACTAGTTGCAACCTCTATCATTTTCACGCTTGTTGCGCCACTTCTTGTGTCCCACACTTGACGCTACAGCGCCTAGACAATTTGACTTGCGTTGCATCAAGTGAGTACGACGGATTTCAATGGCACCTCAAGGTTGTAGTTTGGCCGGCAGGAAGAGCGGACAACATGGTGGGCTAGCAACAGAGTTTTCTAAGGCTGCAGTATGATCTACGTTGGAGTTTGAAGCAAGGTAACAAACTGCACTTAAAAAAAATTGAACTAAAAACCTTAATATTTATAGCTTTTGAAAAATATGAAAAATTTGTCAATCATGTATGGTTAAGCTTTGTAGTGGGGCTTTCATTAAAGATCTTTTAAGTGTAGAAAAGGAAAATATTACTTGAGAATTTCTTCCATTGTTCTTCATATTTACTTGCACCTCAAATCAATTAAATTGTTATTTAAGAATCTTCCAATTTGTTGTCACTTATCAATATAAAAATTATAATATTTATATATTTCTATAAAACAAATAGATAGTTTTTACACTCAAATCTAAAGAGTATTTTTTTTTTCATTTACCTAATATAGCACTTTCCAATTTGGGAGCTAAGTATTTATATGAATGCTTTCAATCTCAGTCATCATGCTCTTCTAAAAATTGTATTTGGTAGTGGACAAAGAGATGATGTATTTGTTGAAGTAAATGATATATCAAGAGATATATTAAGAGATATATTATGAGTTGACTTTGCTTATAATTAAAATTATAGTTGGATTTTACTTATATTTAGAAGTTGTTTATAGCCAAAGTAAAAGATAAATTTGTATATAAAGAAGGCAATATAATATAGAGATTTCATCCCTTTCTTACATTTTGTTTTTATCTTCATTGCAATATATTTGTGCTTGTGTTCTTCCTCTTTCAATTAATATAATCTAAAACTAAAGAAGTTTTATTTAGATGTATAACTCCAGTTTGAACATCAAGATCTAAGTGGTAGAATAAGAACACTATTAGTTCAATAATAGGAGAACATTTACTTTAAGGACTCCACGAACATATAGAATATAAATTGGCTTTAAAAGATATGACTTTATACAGTGGATCTATTCATCTAATTGGTTTGTTTTCTTTGTATTCTAATCTGTATAAGGTAATGTATTTCTCTAGGTTGTTCACACATATAACAATATTTTTAGATGCCACATTAGAGATGACAACTTCCTTGAGAGCAACTAGTCAGACGAAAGAAGATATTTTAGAGTTGGATTTGACCACATGTATCCTAGCAAGTCCCCTTTTGGAAGGTTGACATCACAAGAGTGCTATTTATCTCCTTCCTAGCTTGTTTTGGCACTGCACTTGTGTTTGAAATTTTGATGTTGTGCTCCAATGTTGGTTTCCTATAGTGTGGTAGAAGCGTATATTGTTTCTTGATTCCCTCCGTTCTTTGACATAATTTTGTCTAGTATTGCTATTCTTTAGAATTGTTGAAAGAAGCTTTGGTGGCGACATATTTGTGCATTGCAACAATAAGGAGCCGCACTTTTGGTGATGAATGCCATGCATTAAAGTATTCAATTTGACAAGCTTCATTTGTGTGGTTTCATCACTTGATATTAGGAGAAATAGACAATGTGTTATTTTGCTATGATTTGACAGAAACTCTAGTATAATTGTATGTGTATAGGAACTATGGTATTATCCTAAGTCTACAAATGGAGTGTGAAAGTTATCAATAAGTACCCTAAAAAGGTTTTGGTATAATATTATAGATTGAATTTATTAGTATTATTTATTAGTAGATGGTGTAGATATATAGTGTTTTAGTGGTGGATTATCAATTATAATAATATACATAATAAAGGATTCTACAAGCAATAATGCAATCAGCATTGAAGCATGTAAATTTTTCTTTATATTTTAATTTATGTGTAATAATAAGGACTAGGCAAGCAATAATGAAATTCACATTTAAGCATGCCTATGTTTTCAATAATTTTTGTTGAAAAAATTGCACATATTAGTCTAGTTCTTGTGGTATAAATTTCATATCAATTCAAAAAGTTATGATTGACTAAGAAGCATTTTAGCAGAGGTAGATTCAACCATAGATGGTTTTTTTCACAACTGATTCTAAAAAGCTTCAAAAAATATGAAACAAATTGGATTAGATGTGGATTTCACTTGCTTTTCAAGGACATTTTCCAAAAGAAAAATTTCAAAATGTTTCACCTCCCTAAAATTCAATTCTTATCCTTTGATGGTCTATGTACACACATCCTACCTTAATGGATGGACGTGTGCGACTTGAAATAATCAAGAACTAAAATGGTTGAACTATAATGTGCAACATCAAATTAAGAATATCAGTTTGATTAAAAGATTTTGATGGTTAATCAAAAGTGCTTACTTAGTAGAAGGAAATCAACAGTCTTTGGCTTGTATGCTATCTTAACCATGAGAGAACTTCACTTTGTAAGCACCATTAGCAAGACTAGGGTGAACTACCCCCCTCACTCATTGCCCTAGGAAAACACTCCAATTTTTTTTCCCCATGCATGATATAATTTGCAAATAATATAGAGGCAAAAAATAAAAAATAAAAACCTTCAACAATGACTCTCAAACAAAGAAAAGAAGCAAGAGCTACTAACAAGTTTCTTAAACCACCCTTCAAAAGAGCTCCCACTTTTGGGAGCCCAATTCATCTATCCCATACCGTTCAATTTTTTTGGGATGTGCCCAATAGTGTTGCTCAAAGGTGCTTGATTTTGTTGCATTAAATTCTTTCTTGATTTCCTAACAAAATGACCTCTGATGCGGCTTGCAATTGGGGGGTTGCTGGGGTCCCGGCAACGTGCCACTCAATATGGTTTCCAACAGTCTGGCACATCCATCTCGCGCAGATTGTTGGAGATGCTCTCAACAAGGTTGGAATTGGACAACAAAGTGCTGTTGATTTTTGTGCCGGGATACATTGCTCTCCACTATAACAATTTTTCTTTGCAAGTCAATGTGAGTCATACCTTTTGCTCTCCAAACACCTAAGAATTGAACTTGAATGAGCATCTGGGTGACTTAATATTGCCACAAATTTTCAAAAACAACCAATGAAAGGGCACATGTTATGTTGCAAGGATGTCCACTCAAGATCTAAAGTACCTTGGCTATGCTCTCAAATTTGTAAAACATTACTTGAGTGCCAGAAACTTAACAACAATCTCACGTGAGATTGTTGTTAATTTTACGTACATAAGTGAAAGTCCACTTTGTGTCTTGCAGCTCAGCAGTGCTATTCTGTGAGCCTGTGAGCGGCGAGCGGGAATACTGTGAGCAGGGAGCACTGGAACTAGAAAAAATAGTATAGATATCAATAATAGTGGAAAATAAAAGGAGAATCCAAACATTTTGGGCTAAATTTGAAGTTCATTATAAATTTCAGGGTCTAGGTCCCCAGACCTATCACCGTGGACCTATGACCGTGGATAAAAATTATTTGTATTAGGGGTGTTGTTTATCATAATAGCATATAATGATGAGAGTATACATTGTAAAGACGAGGTGAAAGATGCGAAAGATGAACCTGACAATGGAAGGAAGGATATATAAAATTTAACCTTCAATTACAAGATTTTCCCAAAGAAAAATTTATACTTTTGTCCACAAGTGTAACTTCAGTCAAAAGTAATTTACATTCAGATCTCAGTCACTCTCAGGCTCTAGGGTTCCTAAGTATCAAACAGAACCTTGTTTGGAACGTTAATGATACCAGCCCGAATGAGGAGGCGCTTGACCTCATTAAAGCTGAAGCTTGGAGAATGTATGAACTTGTCATCTACTAGGTTCATTTTGCAAAAGTAACGAAATAAGTAATAGAGATGTTTGCAGTTAACATATTGATGGCGTCCACCAATTGCTGAAACAGCCATGTCCACAAAATCAGGACAAGTACACTCCGAGTACATGCCCAGTGTGATTCGGTAAACTTTGTGTCTAGGCTCCATTCCAGATTGAAGGGAGATTATGGCTCCAAGTCCGGGAAAAGGAAGCATAGTGACTCCTAAGATTGTTCCTTTGACGTTCCCAGCACTCTCCCACTTATTGCGATGCTCTGTAGTAGGAGCATTTGCAATACGTCTAATAGGCTTGTTTTGGCGAGTTGTTGGATAGGTGTGTGCATGCACAGGGATAGGCTGATCATACATGACCGCCTCAAAAACATTTGACATCGTGAATAATCGTCGAGGTGACATAGGTGGTCGGTCTTGGAGCTGGAATCCAGCTTCCTGCAGCAGAAGTGTTTCTTGATGAGATAAACTAGTGCCTGTCAATACAGGCCAGATGTCTCGTACTTCAGGCCAATCAATTATCCAAGAACGTTTAGAGCCTCGTATGCAACGGTGAACATCATCTGGGCAGAACCAAAAATCTGTCACGATCTTCTTATTTCCTCCGTACTATTTTTTGCGTCCGCGGTATGTAGGACCTGGAGTGCCTTTGCTTCCTCTTGCAATTTTGGCAACGCAACGGATGTTTGATCCTCGCTGCTGGACATGACATTTGCAGCTAGACTTGTGGGATAACCTCGCAATATGCCATTGAGAAGTGTCACAATCACTTTCCAACGCAGTAGTGATATGTGGCACATGCTCACAGTTAGCCACTTCGTTCCTATCCCTGATAGACTCCGTAGGTGTGCGTGTAGACCGAGTCATAACTCTTGGCTGAGAGAAGTTCACCTTGTCCGGCCGATGGGAATCACCATCCGACCCAATAGGGAGATCTAGTTTGCGCTTACTGCTACCAAATACCTCTTCACCCTCCAAGTGCGGACCACGCGTTGCAACCTCAGCTGCTCTAGGAATGACATTCAACGCCTCCGCAATCTTCTTAGGGTTGCCGCTGCGTCTAGCACCTCTTAACTTTAGCTCCTCTTTCGATGGACCTGACCTTGACGTTGTGCCGTTCAAGAAAGACCGGTAATTTGTCATTTGCATGAATGCTCGAATGCAATCATCACAGGTGGCGGCAAACAAGTCATTACTGCGATTACCCGACTGCTGCAACCATTTGTTGTGGACTGTTTCAGATAAGTTGCATGATGGCATGTCTGCAATTTCCTCAACACTCAGTCCCTGTAAAAGAATTATTCTTGTTAGTCCTACAATTGTTAAGGCTGAAAAGACTCAGGCTTTAGCTTGCATAGGCATGGCAAAGCATTCATGATTTTGATCTCGTCAGCAGGCTGTGAAGGCACCTCTCGGCTCCGAGAGGTATGGCATCCTATTATTGGTTTGATCACAATCATAGTTTTTCGTAATAATAATTTCGTAACAGAGAAAGCCATCTCAAAATGATAGTGCAAAAGAACAAAAGCAACAGAACTGAAGGAGGGATCTAAATATATCATTTGCATAAAGCCTCCCCATTGGCGATATCGGAAGTGCCAAAAAGCGAGCCACAACTCCAATTCACGCAGAGCATCTTCTGAGGCTGCCCCGGATGATAACCACCAAGATCGAATGGCCAAATACTTTATCTCAACTTCCTCCATAGTGATTGAGTCTTTATATTGCTTGCATAGACGTATATGTTGGTATTGCATATCCGGTTTGATGAGCTTCTGGGTATGCCGGTGCAACAAAGTACTCCAGTGCAAAAGACATGTTCTTTCGTGATTGACCATCTCCATTTTGGGGTTCCCCGTACCGTATACAATTCGAATGGCATTCCAATTTGCTTGCGCGCTATCTGCCATGAAGCCCTTGAAGTTTGTATTCACTACGCCGTTGCGTCTCATGACATCATTTAGTAACCTCCACATAATACACTGGATCTCAGTATCTTCAGATTGCATGTCACAAACGGCGATTGTCATCACCTTTCTACATCCTGTGTCATAGACATGGCAGGCCATGGTGGTCCAATCCTTTACTCGTTTTACGTGATCAAACATGAGCCACGCGTTCTCCAAATCTCCTCCCACTTGCATACGCTTCACCAGGTCTACCCTACTATCAGGTCCATCGACCAACATCTTAAACAAGTACACTTTTTCTTTTCCCTGTCCAGGAAAAATGCTCTTATGAATGTATTCAAACTTTAGATTTCGTTTCATATTCATAATGCTATCTATGACCCCACCTTTTCCAGTGCTACAAAATGAAGAAATAGTGTTACGGATGTTCAGGGAACTAAGGATCTGGAACCTATCCATGACATCTTCCAGCGACTTCCCCCGCAGCAACTCCTTTGGACCTTCACCGTTGTGTATAAGGTAGTTCTCCAGAAATTGTTTACTAGCTGCAAGAGCTATGGCTGAGTTAGTGGCACTAGGGGTTTTTAAGACTTCACCTGCAATGAGCTCCAAAATGGTGTCTAAGGACTCTCTACAGGTTCCAGAAGCAACAGGATGCATGTGATTACACTACAACAAAACCAGTGTTTTATGACTGCAAAATACGACTGCAATGAGTTGTAAAATCAAAAAATATAACTGGCCGCAGAAATTACTGTAGATGACTGCAATATGACTGACATGAGTCATTACCGACAAGTCGCTTCGGACATCAGTCATATTGGCAGTCATATTTTTTGGGGGGTATAATTATCCATAATTAGCCGTATTTTGCCAACAAGGCGTATATTTTGACTATCTTTGAGGGCTTGACTTTTTATTAAGTTGCCCAGGCAAACAAAAATAAATCCTACGTGGCATGTGACTCCACGTAGTCAATTTTTTTGAATGACGTGGAATATGACTGCGGTCAGTCATATTTTGGCTGACGTGGAATATGACTGCGGTCAGTCATATTTTGGCTCATGTGGCATATGACTGCGGTGAGTCATATTTTGGCTCATGTGGCATATGACTGCAGTGAGTCATATTTTGGCTCATGTGGCATATGACTGCGGTCAGTCATGTTTTGGCTCATGTGGCATATGACTGCGGTGAGTCATATTTTGGCTCATGTGGCATATGACTGCGGTCAGTCATATTTTGGCTAATGTGGCATATGACTTTGTATAGTCATATTTTTTGTAGATGTGGAATATGACTCTTGTTAGTCATATTTTTGAATGATGTGGAATATGACTCTTGTGAGTCATATTTTATTAATGTGAAATATGACTCTTATGAGTCATATTTTGGTTGATGTGGTACTTCATGTGGATGTCATTGGTAGTTTATGACTAATTGCAGTCATATTTTGGAAAATACAAAGTCATATATTGGAAAAGACTCCATGTAGTTAAAAATGAATACGTATGATTTTAAAGATATACAAGAGATAATCATATTGGAAAGAAAGAATGTAAGAAGGAAAGCAACTCTCATCATTAACATTATTAATCACCAATACAAAACATATATACTACAATGAATCATTTACAAAATTCAAAAAGGCCTATATTCCTTACAATAATGTGAAGATGGCTCTATTGGGTTGCAAGTAGCCTCCATTGACTTTGTTTCAACTTTTGGTGCCTGCATAAACAATTAAAGAAATGGGAGGTTAATTTTTAGTGAATGAAAAACAAAGCTCAACCTTCAAAGGCTTACAACAACACAAAATATGTAGCTCAAGTTTAGGGTAGGAAAAATAAGAATGATGATAGAGAAAACAAGAAGAAGAAATAGACAAGTACTAAAAGATAACAATAAGCAAGAGTTAAGATGCAACAAGAAACAAGAAGCAACAACTAAGACACAATAGGAAACAAGAAGCAACAACTAGGATACAACAAGAAACAAGAAACAACAACTAGGACACAACAAGAAACAAGAAACAACAACTAAGATACAACAAGAAACAAGAAGCAACAACTAATACACAACAAGAAACAAGAGTTAAGATCCAACAAAAAGAAACAAGAAGTAAGAATTAAAAAACAACAAGAAGAAACAAAAAAAAGAACTAAGAAGAAGATAAGAGTTAAAATGGTAGAGAAAGAATGAGTTTAGATGCAATAACAAGAAACAAGAAGCATGATTAGAACTAAGAAGCAACAAGAAAGAAGAGATAAGATGCAACAAAAGACAACAACTAAGAAACAATAACAAGTATGAGCTAAGAGACAATAAAAGGCAAGGAAGAAGGGCCAAAAGAAGTGGCGGCTAGGGTTTCAAGATCCTAAAAAGTGGCGGCTAGGGTTTCAAAACCCTAAAAAGTGATGGCTAGGGTTTTAAAATCCTAAAAAAAGTGGCGGCTAGGATCTCAAAATCCTAAAAAAGTGGTGACTAGGTTTCAAAATCCTAAAAAATAGGTGAGTAGGATTTCAAAATCTTAAACAATGTTTTTTCTAAATTTTTTTTGAATTGCCCGTATTTTTCTTGGGTTGCCCAAAACAAAAAAATGTCACTACTATGGAAATATGACTGACAATATGACTTAACGTTCTCCAAACATGTTCCCTACGTTCCCTATGAAGTACTTTGGTATTCCTAATGGTCGTATAATATATACTTATGAAGTAGAAGGCCCAAAAATGACTGACAATCATATTTTGCAGTCATATTTTTCCTCAATGTGTTGGCCTTCAAGAATATGACTGCAACTAGTCGTCAGTCATCCTCAGTCATATTTTTGCAGTCATAAAATACCCGTTTTCTTGTAGTGTTACTCAAATGGATGCACGCTCTCGTCATCCCTGGAGTATCACTATAAACGTAATAAACTCTAGCATCACAAGTACTGACGTAGTGGGGTGAACTTTTGCATATTTTGCAAAGAACAGTAGAATCCTTTGGAGAGACTGCACCAATATAGAAAGGAATAGGAGTATATCCACACCATTCAGTCTCATTCCGCTTGGAAGATCGCCTGAAATAGTCACAATCGGAATTGTTACAAATCAAATGACCTGCACAAGATGATTTTCGGAATTTCAAGCTATCCTGATTATGGATATTGGATGTAATGGTCTGACACCATGCATGCCCATCGTATCGTTTATCCATACCTTGTAAGTTCCCAGCAGCGGATGATGAAGACGGAGCACGACGAGAAGACAACTCGAATACTACGTTTCCATCAAAGTCTGCAGGAAGGTACTGTACTTTCTGATGGTCGAGCAAATCATAATCTAATGCAGCAACCTCGTTCCTAGATCCGCGAATAGATGCTAGTTTGCGAAGGCACCCAACGATACTGTGCCCGACTGAAATATTTGGGTGAGTTGGTGGTCTTGAGTGAGTGGACAAAGCAGGACTAGTAGTAGGCGTGGAGTACCTACCGGATGTTGTTTCCTGGACGTCACTACAGACACATCTAGGAAGCGTTGTTGCAAGACCTGGTTGACTAGGCAACTCTCCCTCCGACTCACTAGATAAATCTATCACAGGGACATTAACTTCTAGCTTCACTCGGATAAGTTGAATCGGAGTCGTAGCAATTGTAATGCGATCATTGTCCACAGAAGTTCCTATATTTTGGCCTACAAACGGCATGTTAACAGTGGAGTGGTCTGACTCCCGTGGCAACCTCTCAGTAGAAGTATCCCGCATGATAGAAGGCAAACCATATACCCTATAACGCCCTCGACGGAGGTGCCAGCAATGACCGTCCTCTAGAACTAACTTTGGCATATGGATGGACTCTTTTAAGTGCCCCAAATCAGACATGACTTCCTCCTCAACATAAATACTAGATTGGAGAAATCCGAAACGAACATAAAGGAGGTGAGAAGACACTATAGCATACCTTGCTTCTCCTAAAGGCAGAACTAATGGAATTTCATGGCCATCCGCTCTAATGGTGGCCATTGACGAAGCAAACTTGGACACACTTGAAATGAAAACACTTTTACAGCAACCATAGAAATCAAAAACTCCTAGTGAATGAAGTGATCCAGACGTAGAAATTATGCGGGCATATACTTGTCTTACAACGGGAACTTAAGAAGATAGGAATAATGTGTCTTCATTGCGTATAATGATGCAGTACTATCAGTAGCCCCCAATTTGGATGTCTAAAATCGCCGCCCAAATGTATATTAGGAGTGAGTACTCTTAAAGCGAGACAGTATCTAACCTAAGTCATAAATGAGAGTAATTCAAAATTCAAGGACCATGTGACATGTCTGTAGATTTGGGATACATATAGAGAGGAGTCCACTTAGACACCTCCTACTTTTCTACCAGAACACATGTATAGGACCTTTGCCCCCCATCCCATGATACATCACGGCGTCATTGCAGAGTTGTCCCATAAAATCATAAAAAATCTAGCTGACCTATATATATGATGACAGGAAGATTTTGAAAACGGGCTAAATCTAGAGTGACTGATTTCAACAGCTCTTGGAACTGTCCGTCACTACCAACTGACAAACAAGTATTAGATATAACATGTGAACTCAGTTGTGGTTGCCGAAGTTCAGGTTCACAGTCGGGGTATACTGTTCAGAGGCGCTGAGTCTAAATGAAATTACAAAAGGAGAGTAGGAGTTTCAAATTGGTCATTAGGATATGTATGGACATCTTAGTTAGAGGATTTTGGAAGGGTCATTACCTTCTGAAAGTAATATGAACTATTAGTCTCATGCCTTTAGCACAACACATACCCGACCGTGGTTTATTGAGTAAAGCGAGGAAATCCAAAAAGAGAGGAAGGTCCCATTTCTCATCACGAAAGGAGTTAACCCGTGCATGATTGAGAAGGCAAAGTATTGAGACCAAGAAGAGAGCGGCCCTGCTGTGTGGGACATTCTACATCGAAGACTACAAAGCGTCCAAAGCCTCCAGCGACCATTCTGTAAGTCCCGCATGATCGCATGACCATAATTTGCTTCTTGAATTACATTTACTTCTGGAACTAGAAATCAACTAAGCGTCTCTTGCATGATCATTATCATTCAATGTTGAAAGTGACCCTTGAATACAGATTCGACAATACCTACATTAGGAAATAGATGCCCCTAGCATTGTTCCAAATTTTATAACTTGGGGCAATTCTAAGTTTCTAACAATCACACATTGTCTCGTAATTCATAGAATCGGGATTAAGTAGCGTTCCATTTTCCTGTTCTATAAGCTGATGTTCTTAGAATCGGGATAGTCTACATGCACATGGAACTTATCGGGAAACCAAATTCTAAGAGGTCCGTGGGAAAAGACGAACGAAACGAAGCTCGGTGCGCGTCTGGTTCACTTCTATGGGGATAGTTTTTAGGATTTAGGGTTTTGTGAGCTGCAAGTTCCTGCTACCTTAGCATCAATTTCACTCTTCCTTGCTCTCTTCCTCAGGAGACCGAAACAATGGTGCGGAAGCCAGCGACCAGGAATGCAGCTCCAAAAAGACGCAGCCGCGACGGAGATCGCGTCAACGACGAGCGGGATGGGGATTGCGAGAACGACAAAGGGGCGAGAGACAGAAGCAGTCCCGAGAAAACGCATCGGGCAGAGCCTGCGAGCGACGCCGGAGAAACCCCGACAGTCCAGGGTAACAAGGTGAAATTCTTTTGTTTCCTCCTGCTCGTCGTTTGGTCTTGTGTATCAGGTCCCAGCTCGTGTCCGGTCCCTCTCGACGCCAAGAGCCCTAGCTTGCTCCCCCGACGTGATCCCACTGGGAGGGGTGATCGGGTATTTGTATATTTTTTTGGGTTATGTCCCGCTTGTCATTTTGTCTTGTGTATCAGGTCCCAGCTCGTGTCCGGGCCCTTTTGGCGCCGAGAGCTCCCAGCTTGCTCCCCCGACGTGATTCCACCAGGACGGTTGATCGGGTGTTTGTATATTTTTTTGGGTTATGTCTCGCTCGTCATTTCATCTTGTGTATCAGGTCCCAATTCGTGATTGTGCCCTCTCGACGCCGAGAGCTCCCACCTTGCTCCCCTAACGTGATCCTATATTTCGTGATACCGCGGACCACATTAACTTTGAGTGCTGTACTGTTTTCCAGATTCTGCCCGAGGTTACTCCTGATCCTGAGGTGGACATGGAACCTGAGAATGTTGAATCGCATGTCCCTGATCAGCCGGACATTTCAATGGCTGAAGACATGGAATAGGACGGATCCGAGGCCGATGATTTAGAGCCAGTGGATCACTTCACTTTGGAGGATGCTCTACGTAGATCCCAGAAAGTGAATTCGGTGTCGTCCATCTCCAGTCTCCGAATGAAGCCTCATTCCGTATCTCGACTCCGAATTCCATTGTGTCGCCTGTCTGCGATGCCTATGGTTAGACCAGCATTGAAGTCTGACTTGACTAGGCTAGCTGAAGAATTTGTCTTTGGGTACAGGGATGGGTCGGTTGTCTTCTATGTTTCAATTACAAATGAACAGGGGGAGGAGGAGCACGTCAAAGAGAGTGAGAAGGTTACATGGGGACCTCTTTGGAATGAAGAAAATGATGTTTTTAATGGAATTTTGAGTTCTACGCCGGAGTTGAAGCATCTCCAGAACTCTAAGTTCTTTGTATGCGATGGTAACCATCGGCTTCTCACTTGGTCATCATATATTTCTCTTCACCATGATAACGACCGAGATTGGCATGTTTCCGTTGACTCTATATTATTAGAGACAAAGGGGCGGATTGGAGAAGTCATGCATGTTATGCACGACATAAATAAGTACATGCACAAATCTCTCCTCCTGTTTTGTGACTCTTTTGTCATGTTTTCCTATGAGCCAAGGGATTCTGACGAATTGTTTGATTTGTAATTACAGACACACTGAGAATTCATTTATCCGGACAAGCTTGGTGCACACCTTGTACCGGGTCCGCAAATACGGAGTCATGCCCTTGGATAAGTTTGCCGATCACTTGAGTGCCTCTGAGATGTTACAATTCACTCAAAATTTGAGGAAGTCATGGTACAGCATGTCGTTAGAGGTGTTTACGGCATTCATTTATTGTGTAAGTGTCACTGTTCCCCTTGAAGTACACTTCAGTTACATATATTCTCCAGTTCTCATTGCTTTCTTATCTCACTTGTCTTATCCATTTTCCGTTTCAGTATGAGATAGTTGTCGCAGCAGATACAGCAGTGAGGTTGTATAAGGAAGACATGCCAATGGAGGAGCAGACAGAGAATAGAGTTCTGGCTGCAATGAGACTAGGAACGAAGGAGAAGACAGCTGTCTTGACCAAAAAGTTGGAGAAGCTCATTGTTGTGGCTAATCCAAGTCTCGGGAAGGAGTGGCTTAATGAGGTGAGTTCTCATTTTGACAGATTTTCAATTTCTCAATGTTGTTGAATGTATTTGTAATTCTAATTTTTCCAATGATTCTGTGAAGATTGAGCGCCATTGGTGTACAAATACTATCCCGAAGATGACTCTTGACAAGCTGCAGATGATTGCTACTTGCAATGTATCGTCAGAGCACAAAATCATGTGGTTACGTTGGTGGAACTCGTCCACCCAAACTAGAGAGGCTCGTCGATTTCCTATGAAGCCCGTGGGTGAAAATGACTTAAAAGCCTTCTTAGTCAAGGCGTGTTGGTATGCAAGGGTGAGTGACTTCAACTGGTGTTTGATCTCCCCACTGTTCTCTACATCATTTGAATTCGTAACTTAAATCTCTCTACAGGAGTTGACTTGCATGTTGATGCTTACCATCCACCGCTTCCATTTCTTGAATGTTTAGATACAAGATGCAGTAACAGAAATGTTTGACAATATCGTCAAGAAGGATAATTTGGATTTGGCCATGGACTCGCCTCAAGAACCCGAGGTTTTAGCTGAATACATCGAGGGCTGGAGAATCCGACTGTGGGATCATTCATTCCTTTCTCACTTCAGAGGCCACGATGTCTTCAAAAAGTCTGATTTGTTTTCGAAGCACAAGGATTCTGACCTCGTGGTCAAGCGAGTAATATTCAGGTATATTTTTATTTGAACTGATTATTGTCAAATGCAATCAAATTTTGTTTTCTGGGGATCTCGTTTATATCACAGCTCTGAGACGTATTTACCTTGTCAGGTACTTCAAGTACGAGCTGCTTCCAAAAGCAGCAATTGCGAAGCGCGACCTGCCTCCATTTCTAAGTACATGGCTAGACGTTTCCACCGAACACTGCATGTTTTCTCCTTCACAATTGCAGTGGTGGACAAGTGCTCACTTGAAGTTCGGAGCATGGTATTTGGACTGCCCTCCTGAATTCACAACTCTACCGGAGGAGAGATTGAAACGTTCCATTGACTCCCAAGAACTTGTGCCTGAGTACAACGAGTTCAATGGCTTGGACGAGGATGCTAGAGCAAAGGCAATGAAGAGGAGGGAGGAGGCCGACAAGAAGATTGCCCTGAAGAACTCCGAGGCAGTCGACAAGGCGCTTCAACGAGTGACGAAGAAGAAGTTCAAAACTGCTGAGAAGGTGAAGGTGACGTCTAAGGAGAAGAATGTGGAGCAGACTCCAAAGCAACCGATAGCCGGTTCATCTGTCGTGGATCAGGGTTCTCGATTGCAGACATCCATTTCTAGAGGCTCCAAGCGTGGATCGGAACGATTAGCACTCACGGAAGCGGGCTTAGTTCGTGGACCCACTGTCATTGACTTGGTCAATGACACTGACATCTCCATTGATGAATTCATTTGCAACTTGTCTCTAACGGTAGTTCTTGCTGATCCACTGCCTCCGCTTTACCATGACATACTAAAATTCATGGAAAAGGTGCGGCCCTCTCCTCTCATCTACAATGTCATTTTCACTCACTTGTTATTTTTTTTGTGTATTATACTGAATTTCCTCTTAATTGCAGCACGCAGCGGATAAAGATCGATCCTTCAAAGGAGTTCGGAGTACGTTGCCACGGGTGGACCTCATCATCGTCGACATGCCTGAAGGGCTACCTGTTCCTACTGTATCCAAGCCTCTTTCTGCCATTCCAAAGTGGAATCAATGCTCCGATTCCTGGCTTGAATCTCTTTTTGAATTCACCGATGGACATTTACAGGATGATGGAGCACTACTTATTATTTATCCTTACAGGGCCCAAACCCAAGCTGACATCCGCAGCTATGCAGATTCCTATGCTTTCAAATTACGGAAGGAATGGTGGGGGGCAAACCGCTTGCACTTAATGTTGCCCTTGGATCGTTCATTGACGGTAATGTCCCCTCTCGTGCCAAGTTCTTAGCTTCACTTCAATATTTTTGCATTCTGGTAAGAGCTGAAGTGACATTGATTATTTTTGTTTTGCAGACATTGCGTTTTGGAATTCAGTTGTTTGTGAGGAACTTGCCGAACGTTGGTCTTTCAAAGTTTGCATTCCAGCCCTGTCCGACATTGCTTGCACTCAGGGTGGATGTTGAGCGTGACGACATTATGCAGAACTTTACTACCTCGGAAACGATGGCCATGGACAAGGGTACTCCATGGAGAGGGGCGCGTGAGAAGGACCCTCGATTTATGGCCATGTTCATTGAAGCGTCATCTATCCCGGGTGACATGGTTCTAGATTGTACGGCTTCAATTGGTACATTGTAGAACCAACCCTTCACGTGTTAATGATGCAAATTACATTTCAAAGCTGTTGCACTTGATGTAGTCAAATTTTAATTTCAATTCAATGTTCATATTTCAGGGGCCTCAATCTACGCTTGCAGGCTTCTAGACAGGCACATTATAGCCCTAGAAGAAGACAAGGCCATCTTCGATGCAATGTTGGCTCCTCTCATTCGTCTAGTTCATGTTGTTCCTGTAACACCTGCACCTGTGACATTGGCCTTTGACGATCCAGATGCAGAGGAGGTCGTGGTTCAACATATTATCAAGAAATCTCGATTTAGTAAGTAAGTCCTTTTTGAATTTGCATTTGTTCATGTTCATTTCACCTTGGCCTATCTTAAGACATTTATAACTTCTTTTTTTCCATGCAGCATGATTAGTAATGAGGTGCAACACTAGCCATTGTACTCTTCGCCCGGATTTTTTCCTAGTCCGGAGCAACCGTACATACTACCCCCCTATGCCGAGGCGTTAGCAGTTCAATTTGCATCCTAGCGCCTTCTCTCTACACGGAATAAGGCTACTCCTTTAGACCCTAGGGTGTTGGAATTTGTAGATGTGGAAGCTGAAGAAGCCGATGAGGAGACCTCTAGCAGTGATAGCAGTGTTCATTCTCACTCAATGTCTTCTTCGTCTACGTGATCTTGTTTTGAGATAGATCATTCTTGTTTGATCTACTTCTCCATCTTCTACTCTTTCCTTTATGTATTTGAAAAATGATGGCAATATAGCTACTAGCTCATGGTCCTTAGATCTGAATTTGTATTGTCAATATCTTGTCATGGTTTTGATTGTGGTAAATGACTGTATCTATAGTCATTTACTACTTGTTTTAGGGGGTGCGCCCCTTGATTTGCATAAATTGGTTAGAAACAAAGAGAGCTTTGTTGCTTTTAATTTTTGGGGTGGAAAGGGATCCAAATTACTTTAGTTCATATGATGTACTGCCATTTTTTATGTACATGCAAGAATTTTTTTATTTTTTATTTTCAAAACAAGCGAGTTGAGGAAACACACTGCAAAGGGTCTGTCAGGAAGAGAGGCTGATTTCCCGCAAGCTAGAGAAACTACTTCTACCAGGTTTCAAACCCGCAACCACATTATTTGGTTTAAGTACCTCTCGACCATCCTCC
Source organism: Antitrichia curtipendula (assembly GCA_951230915.1). Taxonomy (NCBI): domain Eukaryota; kingdom Viridiplantae; phylum Streptophyta; class Bryopsida; order Hypnales; family Leucodontaceae; genus Antitrichia; species Antitrichia curtipendula. The sequence goes on from OX579636.1 coordinate 798,228, forward strand.
GATAGTTTAGGATCATCGCGGACCAACATGCGAGATTTAGGCCATGTTCAAACCCTATAATTCCCTAAATCCACTGTAGAATTCCAAGGAGGCGCAATTCCTAAATCCTAAGCCGAATTAGTTCATCGTTTTATAACTTCAAGTATAGTGAAATTCGATAATATTTAGCCATAAAGTGTCCCTCAAGGGTTAAAATCATTTTAGGTATCCAAAATCCGAACATTATTTTAGAATTTCTATCTTACTACTGTATTTTTCATAAACACGGTCATAGGTCCCACCCTAGAATTCAGTCTAAAAAACTTTATGCTCACAGGCTCACGCTCACAAGCTCACAGAATAGCAACCCTGTCTTGCAGCTATATCAAAATCTTATTTTTCTATGACTGATTTTGAGTGACTAGTCAAGGGTGAAGTTTCTCTTTCATGTAACACAACATTTTTATTTCAATCTTTTTTTTGTATGAATGATGTATTAAATATCATTTTTTCTTTCTCATGATGAGTGTAGTTTGAAACTACTAGAATAATTAAAGGTAGAACAACCCATTAACTTAAGGTCAAAAGACCAATCACACGTAAAACTGATAGACTAGTCTTTTAGATTATAGTTGTATTGTTTGGGACAAAACCACCAGTAAAAAAAACAAAAAAACTTGACTCCCAAAATGCAACTCCGACTTGTTTTGACATTAATTAGGGCCAATATAGTATTATCTATACCAAGGAAGGTAACAAGTTTGTTGCGAGAAAACCAGGCTAATTATGCCTTAGGTTAAATGTTCTTGCCTTGATGCCACATTAACTACTTTGGACTTTCAAAGGGTCCAGAATTAATAATAGGAAAAAAAATGGTCATTTGGAGATAATACAAAAGATCAAGAGATCTATGCAAATCATCAAGAGATCAATACAACACATCCAAAGATCTATACAAACATTTGGAGATCTCCAGATGTTATTATCCGGAGCTCTATGAATGTTTTGTCCAGAACTCACTTAAAAGTCTAGAAGTAGTTAAATGTGGCATCTTGGTAGGCCATGGACTTTTCTCAAGTATTTTGCTTCATATTTTCTTCTCCATTGAAATAAAATTCAATAGGTGGCAAGAAACAAATTCCGTTCATATATGTTCAAAAAGTGACATGTGGAAGTATTAAACTATAAGACATTCTAGGAATATCCAATAATGTGATATGAGAATGTGTACACCAAATTAAGTGTGATAATAAGGGGATATAGACCATATAATTGCTCAATCACTCATATAAGGTAGAACAACAATTTTCATCCCCCCCCCTTTTCTATCAAATAGGTCTCTATTGAAGTGTCACCAATATGACCTCAAATCATTCCTCTTAAATGACTTCCACATTACAAATGGCACTTCATGGCTATAAAGCAGCAAACATTTAATGCATGGTTTGCATTCTCTCACAAGGTGCTTCAAAACATGCACCTATTGAATACTTTGAGTTTTTTTGTAGTCTTGACAATGAAAATTCACAAAACCCTCCAATTTTTTATTTTTATTTTTTATTTTTATTTTTGAATATGATTGATTTCCATTTTCTAGAGGGCCCAAATATTACCCAATTGTGATTCTGACTCCATCTGTAAACACCAGCTTCAGTGAGCGGTGATAGATCTGTTTCTACCATCCGCAGCCCCATGACGATGGAGTACTTGGTAGCAGTGGCACCGAACCCCAACCTCAGGCTCGGAGAGTTGAAGCCAATTGGCCGTTCCTGAATGAGCTTATGAGAGGAATCGGAAATCCACCCGGGCCTCCGTCAGGGCCGGGTGCAACAGACGGACGGACGGACTCTTGGATTCGTTGTTCACATGCCATTTCCTAATCCAGGAATGGAACCAGACAGTGAGAATGCTCTACTGAAGTTATTCGGGGTTCATTTAAAATTGATAGATTGAGTAAGTGACATGGAATCTCTACAGTACTGAAAACCGGGCTCGGCTATTGAAAGCCGCTGCTGATGCAGCAGGAAGTGAAGTAGTTAGACGTAGCTAGGCTAGCTCTGGCCCAGCGCACATGTGCTGCCAGCGCCCCGCCAGGCGCCATCCGCCTGGCCACGTGGCGAGGCGCCATTGGCCAGCCCGTAAAGGCCGGGCGGATGGCGCCTGGCGGGGCGGAGCCTGCACGCACTTGTGCTGCCAGGGCGCTCCGCTCCGCTCCCCCTCCCATCCCAGTTCAGTTTTTTTCCCTCCGTCCCCCCCCTCGCAGTTGCGATTTACAAGCCCAATTGTTTTCGAAATTTTGGAAAAGGCCGGGACTCCTGCAAGGGCCCACCGAAAAGCATTAAAAAATAATAATTTGACGGGGCGCTGGCGCTGGCGGGGCTCAAACCCGCCAGGGCTGATTCCGCCAGGCGCCCCACCTTCCCCCACCACTCCCCGCCAGTATCCGCCGGCGCACGCCACAAAAATGTGGCATGTGCGCCGGCCCTCTGTCACTGCAACTGATTGAACGAGGGCCACACAACCCCAGCCCCAGGCACCTCTCCCCCCAGGCTAAGGCTAAGCTAGGCGACCTCTTTCCGTACTAGAAGGTTCTCTGGCGTTAAAAGCCCGGAAGTACGAAATACAGATTACAAAAATATTATACAAGATATGGTACACAAAATTCGGTGCAAAATCGGCAAACCTGCATAACATTCAAGAGCCTTCAGAGAGGCTGCCTTTGCCTCTCTGAAGTCTTCATCCACGAAATGCATCCACATATTATTAATGTAAGCTTCAGGACCGAGACAATCGCAGTACATTATGGTGCGATCTATTTTTTTGGCTAATTCTAGGACAAAAAATTTACAAACAAATAATTATAGAGATAGATGATCTATCAGAACCCAAAGAATTTATTGAGTATTATACCAATGAAATCTAACCATTTGCCATCAATAACTTATTTTGAGTTTTTTGTAGAAAAGATAATCTCTTTATGTACATATGGGGTGGTAGGAGGTAGAACAATCCATGTGGGATATGTAATTTAGAGTTTGTAATTTCTCAACCGCTCATAGTTAAGTCTAAAGTAGGAATTGTGTTAAAATTTTAATTTAGACCTCATTTAGGCATAGTAGGAATTGTGTTAAAATTTTAATTTAGACCATTTTTTAAAAACATTTGAACTAAAAAAAGTTGTGGAATCAAGCTAAGTTTCATCTCCAAAAATCCATTTTAGATTAAGATCTTCCACTCAAAAGTTATGAACAAATTTTAGAGAGGATGTATGAAAATGTCAAAAAAAAATCCTTTCAAACCCCTATATGAAATTTGTCTATAACTTTTGAGTAGAAGATTAAAATCTCAAACGTATTTTTGGAGATGAAATTTAACTTGATTCTAAAACTTATTTTAGTTCAAAGTATTTTGGAAAAAGTTATTCTACTATGTCTAAATGGGGTCTGAAATTATAGTTTTAACACAATTCCTACTTTAGACTTAACTATGAGCGGTTGAGAAATTACAAACTCTAAATTACACATCCCACATGGATTGTTCTACCTCCTACCACCCCATATGTACATAAAGAGATTATCTTTTCTACAAAAAACTCAAAATAAGTTATTGAAGGCAAATGGTTAGATTTCATTCGTATAATACTCAATAAATTCTTTGGGTTTTGACAGACCATCTATCTCTATAATTATTTGTTTGTAAATTTTTTGTCTTCAATTTTCCAGTAACCCGATTGTGCAGTCATGACCTTGGCACTGAGCAGAAGTCTGACACTATTGACGCGTGGCTTATTAGCTACTGTGGGGTGTGGAATATTCCACATCATTTCGTTAGAGGCAAGGCAGTTGCTCTTAAAAGCTCATGAATGTTATGTGGCCAATTATGGCAGGCTGCCGATTCTGGAAAAAAAAAAGGGGCTTGAATACCTGCATAATCGGACTTTCAGACTTTTAACGACCATTTAAACAATTTACCATATTTCTAGTATGCAAATGGTGAGGGGGAAATCCCCCCCATGGAGAAATAGATTTGAGCAAGGTTCCACGAATTGTTCTCTTTTTGCCTCAAAAACAAATTGATTATGGATTTCTTTTGTGACGATTCCTTTCAATCAATTCTTATTGTATAGGTCACCGCATTTCCAACCATAGACTGATTACAAAATCGACCATGCTTCAATATAGGTGATGATTGTGGCTTCCAATGTACATCTTGTGATCATTATCATTGTATGCTTTCAATGTAAGTCACACCTTCCCGACATTTGTGTTGTGTGAGCTGTGACCCTAAACCACAACTGATTGGAAACAAAGCACTCTAACTAGTGAAAATAGGCGGCGGTCAGTAAGAGGTCGGCTACCTTAATATACATTAATATTACAGTCTGGCAGGCATCTCCGATGAGTGAGCCTTGCTCTGAGCCTCTAACCTCATAATATTATTAACCAGTGTGCAGGGGGTCCCTTTTGCTCCCCGCAAAGTGAGGATCCCTCCAACGAATGATGTTCTCATGCCTGACAGTGCACCGCAATGCAACCAATCCAGTTCAGAGCATTTTAACTAAAGTCTCTCCCCAAGTATCTAGGGGGGGATTATAAGGTAGGAGGCTCTGAAATCGCTCGGGCATTAAGAACCGCCCCTATAAATGGCTCTTGAATGGAACAAGGTGATCTTTAAATGGAACGAAGTGATCTTTAAATTGACCGCTATAGCGCTATGAATGAATTAGAAAAAAGGGGTCCCAGCCAATCATTGGCTTTGCTTTTTTCCATCTTGCAAGTGAGCAGTTTATGGAAGACCTAGCACTACTAGAAAATGATGACCAATCTAACAGAAAACTAACAAGTTTCTGTTGTTCTGCACACCACTGGACATGACTTGCAAGGTTCAACCAATTTCTGTTCTTGTTTATAGAAAAGTGAATTTCTTTTTGTTGGTTTGGGTACTATACTTTTGAAGCCAGATTTATATAACTTTGGAATTCGTTGACATGGTAAACTTGCTGTCATGGAAATTGTATTAACTTCAAAGTAAATTTCTGTGTCCTTCATCATAAATTCAAAAAAAAATATGCAGCTACAACATATAGAAGCTTTGGTATGGGAACTATATATGAACGCCATGTTCACACTTGTTGTTGCTTTTCATTGGTAATTCCATGAAAATTGATATCAAAAAGCCATTCTTGTCATAAAGGCATAAATTTTTTTGCATTTATAGAGCCTACACGCTGCTTCAATGTCTCATTCTACTATACAACTTCCAAACTACGTAATGCCCCATTGGAAGTACTTCCCCCTTGGTCTTCTGAGGCTTCATAGTTCAAATTTGTCCTCCAAGAATAATAGAATTCCCTCCACCTTTCTCTTTCATCTATACACACTTGAATATCTTCTGCAAAGATCCTTACGAGACGGAGAACTAGGTACAAAGTTCGATATCACTGAATCCGACCTCCCACTCAGAGAACTGGAATGAGCAGTGTCTGGTAACAGAAATGAATATGACCATTTTGGCCAGGTATATATCAGTCATCAGTTTACACTGACTCTCATTGTCAAGGGCCATGACCTCTATCTGCTGACTGGCCCATCTCATAAGCACAGGTCCCACATGCTCAATCCTGCAATAAAAACTGTCAACTGTTGTTTAAGAAGAGCATGGAACTGAATATGGACTAGTTAGCACGACCACAAGTCAAAAGATGCAACACCAATCATGGGTGACTGCAGAATGTATATCACCATTAATTCACATTCTAAAGCGAAGATCTCATTCTTCCATGTACTAGTACAAATACCTACAAAGCTTCATGTGAAGACTAATTGTTGCATGGAAATTAAATTGTTGACCCTCTGCCGACGACTCTTCTCGAGCGTCAGTCACTCGAGTTTCTCAGTCCACCATTGTTGCAACTTGTGGCTTTTCCTCTTTCAGCAACCTAGAGAAGCAATCAATGCAAGAGAATTCTAATCACGTCTCAAATGAACTGAGAAATCATGCACATCAATTACAATGGAGGAAATTAGCAGGCGCCTTCACCAAGCACGTCAGCATTGCGCTCTAATTTTCCATAAGGACAATCAAGGCACATCCAGTTGCAGGCACGCAAAAAATTAATAACCTTCTGAAAACTACAGCTTATAGGTAATGACCACTCTCTCATTGCCACAACAACTAGCACTGTGTTCTCAGCAGAGAAAGGGGAGAAGACTTACCTCCACAAAAATGAATTTCCCTTAGTATGCAAACGATTCTACAGTCACAATACAACACTGAAGAATTTTATCCTTCAACGCTCTGGCCACTTCGGTGATTCCATTGCCGCCTTCCTCCTTACTTTCTGCTTACTCCACTGATGACCACTTTATCCTGTATCTACAGAATCCATGACTAAGACACTCAGTTCTAAATTACCGTAATAAAATAAGTACGCACATCACATTTCCAGAACTGTTCATTTTCATGCTACATTACAAAGTCAACACTACTAATTATAAAATACAAATATACTATTGCATATAAAATATAAAGACAAATGAAGCGAACACTTCGTAAAATGGCGATACTCTTCTGCCATTTTCCCATCTACTTCCTTTGACTCTTATAGATTTGAGGCCGCTTGGTCTAAAATATGGGATTGCTCCACATTTTGAAGCACATTGTCTAAACCTGCAACTGCCAAGTTCGTGGAATATTGTCATTTTAACAAATTATCCGTTATAATGGCTACTCCTGCTACCAAGCTTTCCTGTTGCATCCGCATATCTACGGAGTGACACCGTATTCTAAAAACATTGGACATGCAGCAAAAGCAATACCTGCTCCACAAGGTAGAGAAGACGAAGACCAATACACAAATAGCAGGCCTCAGGCTTCCACAGCTCAGCCTCACTACCGTCCTTCAAAGCGCAAATGAAAGATTACCCAACAACTTCATTGTACGAGCCTCCGTTGCAAAATGGTAGCGCCCAGTGCTTCCGTGTCAAAACCTGCTTAGTGAACTCCTACTTCGTAGCCTTGCACTTTCAGTGCAAATTCACTTATCTGTATATAAATAACAACGGAATGTAAATACTAAACTCTACTTTCATACTAATTCTCCAAACCACATACAAAATCTTCTCAATTGAAATCTCTTACAGAACCATACACTACTCCAACACTTTATGACAGTTCTCTTCAACGTCAGGCCCAGACAGTCATCTTCAAAATCAAATGCATCAACTCACAGATATATTCAGTTATTCACATTCTGAGAATTAAACTACATTATAATGAGGTCAGCAACTTTCCTACTAAAAAATGCTTATCAGGTGAACGAATTTCCTGAACTCTAGCTTCTGAGAGCTAGCATATGGTAGTCCTCAAGACATGATTCAGAGAGTGTCAAGCACTACCTCTGGCTTGCTCACAGAACCGGAAGCCAGAGAATAAGGTTGCTATTAGCGACTACCCAATCCAAAAACGTCATCACATGTGAAACTCTTCAAAACACAAAATAGAAACATTCTCCGGCTGAAACAACCTGGCACAATCAATACCAGTAATACTAAAATGAAAACGACATTGTCAGCCTCGCTAGTACTATTGCAACCAAAATCCACATTCCAAACACATTTACCTGTTACACTATTGGAAGAAATGGAAAGACATTGAGGAGCCTAATAGATCTCACTCATATCGAACATCATCCTTCATGAGTGCCACACCTACAGACATTCCAGCTATAATGTTGTCGTCGCTATACACACAATTGTTAAGCACAGGAAGCCGTCCGTCCACATCCCCGACCATGAAAAGCCCCTACTCAAACAAGAGCAAACAAACATCAACGAACTTGCATCGCTGTAAGCTGGTGTCTGCAGTCATCATCATCTGAACCTGAATGTACAGAGATATCACAGTCAACCTTCACCAAACTTGCTGCTCCACTATGCCTGGCATACCCCTTTTTTTTTAAACCTGCTGATTGAACTCCCTTCAAGAGCTGTAGCGGTCATTAGTCATTACCATGTCATCCAAAATACAACTGATTCAAAAGTTCAACAAACAAACTCTAGATGACATGATTAAGACTTCCACACAATCCAACCCTGCTACGTTCAGTTCCAGGTACCCAAACATGAAATAAGTCTAGCAATTCCCCCTCACTGGTACTACATAACAGTGCATTCAAAATCATGACACTCTGAAGCCAGCGTCCACATACGTGGACGTTGTATTATAAAGTCAGTAGAAGGTTCTACATTGACACTACTCCACTACAACTTTTGAGAAGCACTACAATTTCCTCCACTCATGTCATATCTATATTATTCACACGGAAACACTTCATCCTCCATAATCATGAAATTCCAAGACCATCTCACATGGACAATCAACTTTATGTCAATGACAACCGGAAAACTCTTTGTTTTTGATCTCCAAGCAAGATGCACCCCCAGTTACTGTGAAGACAGACATACAGGTTTCATCTTGACATGCTCGTCGATCACAGAAAAACATTGCTTGCATGATTTAAAAAATAATACAAATACTTTTGATGCTAATCAAGGGAACCATTTTCTCAGAACTCACGTTTCAATCGCACAAGGGAAGAAAGATTCTATCCACCAAGAACTTTCCAAGGTGCGAGACAACAAGCTGCACTACAGGCTGCACATTGCGAGGACCGCCCTCGACTTTTACGACGCGGTCATCTGCTTCTGCACACAGTTCACACTCCTCTACTTTTACATAAATCACCCCATGTTCAAGCTTTAACGTCCATACATGAAAATGTACATTATTGAATGCATAACAATACTGCAATATTGAATTCAATACCCAGACCACCCCTGCATGTCAGACTTCTATCAAAATTAGACCCAACCATCAAGATTACGGTCCTGTATGCATCTGAACTTAAAAACATTACAAATAACTGACTTTCCTAGACAGCAAACTGTACACAAGTATCGGCACACAAGATTTATAGTAGTACTATCCAAGGAAACACACTTACCTCCGGACAATACAGGCATAGTTGTCCTGACGACCACAAAGAGTGGGAGCTTCAGTGGCAGAAACCAGAAGCTGAGACGACAGAGAGTATACTCGGGTGCAATCTCTGCATCCACTGACTCCGCATCGACCTGTAGGTCACTTGCCAATGCATGTAAAAAGACACTGATGATTGACGATCCACCCTTTCGAAAATCATGACCTACACAGCCATACCGAGATACACATCAGCTTTTTCACGATAAGTAAGCGAGTCATTCCAGTTAGTTCCAAATACGGTGGTAGATCTTACAATCCACCAAAAAAAAAAATTTCACATATTGACTAGCAAATCTGCAGTTACATGTCTTCGCAAGAAACGAAAATCATTTGATGTTCACAACATCAAAACACTGAGAACTTCACACTTCAAGGTTTTCATTGCATCAACTGGTTGATGACCACTTTAAGCACGCTCTATCTTACTAGCCAGTTAAACCATGTCTTCCCAGGAAAAAAAAACGAATGCACGACCTCGTACCTGTCCAAATTTTTTCCGGAATGAAGCACTGCACGACATGTAATTCAAACTACACCCAATCAAGTGCATTGCCTTGTTGAAACACATAACCAATGGCCACAACAATATTTTGAGCTGGCAAACTACATCCACCCCTGCTTGAGAAAATCGCCAAGTCAAACCGACTTGGCTACCTAATTACTTGAACGCAACCGCACATGCTAGAAGAAAAGGTACAGGCTCCATCCCTTCACTGCACAAAATGCTTCAAAAACTTCTCTTGGAGATCCACCTTCTACATCATGGGCCATTTTCAAACATAGTTCCCACTGTTCCTTCTGAGGAAAATCTTTCTCCAACTGCAGGCCTCTGAAAGGCAATATGAACTCCACTGACGGCACTACAAATTGGCCTCAACACTAAAGCAAGAATACTAATCGAATGAAGTTCATCAGACCTGCATTGCCCAGCATTATACTACAGTAAGAACAAGCACACCATATCACAGTCATGTTGCTAAGGAGCTCGATCTTCCTCTTACTACAGTCCTACAAATTCTATATGATTTCGACTCCTGACACATGAAGCTATCAAAATGGTAGGTCACCACTTCCAGTTCTACACAATTCAAATCACTCAATTGCACTCTTCAACAATGTTAAGCCTTACATATGCTTGAGCCACAAATAAAGAAAAATACAAACTCGGCCTTGAAGCAACCACCGACAATCTACAAGCCAGGCCTCAATAATCATTGACTACTACCAGTGCCTGCACCCAAAGAAAATGAAAATTTAATTCTCCTGTTGCTCTTTTGCAAGTAATGCAGCCCTCACTTCTCAACTACAACATCAACCATTTCTTGCAACGCACCTCCTTGTCTCAACGGTGTCAACCTCCGCCCTTTGCTCCTCGGTATCACAAAACAGCTACCTTTTGCTGCACCAGCTTTCCAAGCTCATGAGCTGACATCAGAAAAGACAATTAATGCTGTTTGTCTCATTCGTCATCATCAGAAGATTCTCCAACTTCCCAGTCAAATAACACGGATGCCTCTTCCATTCCCTCCCCAAGAATGTCGTTTATTCCAATGTTTCTACCTGAAGGAAGAGGAACCGGGTGGGTCTCTGGAATAACGGATGCAATATTGAGACCTTCAAAATCATTGTCATTCCCCATTCTTAAAATGTCAGCCTCTTCTTCATCGTCCGTCTCACTGTCTATCCTACGACCCCTCACCTCAGCTCGGAGGACTACTTTCCAACCAGGTTCATCCTCATCGTCTGAAAAGAACACTTGATCACAATTCCTTGGAAACGCAAAGGACTCGTAACCAAATGGAACAAGGGAGTTGAAATTTGCCATGGTGAATCCCCACTCGTCTTTCTTCACTGTGGCATTTCTCCCTCTATAGTTAGCTTTCACCCAATCACAAACAAGTAGCACCGTGTAGTGACGTCCATAGTTGAGCTCCAAAATCTCCAGAATTTGGCCTATGTACTCAATTGGAGCATTAATTGGATTCTGATCTCCCCTTCCCGATCGACATGGTCTACGAAACATGGCGGCAACCCCTGAGTCGCACATCCTGAAACTTTCCTCAGCACTTTTTACTCGAAGGTGATAACCATAAGCATACATACTTCGAAATCTCTGTGCTTGTAGAGATGGTGGTTTAGAGGAGTCCTCTACATCTTCTGGAATAACATCTCCTCTCTCTTTTGCATCTTCAACCTCTTTTTTCAACCACTCGGAAAATGGCGGTAGTTCCTGCAAACCCGTAGGGTATGGCATCCATCGTGTTCCATTCCTTCTTGGATGCATGTTTCGAAACTGTGCTCTTGCTGTTGCTCGCTCTACACACAACACTTCATACCTCCTGTAGCACAATCGGCATTTCAGTGCTAGTCTTTGTAGATAAGAAAAACTTATGAAACTACTTGCACAATTACCCACAGCAATAGCTCTGACAAACTAGTACATTCACCTGCATGATTCTTCCACTACAACTCTAGTCCTCCATGTACTGTTTTGTTGAGAAATCTCAAAGCTAAGCTGGTAGTCATTCATGTTACTCAATGACGAGCAAATCCTAAAACAATAATGCCACAAATATCCTTAAACAAAACAACATGAGTTCATTTTGTTGAGAAGTTACTCTTGATATGCTTGCAAGTGGATGGCATTGTCCAACACGAAATCATACATCGCATCCCTCAAATCCTCGGAAAGTTTCCGAGGTTTTCCTTTGCCCTCTAGAATCTCGTCTACCATTGTCGGCTCCTCCTTGTCATCCCAAACTCTTCGTGTAGTAATGCTATACTCTGACATATATTCCGTAATGAATCCTAAAGCTTGTTCAACTTGGTAACCTTGGGCAATGCTACCCTCGGGTTTTGCAAGGTTCCTCACAAATCCTTTTAAGGTTTTGAAATAACGTTCATATGGGTACATCCATCTGCTATGAACAGGCCCACACAAGAAAACTTCTTCCACGATATGGTTTGGCAAGTGCGCCATAATATCAGAAAAAGAGGGCGGGAACTCTTTCTCCAACAAACACATCGTCTCTGTACAATCTGCTGTGAGCTGACTTTGATCCTCACCATTTATTGTCTTGGCACAAATCTTCTGAAAGACTCTGCTCAACCGAATTACAGCCCCAGCAAAAGACCTATTACGAACCCTACGAAGATACAGAGGCAAAATTTGTTGCAACAATACGTGAAAGTCATGTGACTTCAGGCCTGACAATTTTCCTTTGCTTATTTTGGTATACAAAGGACCAACATAATGACTTGGTGTTCTCAACAACTTCAACACTTTCAGCACCTTCATCTTGTCTTCCGCGGATAATACATATGTCGCATCTGGCATGTACAGTCTGTCTTGATTTGGGCCAACTTGTTGTAGATGGAGATGTGGTCGAATGTTTCGTGCCTCCATGTCTGCTCGAACTGCTGGGTAATCTTTTTCACCAAATGCTGTCTTCACAATGTTCTCTGCTATGTTCTTTTCACAGTGCATCACATCGAGTAGATGACGCACTGGAAGAAACTGCAAAGACATTTCAAACAACCACTAGAGATTAGATTAGGCAACTAGAAGGAACAATTGTTTCCTGGACAGATTATTCATAATCTTGCTGTCACGCATCTATCTCCTTTGAGTTTGAACTTCTTAAACATACCTTGCAGAATATTGTGATAAAATTTCAGTAATCAAGTTTCATAATTTACCAAGGCTCAACTTCTGCTCAAAAATTCTGAATCATGGCAAAGACACAGCTACAGTCATCTACCGCTACACTTAGGGATCCCGTACGTAAGGACATACAAATCAACCTTCATTCCGTAAACTCAATGTTGGCTAGGCTACCTCTATGTATATGCTTCACTATTCTATTACTTTGAGGTTGGAAAAGAAGGGGTGCATACGCACTTACTATTATTAATTAATAAATATCAATTGACGAAAAAAATAAAGCCAAATTACACTAAGTATACTTACTCTTATTGGTTGCAATGGCATATTTCATGGCAACAATTTCACTTCAACAACTCTTATTTCACAACTTCCCTTACCTCCTTCCGTTCAACAACAAATTCAGATCTAGAACTTATGTCATTTCCATTAGTTCAACGCAATGCACTACTAGCAAAGCAGTTCGTTGCACTTAGCAACAACACAACCTGAAACAAAATCATACAACTTTGCTAGTTCTTGTTGCTAAGCATTCTGTACAAGTACATCTGAATTTCTGGGACCGGAAACATGCAACATACACGACATTGATTAGTGCAGTTAAACATGTCACTTATCATCACTTCACCGCAATCACTGGAATCAAATTACAACAACCTCTTCACCTTCTCTCTAATTTCATGAAGGCTTCTCATCTATTTTCTCAATTTCAACATGTCCATTGACTTTTGATTATCCGCAGGAAACGACCATGACATTCTAGTCCACTACTATATGTACAAAGTAAGCGCACCCATAACTCTTGCTCAAACTAAGCTTCTTCTATGAACTTCTCTTAAAAATCCTGCCCAGTAGGTCGACAGATGCAAATACTACTGTAGCTATGACTGGGGACATATTTCACTCCACAATCATTTCTGTAATGCCTCTAGATAGTGCGACTGTTATGTTCATCGAAGAAACTATGCTCCTCCACAATCCTTACGCAACAGGGACAAGCCATAATTCTGATCATAGACATATACTACAGGAAAACAAAACAAGCAGCACCTCTAGATAAGAGCTACTATAGAACCCCAGTAATTCATATAAACGCACCTATAGTTTACACTCATCAAATATAACATGCGCACCACCTCTGAACCAGTTGATGTAACCATGCAGCCACTTAATGACCTTTACAATGAGGTGTACACACGATATATTTAATAATAACAACTTCAAAGCACCTTGGCACCTACATTGTGCACTCCACCTTCATTGTCTTCTAGACAGAATGTAGTCGGAAGTTCTTCACTAATTGCCTTCTATATTCTACAGTATGCTCATTTCATCAGTTATATCCATTCAAAATACTTCCTATGCTAGACTCTTCATTCATCATTCCTAAATACTGTCACTAACCATAGAATTTTTCAATTGTTCAAAGTGCATGAGAATTCCAAAATCAAAATCCTATGCCCTATTTTTAAGGAATGCATCAATCATGTGAATAGTCCTAGTATACAATAGCATAGAAGACGTACCTCCCAATAGGGCAAGTCAAAAAAAATACTTCTCCGTTTCACGCCATGTAGTCGAACTGGATCATTGTTTGAATTTTCTATGCCACCTTGACGAAGAAACTCCTCTCTCTCGGTTCCCCACCTGTGCACTTCTTCACCTGTAGGCCTATCAGGGGCCACATCCCATTCTTGGTGGTTGTTGAACGCAACTCTGGCCCTTCGAAATGGATGATCAGGAGCAAGAGGTCGCCTACCCCCCAAATAGATCATTTTGTGTAGTAAATGAACATATTCTGAGCACGTCTCTGGCCCACAGATAGGACAACCTTTGTACCCATGCACTTGCTGACCAGAGAGAAGTCCGTACGCTGGAAAATCATTTACTGTCCACATTAAAATGGCCCTCAAAGTGAATTTCCTTTGCCCTTCCGGTTTTGACATATTGAATGCAGGAACACCCTTCCAGAGCTTGAGCAAATCGCGAACTACTGGGCCTAGGAATACATCAATATTCTCGGCAGTAGGAGGTTTTGGACCAGGAATTAGCACAGCCATGGAAATGAAAAACTTCTTCGTCAGAAGCCAAGGAGGAAGATTGTAAATCGTAAGTAGCAACACCCATGTCGAGTGCTTGATAGCATTATTTTTAAATGGTATAATACCATCTCCCACTAGACCGAGACGGAGATTGGTCTTCACTCTGGCAAAGTCTGGATAAAGATTATCTATGGTTTTCCACTGCTTACTATCTGCTACAGACTTCATTCTTTGGCCCCTGCACTTGTGAGAGTCATACCAAGTCATGTACTTTGCTACCTCAGGGCACTTGAACATTCTTAAGAAGTGCTTGATGAAATCAAAGTAACGCACAACTTGTTGGAGAACTCTATTAGATCCTGGAATAAATCGAGGCTCCTGACATGTCGGGCACTCATCAAGATCTTCCTTGTCTCCCTCATATAACACATGGCCGTTTGAACAACAGTGTACCTGCTTATGTTGTAAACCCAGCTTCATCAACATGCTCTTGACCTTGTAAGCAGTTCGTGGAAAGCAATTTGAAGTAGGTAGGAGGTCCCCAGCTATCCACGTCAACAAGGCGTCAACGAATGTATTTGGCACCGAGTACAAAGTACACAAGGAAAATAACACAATGGCGCATTGTAAACGATTTTGAGAGCTGCCTTCAAAAACACGTTGAGTAGACTCTCCAACCAAGTACTCCAAGTTTTCTTCATCACATTCTACATCTCCTTCTATGTTCATATCCTCCATAGACGTTTGCCCATTGTCACTGCGAACGTTGTTGTGGATGTCGTCGACATGACCAAAGGCATCTCTAGCCATGTTTTCAACATCCACAGCAGTCCTCCTTTCCCAAGTGAATTCACCCTCATAATGCAGTCGTCGGCGTTGGCGTCGGCGATACATCTCTCCTTCATTGTCAGGATTTCGAGAAGGCCCCCGTACATTTTGACCGTCAACTGTCTGCAAAAAGGCCGTTCATTTCTTTAATATCATCTAAGAAATATAATGTAGTCCTTAGAAAATCATTGTTGTCTATAAATAATATCCTTTCATCGGCTACTAGTACATTCTAACTTCTAGTGCCATTTCAGCAACTAACAAGTTTACATACATTTTTTAGAACAATATTTTAGTGCATGTCCTCATGCATTGTAATGTACAGTAAGAGACGTTCACAATCAGTCTCTCTAGCACATTCAACCCTGAGCAGGAACACGTAGCTCCAGAACTTGGAGTATACATGCATGGGGAAAACCAGTATGCACAAATAGTTAGTCAGTTTGGACATACGAACTTACCATAACCGGATAAATCAAATAACGATCTCGTCCATGTCGAAGGTGGTGCCTTGCGACGATCTCCACTTTCTTTATGCGAGCACCTCTACAATGTGTACAAGCACAAGGGTACTCAGACAATCCCAACCTAGTCGCTATAGAGCGCTCTATATGGTAAGCGGCACAACCTGGACGACGCATCGTGCCACCACCTTCAACTGCAAAAATTGTTAATTAATGAACCACTGCTAAATCAACACAACACTTCTTGACTCGCTAGGGTTTCAAATAGGCGCATTCCTTATATTCACCTGCGATGCAACAAGAATTTTTGCTTGTCAGTTGAATTTTATTTGGCATTATCTTCAGCAGTTTTAACCGATCGTACAAATGCAATCGTACAAATGCAGTGTCCCCATGGCCAGATGAGGTCCCTAATTTGGGTGAACAAATATGTCTTTGGATAGCAGCATTGGACTCCCCCTAACATTGCATCCTCAACAGTAAGCTGCCAAACAAAGATGTACACTTAAGACTACTGAAGAGTCCGCTTTATTAATCCCAGTAAGAAAATCTGAATCTGCTGAATTCTGAGGAAGCTTCTCTGTCGGTGCTCATGCATGCATTCCCCAATGCTCTCATTTTGAAAAGAAGTTGCATGGCACCTTTTCACTACCCTTGAATTTCAGCACTCAATTCTTCCAGAAAAATAAGGGTTACGTAAAGTCCAAAACAAGAATTGCTGAAGGCAAGTTCACATATTATTCATCTCCTCCACAACAAATGGAAAGACGACTGTGATACGGTAAACATTAAAGCACTCTACACTCCATGGTCTCTCAGCATAGTGCGACAAGACTTACATGGCTAATTGTGTGGACTTCCTCAGAATTTGCGGTGTCCACTTCTGTATGCTCCACTGCACTGAGTTCCACAAGAGTCCCTCCCTGTTAGACGTTGCGCATGGAAAAAGGCGTCTTCTGCCAATGCCAAAGTATTTCTTTGGCTAGTCTTCTTGACTTCGAAAACGAAAGTAAAAGGACGTCCAACATATACTAATTGTATGAGGTAAGCACCCGAGGGCGTGCCCAACAAACAGTTTACGACACAGTTATCCGTGACACAAAGACACAAAGTACACTAAATTCTCCTACTATTACATGTTCTTTATTACTGTGTCCAACATTGACTCTAATATTCTCAAATCAACAAAATATCCTCAAACTGAACGTAACAGTCTTCAATGATGTCAGGATACTGTTATCACATGGACTCTCATCTGCAAAAACCAAAAGCTATAAACCCATACCAGACAACACATAATCAGCAACTAGCAACTGTTACAGGAGTTCAGAAGTTACTTGTACCTCTTCGATGAAACGACCAGACAGATTGCTTGCAGTTCGTCAATCAAGCAGCCTAGCAATTCGATGTCATACCTACTCCATATGTAACATGCACTACGGAGCCAACATTAAAGAAAGTATATTTAATAACTGATATATCCAAGCCAAACTCTCTTCTGTGTGAATGGGAGTGGGTGAAGCAAAAGTGCACTTCAGTGGGCCTTCAGGATCTTGCATATTCTGACGCACTCAGGAAGGCCAGACGGCGTTGCATGAATAATAGCAGAAGAAGCCAAACAGAGCTGTACAAAAACAAAACCAATTGTGGCAGTCACTGCTTTTTACAGCTTTTTACAGCACACACAAACCGCAGCCATTCTTTAAATTGAACGACCGAATCATCAGAATGCATACCTCTCAATAAGCTGATGCCTACACACAACTGTGAAAATTTTAGCACTACAGAGATATCTTCCATACACACGGCTGATGATGAGTTGATACTCTGCCCCCAAAGACATGCAAAAATACAGTTATTGATATGCCATTGCAGTAAAAAAACCTCGCCACAAAAGATCATTAATAAGCTAGAATGATGTTTTCGAGAAGGCAATTGTAGCATGAGTTACTTCGTTGTTGCTTAATGTACGAAATGGCACCCACACACAACCTGGGGAGCAGAGTGCCTAGTAGTACCTGGTTGCACCTAAGACAAAATGCTGATTAGCTTCACTTTCGACATAACCTATATACGCAAACAAGAAATATTAATATTGCATCCCCTAGGAATAGCAAAATCACCTGGAACATGATAAATTGAATTGAATTTGACTTTTCAGTTTCACTCGTCACACAACAAGTCTTTCAATTCACATGTCATCTACATATGAATATGATGAAGAGTGCACATGTTAATCACAATTGTGCTGTTAGATTGGGTACTCGGCAGTTTCTACAACAATGTGCACAACAAAGTAGATGCCTACAAATAAATTGTGACCACAACTCAAACTAAAAAGCAACAGAAATACTGCACAACATGCCCACCTGCAGAATGTCTTGGCAATTATCCACACAGAGCATGTGCCACCTCCAGAAACTCTACGTACTAGAAATAAAGAACTAGTACGCAACTTACAAATCCTCCGTTAATTCAAGGAAATGTGGTGAAAGAGCGTCTCCAATTTGTGCCTTCACGCTTAACATAAGATATATCTGGGATTTCGAATGCCCAAACTTGATGAAATTTGGTATAATTAATTTGTATGTCCTTCCTTGGATGTCAACATTCAAATCATCTTCTTCTGAAGCAGAAGTAACATCAATGGTGACAGTCTGTAGAACCACAGGCCAACATTTGGTCAATTTGAAAAACACCACTTTTGCAGCACCAACCAACTCTGCTCCAACGAAGAAGGGTTCATACCCAAGCTACCTAACGAAAGAAGATTATATAAAGGGAACTAAAATGGAAACAAGATGGCCTGTCATCTACAACGGAATATGAATGGTTACTGTACCATAGATGGGCTCCAACATCTCAATCTCTTTAAGTGCTGACTAGGCAATATACAAAGAAGTGGACATATGTAGTCAAGAAAAGATATTTGATGAACACCAGATTGGATGGAACAGAGAATACCTAACAAATCATAACAATCATGAATTTGGAATCTTCACAATTTCCAATTCCGCAAGTTTAACTAATCAACATATTTTTTGATCTTCTGTGCGCACAGGAGAACCTAGACAGTGTAAAATTGATTGCCATCCAATATGATCCATACTCTTCACCTGAATCTTGGTGGCCCAAATCGTGCAAATCGCTGTGTAATCTTTTAATAGCCCAACCCAACATCGACCAAACAATTTGCTGTGGAAAGCCAAGACAAGAAGGTGAACAACACCATCAGAAGCATTGGAAAAGCTTTCTTTTGAGCATACAAAATCATGTGTCTTAACAGTAGAGTGAGCTCCCAATACACTCACTTGTATCTGCCATGGAATCATTCCATTAGAAATACAATGAACCGCACATTTACGACCTCCATGGAATCATTCCATTAGAAATACAATGAACCGCACATTTACGACCTCCATGGAATCATTCCATTAGAAATACAATGAACCGCACATTTACGACCTCCATGGAACCACCTAGTTGAAGATAAGTTTCAATTGATCAAAAGCACATAATCATTGGAAAAATACAAGAGCAGAAGAATCACTGAATGTACACAATTTTCTTCCAACCTTGGAGAACCAAACAGCCACTCAAGGTTTTTCTTAAACAGATTGAAGTAGAAGAACATTACCTGCTCCGAGAGTCAGTTGAGGTATGATTTAACTAAGGCTTCTCTTTCTGTTCCTACATGAGGGGGACTGCCTTAGGGCCCACAATGAGGGCCATCAGATTATCCACAGGTGGTCCTGCTCTTGTGGAATTGGCACTTGAGCCCCGCAGGATTCGACATCTCTCTGCGGCAACTTTATTAGTGAATTTTATGGTTGAAGTAAATGTGAACGTGAATGGTAGATGTAAAACATATATAAAGATTATTCTTCTTCCGGCTGTTTCGAATTGAATCAATTATACTTGGCTTCAAGGTAGAATATTTACAGCTTCCTCTGAACCTATGGGAGTGTGGGTACTTTAATTTATGAAAATATTGATGGTCAACAGTAAAGTCACCACCAGAAACAGAGAATGACAAGTACTCGCATCCTACCTTACAACCAACCCGTTCTGCATAATAAGGTGGGCAAAGATCCGCTCATTCACTGAAAGGCCGTGAAATACCCTGAAATGCTAACTATGTGATAGATTGAAACTGCGCAACTAACAAGTAACAAATATTCCATATAAATTTTTTTTTAGAAAATTCCGTCAACTCTACCGTGATGTTCAGACTCATATTCATAAACATGCGAGGAGCACATAAACTGACTAGTAAGAGCTATTTGCACTTGATGGAAACAGTCAGTGGTATTAGCAGGGTCAGTGAATCGAGTTGCCAAAAAAAACGAAATGGATTCTGAAGACCCTCACTATTACTACCTACTCTTCATACAAACTGGAAACATTCCTATAATCATGCTTTATGAAAGCTTTTCTTAACAGCAACGTATATTTGGATATTATAATGATACTATATTATTGAGATTTCATTAATATCCTATACCAGAAATGCAACCAAACAAGCACGTAAACACGGTTCATATTAGTGAGTACGATTTTGTGGGATCGGAGCTTGAAAAAACATTCTGGAATGATCTAGCACATGCTTTAATTTCTGGACATTGCATCAATCAACAAGAAAGTTCCAGGTGCCTATTCATACACAGCCTACAACGGTTTCACTTCTAATTAAAAAGTACTCAAGATTCCCGTCTTGACCTTCACTGTCGAGAGAGAAAGTGAGACCGCAAGGCGTTTCCTTTCCATATGAATCTCTGTATTACACATTGAGTAATACTCAATGTGTAATACAGAGATTCATATGGTCATCTGACCAGTCTGGACTTCTTGACGGAAGATGGCAAACCAGATTTGCACTTACAATTCCTCTCGCTGGAGAGTAAATGGGCAAGTCCTTCCTTCTATGGAAATGCGGTCTTATAGGTAAATGTGTCTGTCAACTAGCTCAGGGATGGGCAATGTATTTCCTTTTTTCGAACCGTAGAAGAATTCCCCAGTTCATGCACTTCACTCGGTATGCAAGATTGAGGTCCTTGTGTATCAATAACCAAGACTGAATTATAATCGAAGGGTGTACATTTTAGGCATGACTATGCAAGGCCAGGTTACCATGTATAGATTTCTTGCAAGCATGTATGTGTGAAGATGAAAATGAAATAGAGCTGTGAAGGAAAGTTGCAATGGGTTGCGTAACTGACCTCAACAACCGAGTCATGAGAAACGATGGCCACAATATCAGTGCAAGAGAGAGTCCGCTGGCAAGCGACCTCCCACTTGGTTTTGATGGTGTCGATCACGTTCAGGCCTGTGATGGAACTGATATCAGCCAAAGATCATTCACCGGAAATATTTTGAAGCCCTCTACTGTTCAACAAGATCGATCCGTTGCATCCCTACCACATTAAGAGATGAAATAGCACCGTCAGTACGTACTCTAACACATAAATTTTGAGTTAAAATGGCGGTAATCCTTTACAACAGCGCATGAGGGGAACGGCAAAAAAGTACAATTTCTTCAAATTGGCCGAATTGAGGGCACCAAAACTGTGATTCCTCTGCACGAAGCTGCAATGTCTACGACTGGTATCTCAAAACCTACGGTGTGCACATGAAACTGCGAAGTTTGTGGGCATAGATGTACACCTATTCAACAAAATGGAGGTTGAAAGAAGGAAACGAATGGAGATATGTCGTATCCAGTACCGTTAGTTTAACGAATTTTCCAGTGAAGAAGGAAATGAGCTGAAAACAATTGCTCGAGGTAGTCAATTGTCACTGTAGTTCTCCACTGTCCTACAAGGCTACAATGCCACTGCTCATCCAGTTCGGTTCTTCAAGAATCAATCCCTTGAGTACGCTAAGAAGTCCGTAGCAACCCTCACCACTCTTCACTTCTTCCGAATTCCGGCTGCACCTGCTGTAGAAGACGATTGTAGCAGCTCGTTGAAGTTCCCATGCAGAGGTAAGGATCCGCAGTCTTGCTAAGCACGCCTTCCGCGTCGAGGGCAATGACGGAAATCATCAACAAATTCAGCAGGCTGCCTATAATACGACAAACACTCCCTGTTCATTTCCATACCTTTTCATCAATGCAGTCCCCAACAGAATGTTCCCGTTTGACACATTGGTGAATTTAAGTCGACAGTCACTTGTAGACCGCCGTCATTTAGGATGCTGCGGCCCATCTCATTGCCTTCCATGAAAACAAATTCCAAATTTAGCACGGCCCTTCAATGCGCCTCCCTAAAATGAGGCCTTCTATGAAATTGAAGTCGTTGAAGTTTGTGCCAGGAATAGAATAGGTCAGAGAAGGATAAGTATGAGGTCGATTTCACCTTCTGAATTTTACCATTTGCCGCAACGTGGACAGGCGCATGGGCGTCTCCACAGCTTTTTCTCGCACCATGGCAACACGACTGCTTGTCTTGTAATGCGGTCGACAAGCTGCCGGGCAGACTTGCTTCGAGAAACGTGCCTTATTGAAACCCTAATGTGCGAATGGATGAACTCTGTTAATCGAGGACTGAAGGTCTTCCTGTGCGACTGTTTTCTGTCGACCGGACTTGGCCTGCCGAAGTGCACGACGAGAGTACATTTCAGTCCCGACGGTGATGTGTGAGAGGCTTAATAACCTTCAGTGCTGCGGCCAGAGAAGGGAAATTTGTCCTGTTACGATTTGACGAAAGCTTCGCAAAGTTGCGGTATGCACGCATGATACAACTTCACAGACGCATTCCTTATCAATTTGTTCAATTGCACTGGACAACTGCGAGAGTGAGGAGTTTTTCAACCCCACCGCAGGGCCAATCGGAAGTCCGAGCTGTGGTACCGTAACGCAACTCCAAGCTGTAGTAACCGTCATTGAAGTGGGAAATAAGTCGACAGAGGTGGGCGCTTTCCGTCCGTGAGAGAGCGCACAACTACTAAGGAAGCCATCGTCAATGAAACGGCTATCTCTGCCACGATTCCAACTATGTTCTCAATGCAAGGGATCAGGTACTGTAAAACCACTCCACTTAACCTGTATCAAAGGACTCTAAGACTGAGTTTGAATTGTGTAGAAATTAATTACTGCGAATGCTAAAAAGTTGTGAAGATGAAACAAACTGTTTGTTAGCCCTGCTATATTTCTGTAGCCCCACTGTAATAAGAGTGAGTATTTCCGGTTTGACTATGTCGGTGACTTCCTCCTTGAAGACAGAAGCAAGTTAACACTTGAAGAAGCGGCACATTTTAGACGGACATGCAATTTTGTAAATGAAGTTCATTTGTCAGTATAGGAGAACATCCATTGCTGAGATTGCCTTAGGGAACTTAATCGCTCATTTAGTTGAACAATATCTGAGAAGCATGGTAGTCATTCACTACCTGCAAGTGGAGTGCAGAAATGCTGGAGAGTGCATCGTCTACTTTGTTGAAGTTGACCACTACATCTGACGACGCATCAAACATTGACAAACCGGTATTCAGACTGACTTAGGTGTTGTTACCTTGCAGAACCCTGCACATAATTTGAAAGAAGCGGACCTATTATTTTTCTGGGCTTTTTTCCATGATCTTCCTCTTGGGAATTGCAGATTTGCAGTGACAGTTATCAAAGGCTTGAAGAATGCCTTTCGCTCGATAGCTCTTTGGACTGGTGATCCATGCTTACAAGTTCAATACGATTGGTTGAATTGCTCCGTCGAGTCTTCTGCCTTAGTAAACGCAATGTATGTTTTATCCCTAACAGTTCTTTTTATATCAAACATATAAAGGCAGTGAATTTACACGGCTTTATTTCATGCCAAATTGTGGTTCTACAAGTGTACCTGGGGGCAGATGTATCGGATTAGGTGATTACTTCACCAAGTCCAAAGGTATTATGAAAAAATATTTAGGTGAAGGGGTCTTGCTTCCTAGTGTATGTGATTGACACTCATGATTTTCAAATGTTCAGTAAGCTTCCCTCAGCAATATATGCGGCACATCCCGGATCAACAAAACGTTGACCAGCTTCACCACTCTGTAAGTTCTTCCTTTAATTTGTTTAAGCAATCTTCACATGACATGTTTACTTCTGCTTGATTTCCTTTCGTCATTGAAAAAGATGAAGGTTGTACTTTGAATTTCGTGGTCACATTATTTGTAGTATCTTTTTAGTTGAGTCTCCGACTCTCCGTGTTCAAAAAAATGTAAGACTCCATGTTGACAGAAATCACAAGGGCTTGAGAAATCACAAGTGCTTGGGATATCAGAGAACAGTTTGATTTCTAAAACTTTCAGCAAAGAGAGGATATTCTTCTGCTAGGATTCATTGAATTTTTTTCACATTAGAAGCAGAAGACTTTGCCTGTGCATACCTATTGACCATGTATGAACCTTTGATGGCCGGGAGATTAGAGGCACTTATATAACAATAGTCTTAGAGGTCAAATACCTGGCTGGATAGCATAGTCGCTGAATATACAGGAGTTTTCAGGCCGTTCAGTCCGCATCTGTTTTGGTCTGTCATTCAGTCGAGAATCTATTGCACCAATTTATTAGTTAATCCAATGTGGAACAATGAATATGTTTGGGAATTAAAGGTAAAGGATTAAGCGGACCCTATTACTTTTGTTTCTGATTCCTTCTATTCAAATTTATGCTGCAGGTATCTGGAAAACAACGACTTCAGCAGAAACGTTCCGAAGGCTGTAGTGAGTCTGAAATCTGTCACATGATTGAACTTGTCGGCTCCATTTATGTTTTACTTGCAGAAAGATTTTCATGAAAGTGTGCTAAAGGAATTGTGACTTCATTCCTGAATCTTCATTAGGTGAAGTTTTTGCCAGTAATGACTAATGAAGAACCAGGAAGGAGGGATAATGGAATTCTTCTTACACCATAGAATGAATCAGTATGGGAATTTTATTTCAAATGGAGGTATTTCATATGGCATTTTTTTATTACTTTTGAAGGCAGGTCCACATTTCAGATTGCCCGGTCTAAACCTGAAAGTGTCAAGTTTGTGGAATACCACCATTTTCACAGAATGCTTGTTATTTGTATATTGTGTAATTCAAACACAGTTCTTCAAAGGTAGTCAGTCTGCCATTTCAAAAGTTTATGTGGATCCTAAATTCAAAGAAGTAATCTGTCCAGACTATTGGTCAGTCGTTTCAACAACTACGACTCCTTCCCCGAATGAACTTTTATCCCTGTAGAAAAAAGTACAAAGTGATATAGACATGATTTATGGAATGTGCAGACATGTGTTGCGGAAGCCCCTGTACTGATGGCATTACATTTTTTGTAGGACTAGGCATGCATTAGATTCCTCCTTCTTTCAGTTTTTGAATGTCTCTTATATTGTGCTTCATGACTTTTCACTTTATATGCCTTCTTGTAAGTGATGTCTGTGGTGGCATTCACTTAGACCTGCTTAGAAGACATTTATGTGGACGAGCGCATAAGTGAAGCCCAGAATTGAAAAATGACAGGAGGCAGTGAAGAGGGGGTTTGAAAACATACTTCACATGGTCACGACCGTCACGTAGAATGTGGTAATGCATAAACGTAGTTTCTAACTTATTGACTGTATGGCAGGTCCCTGGTGAGATCATGGTCAACCGTCTGAAAGCAAAGGACTTGCCTCAACCATGGCATTCATCCCCCACAAGAAAAGACAGAATCCCACCACCGAAGTCAACTGTGTCCAAAGTATCTGTTGTGGAAGACTGTACTGTGCGGAACGTGCAAGGTGGGGCGAGGAAGAGGGGTCGACCACCTACAAAGGCTAGCACCGTCCCAAAAGGAATGAAGAAAACTAAACCATTACCAGCATCAGCTATGAAAAAATTGCTTGGTTTTGCATCGACTTCTGTAGCAAATGTAGAAGAACTTCGTCGCAAAAGAAAGGAAGACGCTGAAGCTTCTGGGAGAACTGTTCGTACTATAATGCCACATGGAGAAGAAGGAAAAGTCCAACCGCGGTTATGGGAAGTTGTACTGCACATGATGCAGACAATGATTGTGCAGCAGTGGGGGGTTCAGAAGCTCGTATCTCCCCTCCACATTCCTCACAAACTGTCCCCTCAAAAGGTTAGGCATTGCAGTGGTTGGGGAATTGAAATTGCATGCATTCGTTGAAGAGGATGGAGTATGTGTATTGCGGGTCTCCTTCTGTTTAGGATAGGGTATATCAGAGCGGCTTGTTGTTGATTTTCCCGGCTTGGAAGTCTATCACTGCTCACATGTGGTTTAGTGGGCACGAAAGTGCTTTGTAGGTGATGCTTGTGTTCAGAAGAAGTCACTCGGTCATTGGGAACAGATTCTCATGTTGCTGGCAGCTACACACTTGACGGTTACTATTTTGGTTATTGTCCAAGTGTTCAACTTCATAGTGTGAATTTCTGAATGCTTCTGCAAGCCGTTTGTGTTTTTTGTTTCCTAATGTTCATTAGTGTTTTGTTTAAAAAATGCGGTAGGCTGTGGGTATACTTCGTGGTGGAAGCCTATGTCATCAGTACTGTGCCCAATGAGTTGTTTGCTTGGGCACACCGGTCTAGCGCTCTTGATTCGTAATTGAACATATGAACTTGTTAGTTAGTTTGACCTTAATTACCTAGACTGTGAGTTTGTGTGAGAATTAGCGTTGTCTTGTTAAGATAGGGAATTGAGTTTGAAATGCATATGAGTATTTTGTTATCTTATCATATTATAGGTGTGCCAGTCCTACAGTCAGGTAATTCCTTTTTGACTTTGACATAACAGTTGTTGCCACACTTTTCTGTCCCAACTTCCAAGTGTTTCCCCTTACTGTACAAGTGGGATCAGAAAGTGATGGTGGCAAATGTACTTCCAACAGAATGTTCACATGTCATGAGAATTATGCACCAAGTTTCTTTAATTGTGTGTATTATAAGTAGACTAATCACGATGTCTAATGACCTGCAAGAACCAAGGAAGTTTGAATTCTTAGCGACAGTGAAATGTGAGTTTTAGTTATTGCGATCTTTTGGTAGAACTTTAGCGAAATGTGGACTTAGAATCTTCCATTTCAACTGGGAAGGGAATCATGACGTACTGCTATTGATGGCTAGTACTGTATGTCGTGAATATTTTTCAATTGGAGTGCCTCCTAAGATCAACTTGGTTTCATTGCTTCAAATGTGATATACTGACTGTTTTATTTTGAAAGTGTAGACGTCAATGACATTTCCTTGTGTTTGTTTGAAAATGTCACTTCTGAGTTGTGTTCTATGTACAATGACCCCATGCTCTGCTAACAATAATTTTATGCTCTTCTCAGAGGAGAATTCTAGAGAAAAAGAGAATCCTTCAACAGTACAAGAAGAAGCAGAGAAGGAAAAGCAATCGGTTCCTTCACGACGTCCAGGGAAGGACCCGCTTGAAGTGTATGTGGAGGACAGCAGTCCGCATTACAAACCAGAGCAGGAATCTCATCCTTTACGGGGCGATGTTGCCATAGACACTGATAGTGGTTCAAGGCACAGGAGTCTACAACAGCGTGGCAAGGAAATATGTCCGCTTCCTTCTCCAACCAATAAATATTCAAGAGATGTAAGTATCGCCTCACATATTTAATTGCCTGAGTATGGCTACTTGTCTTTTTTTCTTTTGAGTAGCAGCTCAGGAATTTGTTGTGCCAGACAGTGCAGTTCCTTGATTGCAAGAATGACAAAATGTCGATGATCCATTACACTGTGATTTAATTTAACAATTAAATATGATATTTTTCATATACAAAAGATTATATGACTGACTCATTTCCTGGAAAAGAATGTGCAGTGGTATAGAGGTAGCCAAGTTGAAGTCAATGAGTCCACCGATTCAAGACTTCAGTCTCGTAGAAGGCGAATGGACAAATCTGTTTCCATGAAGCCTCGAAGGAACTTGAGTGCGGGCAATCTCTTGCTTGATAGTCGAAACCAGAACAGACGTCGATCCGGGAGCCCAAGTAGTTGGAGAAGATGTCCTCCACAAAAAAGAGGGGAATATTATGAATATGACGAACATCCTTATGATAATTGTGCACAAGAAGGTAAGTGCAGTGGTGAATCCCTTCACCTGTACAGTATGTAGCCTTTGTTTCCATGAGTTTTATGAACAAATATCACTGAATTATATCAATTTTGGGAGCTCATCATGTACGGTACATGGACATTGACAGAACTTGTCGGCACATTCATGCAGTACGTTTGTCCAATCCTTTGTGTGACACAAATTCATATATAGATTTGTGGGTGGACAGAGTACGAGAACTCGTTGGACGTCTATAGTAGGGGCCGGCGGCGGCGGCGACATTATGAGTCATCATCACCAGAGAGTTCACGCCGGTACAGGAGACGTCATTCTAAAGGACATGGTTGTAGGTCTCACCGGAGGAGTATGACACCGTACTCCTCCATGTCGCCTCCAAGAAGGTCTTTCACCTCAAGAAATGACTTAACAAAGGAGTGGACGGATGTTGCTATTGGAAAGGCGGGGGACATTGTGGAGACGTCAGCAGCTAGTGATAGGAGACGACGGCGTCATGAACAAGCATTACTGGATGCAGAGAAGGCCAAACGGCAGAGAAATGGAAACAAACCATTCTACTTGGTATTGGATCGCGAAGGAAGACCCTATGGCCCTGGCAGGCCATCTTGGATTGCTGAAATTAACAAGTTGGCCATTGGCTTGGATCCGTCTTGCACAAACATTAGAAAGCAGACCTTTGAAGACGTGCAAACATTCAAGAAGAGACTGGACGAGAATTTTGAGTACTCCGGGACCTTGAATGAAGATTATTTGAGGGCATTGATGGGCAAAGCAGTGACAAAGAGAAGAAGTGAACTCATCTCTTTAATCCAGAGGAGTGAATCTCAACCAAAAACCATTGACGAGCAAGTGTGGAAGCGACTGGAGAAATTGGCATCAAATAAGCAAAGGGAGGCTAAATCAGAGCAAGGACGGTATGCCAATGCTTGTCGCAAAACACTTGGTAGAACCGGTTGCAGGGGAATTGATGGTGTGCAAATGAAGCTTCGGTCCTTGTTGGGGAGGTCACCTGATCCAAGTGAAGTGGAAGAGGAAATGCAGCGGGATAAAGGCTATAAAGGTCAAAGGAGGAAGAAACGCATCTCTCAAATTAAAGAAGAGGGAAATTCCAAAGAAGTGTGTCTTCTGCAGGAAGGCAGACCGTCCCAGAGAAGTTGGAGAAATTCACGTGAACTTCACTATGATTCAGACAATGTTGCACCTGACGGTGAACAATTGATGGTCATCGCTGAGGTAGATCCGCACTGTGCTTTATCTTTTCAGAAAAGCAATTTGCAGTGGTGGTTCCTAGCACTTCTTTGGATTGCGGCACTGTGTGTTATGTTGGAGATGTAATGCGGGTTTTTCATTCGATGATTGTGAGATTTGACAAGTGCTTTCTTCATAGAGGACAAACAGTTGTGAGGCGTCTGAACATGGAAGTATTAAGTCAAGCAAGAGTTGCAGTGAATTGTTTTGGATGTCTCAGACTATGTGGTGTATTGTATGACACTCGGAACCTTCTTCTGTTATTACTACAATAGAATTTAGAGTGCTTTATGTGGATGGCTGAGAATGATTTTGCATTACATGAACTGAAGGCCGTAGGACTGTAACAGATGGTTCACATCCAATGTCGTGCGATTTTGTAGAGTGGAGAACGAGGCAGGTGGGATGGTCTTCAGGTGCAGGACGAACTTGAAGAAACTATTCCTACCGAACAGCGAGGTTTTTCCCACCCCAAAAAAAACATCTCCCAGAAAGAGTACATCAGGCAGTTGGAAGTTGAAATCAAGCTTTTGCGGCAAGGGAATGCGTCCTCTTCTGATGCGGACTGTCGATATGGAGGACGACTGTGACAGAAGATGAGCAATTCCAAATTCCACGAGAAAATAAGAAGGTGAAATTTCTTTGTAGCGTAATGAGTTATCACACATAAGTATGTGATCGTCATATTTGGAGCGGATTGGTTTGCGTATGTATTGCACTTCTTCATTTTTTGGTCATTTTATTTCGCAGGATGTGGTTCATTATTTGCAGCACTAGGCAGAGGACGTTGAATTCATCAGCCTAGTACGGGTTGTGTGCTAAACATGTAACAGATATGATCTGAATGGGAAATACTGAGGAGAGATTCGGAACATGGTGGACAAGCTTAGGCTCGGTCTTCGCCGGAGACAAGGTCTTAGTGCACCATTCTGGACATATGGTAGTGTTGTTTTTCTTCATGTATGTCTTCTATTAGATTAAAAGATTATAGGGACATTACTTTGTCATAGAATATGTCAGTGATTTGGTGTTTTAGTAAGCGACGTTTGTGCTCTGAATGTGGACAAAGTCGTCAGGGCATTTGGGTGTGAAGTTGACTTTCAGTGTCTCCATGGGGTACCATTGTAATAAAAGGTTTCTGGAATTCTCATGGAAATAGCGATTACATTTTGAGTGACGTTTTTGTTTCTATCAACGACAATGGATAAAGAAAAGAGTTTTTACATTGTTACTAGTAATGCTAGTAAAAGATGTATTGTTCGAAGTGGTTTCAATAGAATGTATCCACACATGCCATTGTAATGACTAATAGGACTGTGAGGAAGCTCTTGCACTTGCAAAGTACTTGAAAGTTAGTGGCTACAATGTATTCATGAAGGGAGAGGCGGAAGTGTCTGTGGAAGTATTGCAAGATTGTTTTCTATGAGGAAGTCGCTTTTCTTATTGCTTGTGTAATGGTGAGTACAAGGGATTGATGTGGGTGCAATGTGGCACCTATTGTAATTAGAACAAGAAGAGGCATAGGATATGGCAAGTAGCAGAATTTTCTTCATTGCCAAAAAAAACAGATGAACGCTTCGCAATGTGGTACGCCTTCCTAAGCACTTGTCGATTCTTTGATGATTTGATTTTTTGAATTTTAAAATTTTAAAATTTTTCTCATTGCTACTATATGTAATACAGTCGCACACCTCAATGCTATGGTGGTGAATTCTTGCAGATGTTGTTGGTGATGTTGTAACCAACACTCAATCTTTTAGGATGATGAGAGGAAAATGGCACGTAGCGCATGGTACGATCAATTTGAGTTGGACAAATGGTTTTCGATAATTCATGCGGAACTTTCTCTTGGATAGAGATGAGAATTAATTGAAATTATTGCTTGCTTGTTTACTGTATGATCTGCTTTGAGTGTTTTCATGAGACGATGGGCTACAAGCATCGTAGTCTTGGTGTATACATTTTGCTTTGCAAGTATTGGAGAGTACGTATGACGGGACTCTTGGCTACAGGAAGAGGTATTGGAAGTGCCCACCTCCTTCATTTGGTCGAGGTGGATAACTGAACATGATGTAAGCGCATTTGAGGTTTGGGCACACATGAAGGCATAAGGTAAGCTCTGAAAGCTATTGTTTTACGTAATGGTTCAGCAGTGCTTCAGAGCATCGTGTACGGTAGTATGTTGTTGTATTTTTATGAAAAAAAACGAATTGATTCAATTGCCATCGGGCTTGTATTAGAAGATGTGAGTCTGTTGGATGAAATGAACGTTGAGTGGTCAAAGTATGGATGTATTTTAAGCTAATTCTGGATTACAGTGCTGGTTTTATAGCCTTGGAATATTTAACATAACTTCATAATTGATATTATCCTGCAGTGGAGGTCAAGAGGAGACAGAAGATCCACGAACTTCTGACTATTTGAACGTGAGTTGATGATGAATTTCATACAAGGCAGAGTGTGGAGGGCAATTGATTATTGCACTTTACGTGTTGCAATGGGGTTTAGATCAGAAAATAAGATATTTCTTCATTCTCAGATCACCGTTGTAGTTTTGCTTTTCACATGAGTTGCGTGTAAATCTAAAAGCTAGTGGTTGAAAACCATATTTAGACAGGACTCCTCTTTCCTTGTTTGATTGGCAGAGATTCTGGTGCTACAAGACTCCATTTGCAGGACCTCATGCTATAGTGTTGTTGGAGATTTTTGTATGGGTATAGGTGATAAATGTTTTAAATCATTTTGGTTTTTCAGCAACTTATTGAAGAGTATAGCCTAAAGCCGTGAGGAGAAGCGTTGAAAGAAGGATATGCTGAAGAGTATGACCTAAAGCATGAAGGAGAAGTGTTGAAGGAGGGATATGGTGGATGTGGCACATAATTCTGATTCAGAATCTTGGAAGATCAGCATTGCACACGGGCAATATGAAGCGAGCTTACAAGTTAAATATCCATCCTACCTATCTATATGTTTTGCATTTCAGAATTTTAGTTCTTTACTCACACTGACTTCTGTAATCTAGCCTACTCATCTATTTAACATTTGTAGGTATTGAAGAGTCCCGTAGTCTTTTGTTTGACTTCATAGTAGTGAATAATTTTCAGTATTTTGTACGTGAGAAGAGAGGTTTCAATCGTTCAACAAAAATTCAGTGGGCAAATGAATTAGAAGACTATAGTTGGTTTCCTCAGAGGGTGGCTGTTTGAAGTAGTAATTTCATATAAGAAAGAGCAGACGGCAGTGAATGCTGAATTATGCTGATTGAATTATTGAAGTTTTTGTACTGTATGGTCCTTGACTGGTGTATTTGCAAAGGAGTTTGTGGCTTGCGCTTGCAATGTCAAGTGACTCAAGAGTGGGGAAATGTCCTCAACGGTCCTAGTCATTGCCAGAGATGATCTCAGAGTGATTTTCTGGGAAATTGGCAAACGAAAAGCGATACTGCTATGCTTGTTAGCTTCAAAGAATTAGAAGTAATTATTTGTGAGACATTAATGAATTTGCATCATTCATTTTTGACTAGGCCATTATTATTTTGTCATGGCGTTCCATTGATTTCCGTGTCAGGTCTTCCAATTCCTTCAGGAGATCACAAAGAATTTCTTGTTCTCATTTATAGCAAGTAGTTTCCTAATTTTCTTTGAATACCTTGCTCTCAGTGCCTTTTTTGAGCTTTTTTGAGTTTGTTCTAATTTAAACAAACAAAGTAAATCTTCCACAATTTGTATTATGAAAATTGTATTTGTAAGTACTATCTTTAGGTAGACATGTTATGGATCACTTAGAAAAGAAATTATAATGTCTGGTCATAAAGACAGAGAAGGATAGGTGCAACCATTCTGGCATGTAGCTTATCAACTAAGGTGTTTGTCAATGGCTTGTAGAGTTTGGCAGTGCATAGCAGTGCCATGGAAGCGGTCACTTTTTATGTCACTCAGGTGGTAATTGTTGACGGAGGTGCTTGTGGAGGTATCAAACTCCGGGGTCATTGAAGAAGTTCGAAGTAAACTTTGAAGTTAAGGAAATATGAGTATTGTAACTATTATTTGTTCGTTTATAATGGACGATATGAAAGAACTGGTGTTCTTCCTAATTTTGGCTGCTGAATTTGCCCTTCCGATGCGATGAAGTGTTCTATCTTACCTGTTATTTTTCTGTGCTTTTAGTGTATTTTACTCTTCCAAATTGTCGGCCAAATTGCATTTCTATAGATTTTCATCCTTCTGGAGAGTTTTTGCGATGGATTTTGTAGACACAAACCTTCAAATATGGAGCATATGGAGCAGTCAACGAAAAAGATGCATCCAGACTTATGAAGGGCACACCCGTTGCATGAAAGCTATCAAGTTTAATCCAAATGGACATTGGGTGGTTTCAGGTGGTGAAGACAATCTTGTAAAACTGTGCAGTTCCGAAGAGAACACTCTTCTCTAATTTGTGTGGTTTACTTATACTAGTTGTGGACACTTTCTACAAGGAAACAGGTAATAGCTTGTTCATGATCTCTCAAAGATTCATATTGATATATGTTACACGGTTTTTTGTATAGAAGGATGAGTCTTAGACATATGCAATGCAATATGTGCATGAAAATTATACTTACTTTTTAAATAGTACGGACCGAATGCTATATACAATAGATTTTGCTGAATGATTGATAGCACCATGTTTTTCACAGATGTGGGATTTGAACATTGAGAAGATTATACATGTATGAAAACCATAAAGGCCAAGTCCAGTGTCTGGATTGTCATGCGAATGAATTTCTTCTCGGTACAGGTACATTCTTTTCTTCTTTTTGTTTTTCAAAGTGTAGGATATTTGACGGTATCTTTGCTGCAGACGCAGAATATGTTCTTTTATATCAGTTTTGTACATTGTGCAATCATACAGTGGAATAAGTAGTAGCAACCTATAGAATGGAAGACCTTTCTGTTTGTCTGGCATTTAAATATGTTTGTAAGTGGGGACCTCCCGAAGGCCCTCTGTTACAAATCATGAAAAGATCAAGAGACAAGGGTATTATTCTGTAATAGAGTGGAAGGTACACTAGTTTTCTTCTGATGAGCAAAATACACTTTAATTACTAGGGAAATGATGGTAGTTAGTCAGAAAGTTCTTAGCTTGGATGTATTTGCTGGAATGCACTGTATAGATTCACTGAGTTTGTGAAGAGTAGAACGTGTTCCTTTTGCCATTTTGGATCTTTATGAGCTTTTGATTATTTTTTAGTGTATCTAGGACAATGATGACTCTCCTGGAACCATGGTACAGGTTATGCAGACACAACAGTCAAATTTTGTGAGCTTGAACATTTGAGCGCATTGGATCTGCTGGTCTTGAATTAAGCTCTTTCAGAACTCATAATAATAATAAAAATGCTGCTACCAAAGACCTTCTTGAATGAAGAGTCCAAGAAGTAGGGGAAATTCGACCAATCATATTTGGGGGGTAAGGTACCGAGGTTCACCTTTGCTGCCTCCTTTTGGAGGTAAACTGTCAGAACTCATGAATAGATTGTGTATTTGTTTTTGATGTAATGTATATGCGAGTGCCGAGTATGGCTTCCACTTTTCAGGTCCAGATGTTGGTCGTCAACCACAAGCAAGAAAATAGAGGATCTTATTTCCTGCTTTAATGGGTCTGTGATATATTTCTTTGCATGCCTACAGTCTTTAGACGTCTTGAAGCAGAGTTGATTGAATCTGAAGACTTTTAACATTTGAGGTCTGCAACTTCATGCGCCACTTCTTCAATTGACATTATGTAGACAAGTTTTAACATTGTGTTCTCTTTCTACAGTCTGCAGGAGTGCGACCAATGGATTTTAATCTATATAGACGAACAATATTGTGGGCTATGGAGGATTGTCTAAAGGTGATTTGGGCTTTCATTAACTACGATCATACTTCATAATATTCTAAATTTTTTTTTTCTTTTTATAACAATTTATATTCTGGACGGAAGGAGTGGCTGATTCTGGATTGTGATGCAGTACTTTCTTCCTACTACAATAGTGTAATCCTAGTTTTGGTCACGCATTGCATAGAATTCCGTTGTGACAATGACGAGGACAATGACTGCTTTGAATTCAGTCAGAAAACAAAGGTGTCACTTTTGGCAGGTTTTCTGTAAAGATCCGCTTATTTGTCACGAAAGTGGTTGGTGTCGCTTGGCACAAGCTTGCGGATTTACTTATACAGGAAGGTAAGTTCCTTGGATGTTGTTTTAACCAGAGCTGTGTTGGCGTTTGGGTTGTACATCTTGAGGTGCATCTTCTCTGCTTTGTTATTTGGTTGTTGTGTCGGGAACTTTTCTTTTCTAAGATTTTCCATCAGGCTTCTTTAGAACGAGAGTTGACAAGCTTTGTTTCGATTCTTTATCAATTGTCAATTGTAAAGAGCTGTAGAGATCACCGCCTAATGAAGTCATTTACTTTGGTTTGAAAGAACATCAGTTTGTTCGTTTACAAGTGATGACGTTGTTTTAATTTGAATTTTGGACTATGAGTATGCCTTTTGAAGTGGAATATAGGAACTATGATTTGTTGTTGAGTCTTGCTTCCTAGTGCTTAGTTGATATAGTACAATTATATGCAACGTGTGGCTCCATATCAAACTAGGAATGCAGGCTGGTAGGATGGCGCAAGCATTGTGACTCTGTCCAAGCCAAGAACTTCATAGAGTTGAATCAGATTAGTGTTGAGGAAGGGATAGCGTAGACTTTGTAGTGACCTACTTTTGAAAGTTTTGGACACTTATATGATGTATGGAGCTACAGTGCAGTACCTGTGCGTTTTCTAAGATTTTGTAATAGGCCATTAAGAACCGAAATGAATTGGTTACATGATGCTTTGCAAATATGCAGGATTGTCTCTGCAGCGTGTCTTTTAGTTACGCATCCACAGAATTGAAATGGTATTGAGTAGCATTTTTTGTTTTGGCTCGGAATTGCAGGAAAATGTACAGTAATGTATGAGGTTAATGGAATTCTTAAATTGGGAAGCTGAAGTGGATTAATTGAGAAGAAAGAACATGAAGCCCAAAATTAGAGAAGCTGAACACAAATTAATAATTAAATAATCATGATGCCCTAATTAATTATTAAGTAATTGTCAATTAATTAATTAACAATGAATTCTATGTTGCTTCAAAAATCGCCACATCGCAAGACAAGTCACCCAAAATGTGCTGAGTTATTTATACGAATAATTGTATAAATCGAACACAAATCTGTTGTTCATGTTTGTTGATTCTAATTCGAATCAACAAACATGAACAACAAATTTGTGTTTGATTTTGACCGGGTTAACGTGACCGAAACGACTTAACTGAACAACAGATTTGAGTTAAATTTTTGTTGTTTCGGTCGTCAGATTTCTAGTAGTGTAGGGTCACAAATAGGGACCTATGATACATCTCCTTTGAAAATTCATAACTAATTCAATATTGCTCAAAAAAATATGAAACCACTTGTATTAGATTCCTCGTCTATTTTTCTATCTCTGAAAAATGAATTAAAAATACTACTGACCAAGGAAGCATATGAAAAAGGCAGATCAGCCCTTCCCTTAGATGGGCGATTCAAGAGCCTCCTACCTTAAGGTAAGGGGCTGTAAAAGCAACCTGTCTCTAAAAGCGATCTGGTAGATTTTGCCTCTAACATGTACGAGAAGTGTACATTTCAGGAGGGGGTCGCTTTCAGAAACCACTGTTTTTCAACTTCAAAAATTCATAACTAATTCCATGAAGGTCCAAAAAATATGAAACCACTTGGGTTAGATGTCAATTCTATTTTTCTTACCATGAAAATTTACTGAAAATTGTTCGAAGGAGTTTAGCTTCCCCAAAATGCAAATCAGCTGGTAAAGTGTTGCTTTTACAGTCCTTTACCTTACCTCCAGCTGGGAGGTACATTCCCAGCCCGTTAACAATGTTATGCTTGCAGCTGATCGTCCTGGGGAACCCCACCATGACGCAAGCCAACAAACGGAATGGAGGAACAAATCCCCAGGCTGTGGAAAAAGGAAGTCAAGTTGGGCAGCCAGCTAGGGTTGGCAGAACAGGAGAATAGTAGATTAGATTATACAGTAGCACTGGAAGTGACGTGACCGCACGCACCCCGAGGCCACTCCAAGAGCCAGGCGCAACAGCAATACAGCATCATTCTCCCGCAACATACCAAACAGGTCTGCGTGGACAGGACTGGGTTCACACTCGCACGACCTGGTAGCGGCAAAGTGGGACAGACAGCGCCGCTCGGATCTTCATACTTAATGGACCCTGTGCTGTTGCAGAAAAAGCAAAAGTAATTTGCTAATTTGCTAGTTAGTAAAAGCTTCGAAATTCAGTATCTTTCACACTGCAAGTCGGAACGCCACAGAGCTTTCCAACAATACCAAGAACGCAACCAAGGGAAACACAATCCAAGGAGATCTCACTATAACAAACAAAACAAAACAAATCCAATTTAAGGTGTAAACTAGTGTGTCTTGTGTTGTTGCCACAACCACAGTTAAAGTAAAAAAATTAAATTAAATTTTTTTAATTCATTAATTAAAACATTGAAATGCAACAACTTTTACACCGCAATGTGAGAGGTTGTGTTCTAGTGTGCCCTCCACCATTGCCATAACCCAAATAAAAGTAAAATACTTTTTAAGAGTTTTTGATTCATTAAACTTTGAAAAGCAACAACTTTCACACCACAATATGAGAGGATGCGTTCTTGGTACGCATAGAATTTTTTTATGCACAAAGGAGTGAAAGAGCTTTGCTTTGTGGCGTTTAGATATGCCATGTGAAACTTATGGATTTTCCAAAATGAAGGATAGTTTAAATTCAATTTTTTTTAATTTAAAAAATTTCCATAACTTTCACATTGTAGGTCTAAATGCCGCAAAACTAGCACAAATAGAAAGTTTTATGCATGAAAGAGACCACGGACTTTATTCCTGACATTTGGACATGCAAAATAAAGTTAAGTTTCTTCTAAAATAAAAGATAATTTAAATCAATTCTCTAATTCATAGTTTTTATGACATTCAATAACTTTCACACCCTTGGTCCAAACGCCATAGAACAAAGTCTGTGCACCTCTCTTTGCCAAGAGCTTTCCAACAAACCCAAAAACGTTGCCAGATACTTCACGATTTCTTAGATCTCATCATATCAAACAAACAATATTGAGCAAACAAAACAAACAACCTAACTTAAAATATAGATAGATTTAAAGAATACTAATATTTTCTTTAATTTGAGAGGATTGGATTTGAAACAAAATAATGCTTCCATTGAGAATGTTTTAGATGAATATTTAACCATCCAAATGGAAGAAATCATGATAGCAAGTCATATTTAAATATTGTATAGACTAGTATGCCCCATGATGTTGCACTAACCAAAATAAAAACAAAAATATTTTTTAAATTATTTTAAGCCAAAAAGAACTAAAAAACCCATAACAAACAAACAAGAAACTAAATGAAACTAATTAATTAACTAACTTAACCCTTAAAAATGCCCAAGGCACTAAATTTTGGTGATGACAACACTTTGAAGTTAAATAAAACTTGACCAAGTTGCTAATTTTAACCATTTACATTTTTGATTTTTTTTAAAGTCTAATTTTAGTTTCAAAAATCTAATTTTGAAAAAGAATGATTACATTTTTCTATTCAAGATTTTGTTCAAGGGTGTCCATTGCAAATCTTGATTTTTTAACCCTTTAGTCTTTTTCATTTTGATTAATGAGATGAAAGTTATGAGGAATTCTAGTTTGCGGGTAGGGATGGAATCCAAAGACTCCATACCTACCTGCATACCAAAACTCCTCATAACTTTTGACTCATTGATCAAAATAGAATGATTCAAAGTTTTTCACGTGTAAATAAATCTTTAGAACCAAATTCAAATTTTTATTTAAAAAAAAGTGATTTTTAACCCCTAAAGGACCACTTGTCCCCTTTGGAGACAATTTGGGTCCGAGTAGGTTCCTATTGTCTCAATTTGTAGTGAATTTTTTTGAGATATTTTGAGGTTGTGCAGCTTTGCAAGAGCTCAATGGATATATAATTTTTGTTTCAATCAGGTGCCAGATGAAAAAGTTATGGCACAATAAGCAAGAAATGAAGATTGGTGGGCAATCCAAAAAAAAACTATAAAAAGTCAAAATAATTTTTTTTTTTTAAATTCCTAAAATATTATATTTTTATCTATATGTGAAGCTTTGATTCATTCTATTTGGACTAGGGATGAGAAAATTATGGACAATCTTAGTTTTTCGGGCAATTTAAGCATCTTCTTAAAAAAAACTTTTTGTCCAACTTTGAATGCTAATATCTTCCAATCCGTACGGTCAAATTTGATGAAATGTATACTATATGATCTCAGACAAGTTAAGTACAAGATTCTACGATTAAATTCCATTTTTTATTTTTTTTGGATTTCCTTAAATGAATGCAACAAAAGTAGTAGTTTTGAGTGTTTTTTGACATAAAACATTCTCGAGGCTTTAGGGGTTAAAGAAGTTTTTTGAGCTGCCCGAGCTGCCCGTCGAGTAATAAAAATTACATATCATGCAATAACTTTTTAACCATATAGTTAAAAGTTATGAAAACTGTTGGGCCTTAAAGCTACTCCTCGGGTACATGTTGTGTGAAGTTTTCAAAGAAAAACAAAACACCCTCTGTTTGTAGTGAGCTGCCCTAAATTGCAATGCAGCCCAAAAAAAAATTTGGTCCTTTAGGAATTAATCTCATATTTTTTTGGTAACTAATATTTTTTAGATTTGATATGGACAAAGAGGATCGAAAGACTTTAAATCAATTTCATAGCTTTTTAGATAGTAATATTTAAGGTTGTCAAGGCTAAAATAATTAGTGAAAATTTGGACTCTACGCAAGGTTGTGTGACTGCATAAGAATGTGCAATTATAGAAAAAATATTTTAAAAAATCAATTAATTTTTGCCCACAAGATCACTTAGTATGTCATGCAGACTTGGGGATTTAATTTTTTTTTTAAAACACCCTGGATTTACACATTTGCCGAAAGTCAAACTGCCCTTTATAGGGACCAAATTTTTTCTAATACTCAACAATACATCTCTTGCACTTTGTTCTCTAGCTACAATCTTGTACACTTTTTTGAAATCTAAGATATGATCTTGATTTGGTGGACATCCATTTGTCTTGTGTTTACCGCATCAGTAACACTACCCTTTTGTTTGCTAAACTAGTAGGACTTTCACTTTTATCAAAAGTCACAAATAGAACTTCTTGAACATGCATGCAATTGATTTTCAAGGGTTCAAATTTGCACCATAGTGTAAATTCCTTAAGTTCCTTGATTATGTTTTTCCCTCAAATGCTCAAAAACTGCCATTTTGAGCACAAGTACCAAATTTTGGAAAACAACAACAATTTGGGACACACGTAACCATAGGATCTTGTAGCACTGTGGTTTGAAAAAATGTGGAAAAAATTTCAGAATTTTCCACCGTGTGGATTGCAAGATATTAGCATTTGAATTGACAAAAATCCTTTTTTGGTCCTTGCAAAAAAACGTGCAGTTGCACTTTACAAGGTCACATTTTTATGAAAAATTGTCCAAATTGGTGGTTACTGTTTGGATTCATTCTTCAAGGCAATTTGGCTACATGTTTGAAAAAATACGGATCATATGAATTGAACAACATATAGAAATAAAATAGTAAGTAGAAAGAAGTAGAGAATGTCTTAAAACATTAAATTGTTAAGAAGTCTATTATAGAATTGAAAAATGTCAATCCTAAAGGTTGTAATGTTGTAATAAACAATCTACATCCAAGATTTTTATTTTTTTCCAAAAATATTGAAAATTGAATGAAATAAATGACTTCAAATAAATGAATGCAAAATAAATGACTTTATTTTAGAATAGAGAATCCATAATCATCCGCAATCTAAAATTCCTAATAACTTTTTACTTATCGATCAAAATGAAATGATTCAAAGCTTTTCATATATATATAAATCTAGATAACCAATTTCAAATTTTTGTTTATGAAAAAAGTGATTTTAAAAATCTGCATGGACTGCCTACCTGATGAAAAAAGTAGCATATTAGGCCATAACTTTTGACTCGTATTTCCAAATGCCATAAAATTTTGTTTACATGAAAGATATTCCTTGTCTACAACTTCTGTTAAAATTTGAGCCTAAAATATGCAAAATTCTAGTCACAAGTACTTGCCCAAAATTGCTATGTTGCTAAAAATAGGAGGCTAGTCCTTTAGGGGTTAACAAACTACTCCAATAAATGGAGAAGGAATCCAATATGGTATCAAGTTTATTGTATTTTAAAAAGGCATCCTATATTCAATTTAAAATAGTGGATAATTACCATACTTTGTGTTTTTTACAACTTCATAACTTCATATAATAGTAACTTATGTTGGAAGTAAAAAAATTCAAAACTTTGGTCAATATTTTTTTAAAGATTTTGTGATTGGACTCACATATATTTCTAAGAGTAATACCTACTGCCTCCAAAGCTTACATGTTGTTTGCTAAAACAACATTTTAACAATTGGGATTGACATTTCTCAATTGCATATCAGACCTGGGGAGGTCATTTAGTAAATTTATAGTATACCACGTGCGGCTAAATGATCTTTTGACGTCCTATTTACTTTTTAAATAACTACAATTTTAGCCTATAATTTTGAGCATTGTTTAATCAAGACTATAAGATTCTATTGCCAAAATCTTCAATCCAAATAATATATGAAATGATTTCTAGAAAAAGTTGAAAAATGAACTAAAATGACATGTTTTTCAACTCAAGTATTTATAGAGAACACATTTAGACAACCATTGCATCAATATTCAAGAAATATAAACTTTCAATAGACTCATTTTTGAAATTTTTTTGTGTATTTTTTAAACAATTTTTTCTTATTTAATATAGAGGTGTAAAAGTTATTTTCAGCTTTACAATGTATCTTTTTACTTCAAAAATTTGTATCTAATTAGAATTTATGTATCTAATTATTAATAATTCATAACGTAAACTTTCAAAGTAGGAAAATCTACTCATATTTTTTTTTTTTAAAAATTTAAATTTGAAAAAGTAAATAGAGGGTCTAAAATCCTCGCCACAGGTGGGTTGTATAAATGCATACAGTGACCTCCTCGAGATATTAGAATTAGGGGCAACTTGGATTTTTTTCCAATATGCACCTCAGGCATCCATCAATTTTGTTACATTCAGTTATTATGAATGATTTTTTTGGTTAATTTTTTTCATTTGCTCTCAATTCATCTTTCAGTATGATATGAAAATGCACAAGTAGTGAGACACATGTTGGAATAGGCAATACAATAAAAATAGAATGCAAACATTGTGAAGAGGGACAACATACTAAAAATAGAATGCATACATTTTTCTTGTTATAATCTCATTACTCCTATACAATTTCAAGCTCAAAATTGGTAAGCATACTAATAAGCAAGCTCTTTAATCCTTGAAGTCCCATTGTTTCCTCAAGGGACAAAATGGATTTTGGGCAAGCTTCTATAGTCTCAATATTTGTTGTGATTTTCTGAATTTTTTTTGAGAATATAGAAAAACACATTAGCTTTTCAAAAATATAATTTTTATTTCAATTGGAGCCCAAGAGCAAAAGTTTTGGCACAAAAAGCCATTTTTTTAGTTTAGCGGGCAAAAATATCCTTCAAAAATATTGAAAGTATAGATTATATTTTTATGTACATAGAAAGCTTTTATTGAAGTTTTTCATTTGGATTTGTTATGTGAAAAGTTGTGGGCAATCTTGTTTTTAGGACAATTAGAGCATTTTCTTAAAACATAACTTGTAGGATTCATTTTTGACCTCAATTTCATAATTTTTTGGAATTTTTTTAAAGATCTCTTGCTAGAATAATCTCATGGTTGAAATTAGTGTATTTCAACTCCATCTTAGAGCTATTAAAAATTTAGATCTTCCTTAAATCTTGGACCTACTCCTATTTAACAATTTTATAATGAATAAAAACTACAAGTGTGTTTTAAAATATTTTTTTTCTAGACTCTCAAATCATTTATTTATCATATAAAATTAGAAATTTAATATTAGTGGAATAAAAATTACAAGTTATGAAGGTTGAAAGCCAAAAATTGTGGTTAAGCAAGGTGCAAAATAACTTGTTTTCTTTACTTTAAACACAAATATCTTGCAATCTACATGGTCAAAGTTTGTGAAATTTCTTCCACACATTATTATACTAGTCTAGTATAAGATCCTAAGGTTAGATATGAAAAAAAAGCTTAAAAATCTTTTTGCTCTTTGCTATAGAAATGACAATTTTGATGGGAAAGAGGCCTTGGGACTTTAGGAGTTAAACATCTATATGGTGAGATTTAAAAAAAAATAATAATTTGATTCATTGGGGATAACTATAAGCCCATGATCTATTTTCATAGGAAAAACACACTTGGAAAGGCTTAGTCACT
Organism: Antitrichia curtipendula; assembly: GCA_951230915.1. Lineage (NCBI taxonomy): Eukaryota > Viridiplantae > Streptophyta > Bryopsida > Hypnales > Leucodontaceae > Antitrichia > Antitrichia curtipendula. Next base: position 842,034 of record OX579636.1, read on the forward strand.
TAGGGGCTAATAATTTATATGATGCTCCATTCAAATTTTTAGGGAGAATCCACATCTAATACAAATTTAACTGGTGAAAATGACCAAAAATTTGGTTGAATTGAAGGATGTGAAACCAATGGAATTATTAGTAACACCAAATATCAATGAATAGAGGAAATCATTGGAAGCAACTTCATTGATAAGAAAGGAGCCAAAAAGGGGAGATGAGGAAATAAGTTCGTGCCCAAAGAACAGATGTTGATGTTGATGATTGGATTGATTTTAGAAACATATAAGGAAAAAATTGGATTGGTTGAAGGTAATAGAATTAGTGAGCTGGCAAATTTGTGTTGTTTGAGGATTGTAAGTGGTGCAAGCTCAACCCCTAAAGGATGTAAGCATTGCTCATACATTGTAGATATTATTGCAACTTCTAAAGGCCACTTTACACTTAGAGGTTGGGCTAATTTGTTGTATCAAAGGCCAATAATCCTCACTTGTAATTGGACAAAACGCTCAAATCAATCCCAAACCCTTTACACGTAGAGGCCGGGTCAATTTGGTGGAATGAATTTTTTATTCAACAAAGACATGATCTGACATGGCTCAAGGTCATTGAATTAGGTGCACCAAGAATGGAAGGCCAATTCTTGGCGTTGGGGCCAATGTCAGATTTCAAGTAAAAAAATTTATTTTATAAAATATTATTTTTTTCAACAAACCACATCCGTTGGATTTTGTTCAATTGACCTCAAGGGGAATTGGCCCGACCTCTAGGTGTAAAGTGGCCCTGGAAATTTCAGCCCTCTCTTTCATTTTTGTAGGTTTTATTGAATCGGCCTAGCTTCTTGGCCTCAAGGCCTTTACATATGGTAGAACTGGTCCTCATTATAATGTTATTCTAATGGGTAGTTGAGGCTGGCCTCTAGTCTGAAAGGGGCTGAAATTTTGTGCAATTGGCTTGGAGGAGAATTGGCCCAGTCTCTACGTGTAAAGCGGCCCTAAGTACCAAGGCCATTTGTATGTATAATTTTTTTTTCAACATAGATTTTTTTTGTGAGACTACTTGGGAGTGCACCTTTGCTTTGAGATTTTATTAGAATTTTTTGCAACAGGATTGTGTAAGAAATAAAGTCTTGCATACTAGGACCGTTGAAAGAGAATAAGCCAATGTAGGCAATTCTTGGTCTTAACATCCTAAAGGGGTTACAGTTGGGTTGAAGGCAATCCATTCAACTCTTGAGCTTTTGGTGTAAGTTAACTAAGAGACGGGAAAAGACCCATCAATCTTGAGGGCATGATGTTAAGTGGTCATTCAAAGTCTGTGTCGTAAGTCTATCTTCCTCCAACCAAGGGAAAATGTAAAAAATTATCTCTATTTTGTGGTTGCATAATGTCCTATGTTCTTCACCTCTTTGGAATAATATGGGGCCTATTATTCCAAATTTGAATTCCAAATTTCTAAATTTTATCATGGATGGAAAACAAAAAAGGATTCAAGTCCAGGACGGATGACTCCAATGGGTTTTTTTTAGGCAATTAAATGCTCAATTTCCAGTTTCCTCCAAAAAAATGGAGAACTTCAAGCCTAAAGAAAAAAGAGAAGATAAATGTGTTAAAAAATGCTAGACTGTAATGATGACCCTACACACTGTTGCCACAATATTTCCATAACCTCATTTCATCCATTGTGCAGAGCCAGCACATACAAGAATTGCATACAAAAATTACATACTCAAAATTGGTCTCCTTCAATTCAAATTCCCATAATGAATGAGCCACGAAAGTGAGAACACTCTTCAAAAGAAAGGCCACAAAACCATTTGTCCGAAAACCAAAAAACAACAACACTGGATGACTCCAATGCCTCCATCAGTTGACTGGTGCAAGGCCGAAGGGCACGAGTGGGGGCCTGGGGGGATATCCGGTGGAGCATATCCGGTGGAGCTCCAAAGCCTCCTGGAACTTGGCCCCCGGCCCTGCGGTACGGAGCCCGGAAAGATCGAAAGTCTCCCAACTGTACGAGAAAGGCCTGGACCGTAAACCAGGTACAGATCGGAGCCTACGGACTTGGATCCGTGCCTGGGGCGGCTTCCCAATGCAGCAGACGATTCCTCCGCGCTCTATTTTAAGCTCCGCAGGGCCTAAGCGGACGACTTCGGCGCTGGATATTCCGATCCTCGCGGCATATTCGCGACCACTGGTGTTATTATGGCAGCTTACTTGAAGGGCTGCAGTACTACTGTACGGCGATATTCGTCAGAGCTCAAGCTTGGATCTGGGCCTCGCTCCCTCCCTTCTCTTCCCCTCGGAGACTAGAGAGAGCCACGAGGGTTCAGGAGAGTTCCTTTCTGACAGTAGTTGGGCAGGGCAAACCTCTTTGGATTGAGGCCTTCATTGCCACTCGGCTTTGAGTCATGGCCGCGCTCGAGGATTATGTCTGGCTGGTGGTCGTCGGCGCCTTCGTGGCGTTTGGGTTCGGGTTCGGAACTGGTATGACCCATGCGCACTTGTGAGCTAACTAGAACGAACTCCGTGTGAAGCGAGCTTAGAATGAATGAATGAATGAATGAATGAATGAATGAGTGCAATTGATCTGGAGTGGTTGGCATTGCTCGCGATTAGCGGAGAATTGCCAAACGCTAGCTGCTGTTTGGACCGCTAGTTGAAATCCATAAATTTATGTGCATGTTTGGGTCTTCATGGAAGAGAACAAGTCTAGAAGCATGAAGAGCAACAAGGTTTTAGAGTTTCCATACTGCAAAGATCAGTACAGGCTTAGCATGGTGGTGGTTAAGTGCTGCTACAGTGGAGTGGGAAGAGATAATGGTCGTGCAATGCAGTTCTGGGACGTGAGAACCCCTAGCCAGCTGCGGGTGCTAGATAGGCCCCTTGCGACGAGTGATCAGAGTCTACTCAGTCTAGAGCAAGCTTTAGACGAGTGGTGAATTTTTCATGTGAAGTTCGAATCCGAGGAATCGCTTGACTGTTCCCTAGCTAATGATCGAATCCCCACTTTGTGATAGGATCCAACGATGTCGCTAATGCCTTCGGAACCTCCGTCGGAAGCAAGACCCTGACTTTGCGTCAAGCGCTGCTGGTAAGACTTCGGACGAATCGTTACTTTCTCCGTCAAGGCTGCTGCTGCAGTCAGAGCACTGAACTAAAGCGCTATTAGTATGACAGTTGTGGAATTAATTCTTCATGTTCGAATTCAGCGCCAGAATTAGAAAATATGCTTGATGTTTTCTGAAGAGAAGCTCTCTGGTAAGCACAGATAGCAGCAGTGTTCGAGTTCGCTGGAGCGTTGCTCCTGGGTCGTGTTTCGACGAACACGATTGCTGCAGGTATTGCCGACATCACCGCTTTCGCAGCGAATCCCGAGGTGTATGCCTATGGCATGGTGTGCGCCTTGACAGTGGGCACCATATGGCAGGTGGCGTCGTCCTACATGGGACTGAACACTTCGTCTACTCATACAATCAGTAAGTCCTCTGACCGAGTTCCCAATCTCAAACGTTTCGATCAAAATTGAACACTGGAATCTCACATGTTCTGAGCATGACATGTGGATGAAGGTTTTCGTACTTCCCATGCTGAATTGTGACGCAAGGAGGTTTGATTTGGGAAAATATATATGTTTATATTTGCTGTCATGGACTGCAGTTGGAGCCATTGTCGGGTTCGCTTTAGTGTGGGACGGAAGCAACGCCGTGGTGTGGGCTGAGAAGGATCCCTCTGGAGCCACGTTCCCTCCATACAAGGGCATTGTGTCTATCGTGATGGCGTGGTTTGTAGCTCCCATTCTGACGGGCTTCGCGTCCGCGCTCATCTTCGGCATCGTTCGATTCCTCGTGCTGCGCCGCAAGAACGCCTACAGGCTGTCGTTCTGGTGCCTGCCGCCGATGGTGCTCGTCACCGTGTTCATCAATATCTACTTCGTTTTCACCAAGGGCGCCAAGAAGACACTGACCAAGTCCGGCAACTGGACGGACGGCAAGTCGGCCTGGATTGCTGTCGTCATCGCCGTTGGAGTGGCCACCCTCACCGCACTCATCGTTCTGCCTCTCCTGAAACGACACTGCGAGAGACTCTTCGACTCTAATGGCCGACCCATTGCCCACATTGATGGCACCAAAGTCGGGGAGAAGGAGATGGTTCCCGGGGAAGGGCTGCACAGGGGCGAAGGTGAGCAAGATGCTATCGACACTTTGGAGCTGGGGGGACCGAACGTAGCCAAGAAAACCGCATGGCACCAGAAGGCATGGAAGGGCGCCACTCACGGTCTCAACGTGGATATCCACAAAGTTGTCAAGACCGACGCCGCTGTCAACGCTATTCACGAGCGTGCTGAAGTCTTCGAGCCGCGTGTGGAGTACGCTTTCTCTTACCTCCAGGTAATCCAGGCCCCTCATCAAATGATTCAGGCTCTCCCGTCGTTGGACACGCACTACCCACTACTGCTGTTTTCAAGGATTTCCAGATTCATTCATTGTTGCGATACAGTTCGCTCACTCGCTCGCTAATTTTCCTAGCTCGCGGCCAAATCCGTTTGCTTGCAGGTGTTCTCTGCCATTTGTGTGATCTTCGCACACGGAGCTGGTGAAGTGGGATACATGGCGGGACCTCTGGCGGCGATCTGGGACGTTTACCAGCACGGGAAGCTGAACAAGACCGTTTCGCCCCCGGTGTGGATTGTGTTGATCGGCGCTGTGGGTTTGGTGATTGGATTGGCGACCTACGGTTACAATGTCACGCGAGCCATGGGTGTGCAGTTGGCGAAGCTCACGCCCACTCGTGGATTTGCCGCGGAGTTGGCGACGGCGTTGGTGATCATGATTTCCGCGCAGTACGGGCTGCCGCAATCGTCCAGTCAGTGCGTGACGGGCGCCATTGTGGGCGTGGGATTGCTGGAGGGAACAGAGGGTGTCAACTGGAAGCAATTTGGGAAGCAGTTTGCGTCGTGGGTGGGCACATTGTTGATCGTGGGCTTGGGCGTGGCCGCTTCGTTTGCACAGGGCGTGTACGCTCCCGGGGCTATCGAATCCAAGCATCTTCAGACGTACAATATGGAAATCGGCACCATCAACAGCAACATGTACAAGGACTTCAACGCCACTTTGCAGACCTACCAGGCCGCCGCTGTGGCCGGCTCCATCCCCACGTTGACTGCTAGTGACTGGGCTGCCCTCAATGCTACTCTTTCCAAGGACGCCAAGACCGTGAAGTCCTACATTGACACTGCGAAGCCCATTCGAGGTACGTATGTTCGGGAAAGGATGACCACGGACTACATCATCAATTAAATGATCAACTTTTAATTCCCGCCCGCAGCGTGCTAAATCAATTCGGAGGCTCTTCTGAAAATAATTCGATATATTCGGGCTATATTTGTATAAATTAATGAATTTAACTATTATGTTTAAGCTTGCTAATTTGCTGCTTGTGTGCGTGTGTTTCAGTGCCAGTGGCGAACGTGACTTCTTCCTTGAAGAAGACGTTGCTTATGTACCAAAATTACACCATCTTCACGCTCGGACAGGTGCAGCTGTTCCCAGGCGTGGCCAAGTGTAACAGCGGCGACCCGGCCTCCATCATCGCCGGCAACTTTACTGCTGCTTGTAATGCGCCCAAGTTAACTTAACTAGTGGCTAGCTAGATCGAGGTCGCTCGGTCGGTTGCTTGTAGTATCAATTGTTTCCAGTACTCCAGGTCACCATCGTGGGTTGTACGACTCAGTGTTCTGTATGCTCTACTGCATGGGCAGTCCGTAATTCAGTGAATGCTCACGTTGAGAGTCAGTACTCGTTCAATTTCCGTGGTGTCCCATCGATCAGCCTAGCTAGCTAGCCTGCAGTAGTCCGGTGACAGAAGCCTTCGTTCTCGTATCTACTTGAAATTTCAGTTTTTCATGAGCTGTATATGTAGCTGGTTTGATGGTAGAGCACGAGCCAAGGGTTCTCAGCACTTGGTCTGGAATGTCATGGACCATAATTTAGACTCCGAGGAAGATGGAGAGATCAGAGATAGATCAGAGATAGATCAGATTGACTGACTCACTGTACTTGTATCAGATTTAGGCATGCCGGTAATCTGCACAGAAAAGCAATGTCAAAGTGTTGGTTGTGTAGCCCATGTGGTTGCTGTAAGCATCTGAAACTTTTTGTCTCAACATGCAGTCTGGGAATAAAAGTTGAGTTTGAATTTCGAACGACGCGGGTTTTCCATGTTTCCTGAATCATGATCGACTCACTGAATGCAATGCTAATTCATCATGCAAGGCCTTATTCATTATAATTGGACAATCGACAGATTTTGAGACTTTTGCCCTAAAACAATTGTATGGATTTATCCTCGAGTCGAGGATAAGTTGAGACTGCAACCTTTTGACAATGAAAGGTTTTTATACATAGTAATATTTTAAAGTCTCAAATTTCCAAATAGTCTCAAAATTGAATAGTTATGACTGTTTATCTTCGACTCGAGGATAAAATTGAGACTACCATTTGTCCAAATATAACGAATAAGGCCTTTATGCCTAGAATGTCAGCAATGTGGGTCTTTCTTCAGTTGTCGAGTTCCAAGTTATAATGAGCTTCTCCGTTTTCATGATCATTGTTTTTAAGCAAGACATCATTTGTCAGTCAGTGTGTCAGGGCTATCTAAGTTTAAGCGCAGGGCTGAGTGGGGCGATCTATTTGAGTAGTAATTTATATTTTGTTTTTCGGCATATCGGAGCTCGGTATTGAGTAAAATAGCCGCCATGATGAGTTCTTGACAGAGTTTGCCACTGATATCCTGAACGGGCGAGTCAGCGAGGCTCAGATTCCTCCTAACTTCCCGAGGGCAGCATTTTAAAACGGTCCAATATCATGTGCAAGATGAGAGTCCATCAACTGAGAGTCCATCAACTTATGACAAAATCTCAACCGTTAGATTGGTAGGTGGGAATTCATTGTTAAGAGTTTGGACTTTGGACTTGGCCTTTGGAGGCTTCACACTATGGTTGACTAAAGGCTCCAATTCGGACTATATTTTATTGCCTATTTATTGTTCATTTCTTTGGACTCACAACAAAGTTTGACCATTCAATCCCATGGCCTCTCGACTTGGTCGGCCATAGTGTGAAGTAGTCCTAATTAATTGACATTACACACTATACATTTTGATGTACATCATCAATGGTAAGTCCCTTTCGTTTTTTGGTCCCCTTACGATCCCTATTCAGTGTAGAATTGTAGATCAAGGTTGATGGAAGGACTCACGAACTCAATCGAAGGATGGGAGTTTTTACTGGGGAGGTTGTCGGTCAACACCAATCAAAAAACACCAAAGGGACCCTGACAACTAGAGGTGTTTTTTTTGGCAAAATTTCGTCAGACTGTCATAAATTTGACCACTCTGGCTTCGTTTTTCTAAAAACTAGCCTCTGCAGTGAAGCCAATAGGAAAGACACGGGTCCAAAAAAACACCCTGCTAACAACTTAGCAACCCATGGTTTTTGCTTGGAGTCCTAGGCCATCTAAGCACGTATTGTTGGTACTCTCGGAACTATCAGGAGTAGGGCTTTTTATGAAGTGCCAGACTGCCAGTATTCAATGTTACAAAATGTGACAGTGGTGCTCCAAATTTCAAAATTCATCCATACATTGGATTGAAAATATCACATTAGTACAATAATATTGTACATATTACATATCCAAAATTTTGTTTTCATCCACAATTATCTAGTGATTTCATCCAAGTTTTGTGTTTTCTAATTTGAAGTTTTGTAGCAAATTTTTTTACGATTTGTCGTCATTTTTAGCCAAGTTTTTCTTTTCTAGTGCAATTTGGAACTATTTTGACCAATAAAAAGCCTTGGTCGGGAGTATATGAAGAATATGGTAATGTAACTTACAATACATGGTGTCAAAAATGTAGATCAAATTTGTGTACAAAAAGTGGATATACTTAATCTATTATATATCAAAGTCTAGGCTGGGAGAGAGGGTAAAAGGTAGCCCTTCATAGATGGTTCTACCTTGAATCTTTCATTAAAGTTGTTTAAAAAAAGGATTAATCCCTAAAGGATCCAGTGTCTATTCAACGCATCAAGAAACCTTGGATAGGTTCCTATAAAGTCAATTTTGGTCACATGTTCATGAAATTTGACATAAGGTATGAACAACTAAATATGTAACATTTTAGTGGGAATATAAACTCTCCGCTATGATTTTGGCTTCAAAAGTTCAAATTTCTCTAAATATTTTAAGAAAAATTCATCTAAATGAATATAAAGGAAACATGCACATGTAGCCAAGTGTAGCAAGCAAGTTTGTCATCAAGTCTATCATCCAGCAATTCTTTGACAAAAGAAATGTAAAGGTTTAGGATCATTCATTCACGACAAATGAAAAGTCAACAACGAGTAATGGTTTTCCTCTCAGGATTGAAAGGATTGAGTACTTGTGGATCATATATTTTATTCATTTAGTCATACCTGCTCCATCATCTGGATTTAGGAACTCAAGTTAATGAGCAATATAGAAATTTCAAAGAAATTAGCATATATGAACTATCATGTTGCAAATTTTTGCAATAAATTCCACTCTTAAATTGTGAATTTTTGATGATATTTACAATAATAATTTAACTTTTTGGATTTGTTGGTTCAATTACGTGCATCATGAATTCTAGTCTTTGGACAAAAAAATTGAACCTAAAATACATTACGCAACTGTAGCCTATACTCTCTACAATGGCTAATGCAATCTTTGATGCTCTCAATTCCAATCATCTGGATTTAGGAACTCCATGGCTAATGCAATCTTTGATGCTCTCATTTTTTGTATATTTATCAAATTGTTGATAGTTTAAATTTATAAATGTCAATTTCTTTCAAATTTTATATACAACAATCTGAAATGACAATATAGAAAATCTCAAGCCTCTAGAGGGCTGCTCCACAACAATTGAAATGACCCCACGATAACATTTAAAAAAAATTTGCTTAAAGACTTCCCCCGCCCCCCTATAGATGTTCACCTTGCGCCATGACATTAGATGACTGTCAATGGTTCAAAATCAAATTAAAAGATATTAAATAAATAGAATCCAAGTATTGTAAAGCACCTTAACCCTAATTATTGCATACCTTGTACTCTAACCAAAGTTTTGGAAAAAGAAACAAATGTTGAAATTAGTCCAATGACATCTACCGTTAATAGTATTTTGAATGGCAATGTGATGGTTACATTTCATTGACAATTGGTAAAAATGAAGGGTGAAGTGGTTGCTTTTATAGAGAAATCAATTATCCATGGTGAATCTTCAAAGGGTATGAGATATTTTGAAAAGAGCTCAGATGCAAAAATTGTGTTCAAAGTTGAATTTCAGACTTCATTTAGGCATAGTAGAAAAAAAAATTTCAAAAATCTTTGGACAAAAGAAAGTTGAAGAGTCAATCTAGTTTTCATCTCCAAAAATCCGTTTGAGGTTTAGAGACCAATAAAAAGTTACGGACAAAAATCTAAAAGAAGTTGGATGGAAAATTTTCTTTGCCATTTAAACACCCTCTTTGAATTTTGTGCATAACTTTTTATTAGAGTTTCTAAACCTCAAAATTATTTTTGGAGATGAAAACTAAATTTATTCTACAACTATTTTTAGTTCAAAGAATTTTGAAAAAATTATTCTACTATGACTAAATGGGGTCTAAAACTCGACTTTGAACACAATTTCTGATTTTCACCTAACTATGAGTAGTTGTGTTCCTATTAATCCTAATTTACATATCCCATATGGATTGTTTTACCTACTACTAACCCACTTATATAAATAGTTCTCTTTCCCCACTTCAATCACTCTAAATTAAGTGGCTTGTGAAGTTAATTCAAAATCATTAGTGTATCTAAATTTTTAGATAACCAGTTGCAAAAGTCACTTCATTTGACTTTATTTGTTTCATTTGTCAATTAATCATTGTGGTGTCTATTTTGTTTTCGCACAAAATTGGGAGGATGAATAGTTGCACTTTTGTCCCACATGGAGAGATTCTTTTCCATTCATTGGCCAAAAAACGTTCTTGGTGACATTTATGTATTAAACATATCTTTGTTACACCCTCGTTTATGAGTCCCAACATCCTTCACAAAATTCACACAAGCTAACAATGCACTGCACCTAGATTCATTAGGCAACCTATTTTTTATTAATAGATTGGTTTGGTCACTTTGGAGCGGCCCTCCTAAGGCCTACGATTTTTTCTAATGTGTATACCAATGTGCCAAGGCACAATCTTTTTTTTCAAAGTTCTAAGAAAAAATTGACAAAAGATAAAGTAATTCCAAATCATGATGAACAAAACCAAGTTTTAGACATGACTAACTTTGAAAATAATTTTCTTTCAAATCACAAATAATTTTTTCTTCAAACTTCCATGATAATGTGTAGTATGTAGGACACTACAACTTTTGTATATCCACTTTTTGGACTTTGTCCATTGATGGTTAAAGTATGGTTGTTTGAATGGAAATGTTTCAAATTTGTCCTCAGTTTTGATTGTCCCTGTACCAAAATACTGCATGGACAGGAATTTGGAAATCGATCATCAGAACATTTAAAATAAGGACAAATAATCATAAATAAAAATAAAAATGAGCTGATCATCAGGCCATGTCAACCGCCACATCAGCCTACGATATTTTGAAGGTTGTTCTTCTGATCTTCATCATATTAAAAATTTGAAAAACGAAACTCAAACAGCTGTTTCCCTGGGATCAACTTTTTCTAAACTCACTCCGTTAGGATCCTCTTGCACAGATAAGCTTAACACCCCTCTGCTGCTCCATTCCGACTCTACTTTCTCTCTCACAGTGCTCCCAATGGTAATGGCAAAGACAGCATCGAAGCCGCCTGCGCCAGGAACTCCAGCTAGTAATACACCGTCCATCTCCATGGTCGCATCCAATAGAGCTGTCTGAGAAGCGGGTTCAATCTGTAGGTTAAGTGCAAGTCAGTTATACTAGTTTCTTCAGTAACCAATCTCTGAATCTTTTAATGTAAACCAATATGATTTAAAAGGGGATTACCAATGCTATAAGGGTGAAAATTATGCATTAAATGTCCAAGAAGTACTGCGGTTCAAAACATGTGATTTGAACCAGAATGGTGACCACACGAGTACTCACACAATTGAAACACAGTCAACATATATAAACGGCAATGCACACAGCTAAACTAGTTATGCGATTGAAGGAAATGAAAAAATAAACTTACAGGTACACCTGCTGCTTCTCCCACATGCCTCAAAAGCGAACGCACCAATAGAAAGGCCTCTCTTATCTCCAGCAAAGCCGTCACCACTTGCAGTCCTTCCGGCGTGTCACCACATAGGATTTTCCACTGGAAACAATTGACACAAAACGTTGAGGGTCAAGGGCAAATTACTCACGCGACAAAATATATCAAGGGAATACAGAGACGTATTTCACTGACTATTACACGAAACGGGTTCTAAATCCATTTAACCCGAAATGAAGGAGTACCTAGCCCAACTACAGATAAAGAAAATAACATAATCTCGACCAGGGAACCGCAATTGTGAATTTCAGAAACCACTGCCAGACATGAAGTGGCAGCTCTTCGCACCTTGTCAGCAGCGCAGGTGCTACAAGCTTGTAGGGTGCTCTTGTAGGTTTCTACCGACTGAGCCGCATCCTTCAGGTGCAGGAGACCCTTTTCTACACTTAAATTGGCGTCAGCAAGCGCAGCCCATACAGGCTTGGCCTTCTCCAGATCCCGTTTGCGCCACGCTTGTACTGCCCCTACCATTGAAGGAGTATGTGAGCCCCCAAATCCTGGCTCTCCTACAACCTGCGCTAGTGAAAGTCATTAGACACTGAAAATACAAACCTGAAGATTTGTTAACGGGAAGTACAAAGTCTACAGTAGAGGTTTTATTGCTCTTCATATATTTCAGTAAAAGATACACAAATCAAAGGGGGAAACTGAAAATCACAGAATGGAAAGAAAAGCGTGACGGGTCAAGAGCGGGTCAAATCGATTCAGTCAAAACACAATAGAGGGGCCAGACAGCCAGTTTCAAAGGAGTGCAACGAGCTTGGAGAGTATATACCTACCAACAGAAGTCCAGAAGGAAGTGCGTAAGGCAATCTCTCACCATCCCAGCTTTCAGCTAAAACTTGCTTCATAACCTCCAAAGGTGTCATCAATCTGCCACTAGCCTGGACATCCAAGGTGATGACTTCAGGACTCTTTCAACCACGTCAGAGATGGAAGACTGTGAGCAGTCACGGATGCTGACAACTCAAACAAGTACCTGCGCGGATGAAAGCACAGCAGGAGAGAATCGGACATAGCGTTGACTGCCATAAACAGCACAGCCCACATCAAATCCACTGCCTATTTTCCCCTGAGCTGCACAATGTGCTGCTTGGGCCACGCTATGTACAAGCTCAAGGTCTGCCTCCGCGTCTTCCTTGATCACCCCATGCAGTGGTAAATCCACCCGCCCAAAATATTGCAGGAGGCCCGCCACTACGGCGGTGGTCATTGCTGCTGACGAACCCAATCCAGTCTTCGCAACTTCCGGTAAGGTGATCTCGCTTTCTCCAGGCTGAGTGTTGCTTGTAATAGGTGAGAAAGCCGGAAGAGAGGCAAGACTCGCTTGCGTAGTTGGAAGTCCTCGTGCTTCAAGCTACACAAGTGAAACGGATGCACATCAGATGCACATGATCACAAATATCTGGAGCATCTTCTCTAACGAAAGCTGCGGACAGTCTTCAGCAAAAGAGGCAATATCTCAAGCCAGACCCTGAAACCCGCTCGCAAATCTTTCATAGGTGAGATTATGACATCTTGATTGGATACACTGAAATACTCTTAATCATATCCTACCTGCTTGCGGAAAGAATAGAAGTCATTGCTGCCCAAGATTGTGATTTCCAGTCCTGCACCATAACCAAATATTGAGAGACAAATTGTGAAAAGTAAATTCCCAAATCCGACCACAAAATAGTTATCACGAGCATAAATTCTCCAACTTAGAATTGGCGCAGCTTTTGCCAAAAATGTGTGAAAGATAAGATACTGAAAGAAAGAAAATCTCCATGATGCGAATTTTCGACTCTATACCTTGCAGCAATTGGTCCCGGAATAGGTCACGGTCATCACTGGAGGCTCCGGCGAGCCCAGCCTTGGTAGCTGCTACAGCAAGCTGCACTGCTTGTTCCACAAAGGAACTGCCACCTTCACTGCACAGTCGCCAGAATGATGGGTTGCTTCACGTTTTATTCATTGCCTAGGAAAAACAAACCCTGCACCATTCAGAGCAACGTGTGTAGGCTGCTATTATATTGTGCTCTTCTAATTTTAATCTGTTGTATCTTCCTCTCTTCTACCATTCTTTCCCAAACCCTGGTCCACCCAGCCCCCTACGCAGGAGACACAGTCAGAGCTGACATGCTTAAAACGAATACTCAACTCCACTAAGTACGGGTGCATTTTTTTAATTTTGGTTTTGACGCAAATGAGAAAGACTGAATAATGCAAAAAAATGTTGAACCATCCTAGAAATGAGTGAGCACCTGATCAAGAATTTGATTCCCCTGTTCTATGATTTTCCATATGTATCGAAGTGTTAAAAAGCGAAGATTCTAGTACCTCGAAACCCTCCGGAGGCTGACATCACGATGAGAAAGCTTGTAATCGGTCTCCTTTCCAAGCTGCGGTGAGATCACCCTCACGTCTGTCCATGACTAACAAAACCCCATTCCACGTCACGAAAAGAGTCCGGGGATATATGTGGATATATGGACTCTTTTATCGTCCATATATCCACATTCCTATGCATTTGGCTAACAGCAAACAAGCCTGTTTGCAGGTCCGCACGGCATTTTCATTTTGTTATGAGCAGATTAGGTCAACCTGAACCCTAAACAAAGAAAAACTCTGCATGCATATAGACGGACGAGAAACCCCCGTACACGTCGATGACGTCAGGGTCTCCAACAACGGATGTTCTACCATCTCTGGTGTTAGCAATGAACTCCATGAAGCGAATTTCAGGATTACAGCATTCCTAAAATCATTCCATCCAAGATTAAGAAATCCACAACGAATTGCTCCGTGGAAGCAACTGATTAGTTTGGATCAGTCCCCGTTTACACCCATCTCAGACAGCCCCCCCCCCCCGCCTCCTCACCCCCCCCCACCCCACACACACAGAAACCCAATCTGCGATAAGAGCACTCACCCAGGACCAGCTGTCGGAAGCCCGTCCTTGGTGTATGGGATTGACGATCGCATAAAAGCGAGCCGATGTGGAAAGCACCAACCCTGCATGCGGCTGCTCCAGAATCAAATACGCCCCCGTGATCAACACCTTTCCTGGCGCCGAAACCACTCTGCACTCACCGCATCCGATCCAACCAACCACCTCTTAGGACTCTTCACCCCACTCCCCCCACCCCACCCCACCCCCACAAACACCCCCACACTCCATGGTCGGACCCTCCGAACAAGCCCTGAACCAGCTGCTCAAAACTTCTGGCATGGCGAGAAAGCGGGGATTGGGACTTACACAGCAGAGTCCATGGTTGTCTGGGGACGAGAGGAAATCCAAGGGCTGGCTGGAGACAGTTCTACAAGGGAAGGTCGGACGGGCTTCCCCAGGGAGGGCTCGCAACAGCAAAAGTTCACCTCTTAATCTTTTGGTTCGTTGGTTTCCTTGTTTCTTTCGGCTTCCTCCTTCTTCCGATCTCCTTACAGGGAAAACATCCGTCGATCGTTACGTAATCCCTCCGGCACTCACGCGCAAGCAGTCGCGAGCACTCTGGGACGACCCACTAACTAACTGACACCCTGTCGTCCACGGCCGACATTTCTCCCCCACATTTGCATTTTGCAAGGGACAAATGGCAACCAAGTCTTCGGAGAGTATCGCTCCCATGTGGATGAATAAATGAGCCGGCCACGATTGTGTGATTCATCCATGTCTACGGATGAGAAAAGAGGCAAGACTCCAATGAAGATGGCTTTGTACAATAGGGGTAGTCACACCTTCTTCACTCCGCACTTGGAGAATGGAGAACGGCAATGTGGCGGCTTTAGGTTGGCTTCATGTTGGCCCTCCACGCTAGAATATTCTTAACTAGTTATATCTTCCGCACTCCTAGTCTTCACCTCCGGAGGTGAATAATGGGAGTGGTGAAGACTTGTTCATTTAAGTATATTCTCCATCTTGCGTTGTACACCGTCTTCATGTTCATCCTACGCTCCACATCAAATGTTGGTCTCCGATTCTCCACTCTCGTTCTCCAAACAACTTTTGGGGGTGTCACACCTTCTTCATCCACCGCGGCTCCCCATTGGTTCCTCCAAATCCTCATGAACTTGTCATTCTCCATTCTCCACCTGCCTGGGGAAGAAGGTGTGACTACCGCTAATGCCGCAACAAGTGGAACACAAATAACTTAACCCTTTAAGGACGGACCTATAACCACTGATTTTAGGCCTCATTGCCCATCACTCAGTTTGTTGCCATTTTTGAACTAGATATGCATGAAAAAATTTATATTTATTTTTCAGAGATGAAATTACATGTTTTCTTTACTTCAGAAAAAAATTAAATTTTTTTGAAGAAAATTGTTTTTTTTGAGAATTTTTGAAGAAAAAGTGAAGAAAAATCATATCAAATAGAAAATTATTTCAAAAAATCTGAAAATTTCACCATGGGTGCACATTATAGTGACAAACATCATGGTGTAAACTCAAATTCCGTATCATTCTATAATTAGAATGCAATAGGCATTGAAAATACATCCAAAGTTCAAACTGCAATAAAATATTCAATACTACGAATTTTTTCAAAATTCCAATTGCAGTAGAAACCGAAATACATGACCTTCATTTCAATAGTTGGGCTCAAATTCAAAAAATATCATTTTTGTGGAGAAATTTTAGATGTAAAGCAAGGAGCAACAACTTCCCAAAATACATTGAAAACAGCATATTTTGTGATCCGTTTTTTTTACTAACTTCTCATTCACATGAATACAAACACTAGCAAAATTACAAACTCACTGAGGTACTCTTCATAATCCTCTCTGAAAGGTCAAGAACCAAAAAATGGATGAAAGAATGCTTTCACTCTTCCTGCCACCATTGCACAGTCATCCAAACACCACTAAATGGCTCCCTTGGCGTTAAGGGGTTCAATCCTAAGGCAATCCATGCACAGCATTTACTTTCCTACTTTACTAATGGTATGTTCCCACTTGGTGCTAAAGAGTGTTGTTATTAGGGTCTTAATCCCTAAAGAACCAACATGCTTTTGGGGACAACACTAAATTTTTTGGCAGGTATGTGTGATTGGAGATTTGCATGTTTTAGGCTGAAATTTTAATAGAACGTGAGGATGAGGAATATCTTTCATATGCACTAAGTTTTATGACATTTGGAAATATGAATAAAAAGCTATGGTCTAATATGTTATTTTTTTCCCGGCAAGGTAGTCCGGGCAAATTTTTTAAATCACATTTTTCATTTTAAAAAATTGAAATTGGTTTCTAAAGTTATATATACGTGAAAAAATTTAAATCATTCCATTTTGATCAATGAGTCAAAAGTTATGAGGAGTTTTAGTTTGTAAGTAGTTATGGATTCTCTACGATAAAATAAACTTTGAAGTCCTTTATCTTACTCAATTTTAAATATTTAAAAAATAATAATAAAATCATAAGGTGTAGATTGTTTGTTACAACATTGCAACCATTGTGATTGGCATTTATCAAGTCCATAACTAAATTCTTAACAATTTAGTATTTTGAATCATTATCTACTTCTTTCTACTTACTATTTTTTTTCTATATGTTGTATTATTTCAAATGATCTGAAACTTTTTAAGCATTTAGCGAACTTGTCTAGGAAAAAGAATTCAAAGAAGCACCACCATTTGAACTTTTTTTTCATAGAAAAGTGAGCTTGTGAATTGCAGCTGCCCTATTTTTTTGTAGGGCCAAGAAAATGATTTCATTGAATTTGAGTGCTTATATCTTGCAATCCACGTGGTGGAAACTTCTGAAATTTTTACCACATATTTCCAAACTAGTATACTACAAGATCCTACAATTACATGAGTAAAAAAAAAATTCAAAACTTTGCTACTTGTACTAGAAATGGCAGTTTTGGAGAGTGTTTTTGGTGAAAACATAGTCAAATGTCGCGCACAAACACATTGTGCCAAGATCATATCGTGCCAACATGAGAGATATTATGCCATAAATTATCAGTGAGCCATGTAAATGGCTAGCAATCTAATCACACCAAGACTCAATAGCTCCTGACCAACAATAGACACCATGGTCATAGGAAAAATGCCTTGTGACTTATGGCGCATGTCATAATTACGGTCAAACTCTACGAACAATGATAGAAATGCAAAAAATATTTTATTACCAAAAACACTAAATATTGGCGACATCTATAGCAGAGTAAAAAAATTAAACCCCATAATATAAGAGTACACCAAGTGTAGCAAGTGGTTTTACAACCATTCCTTTACTTGCCCCCTTTGCCAGTGTCAAAGCCCCTTTCACATTGGCAAACTCAATGTCCTCCAAAGAATGAGTGAAAACCTAGTAAAAAATTCAACAATGAAACACTATCCATGTGAAGATGTGTGTCCATGTCCCAACACACATTTGGAACAAACCCATAGCCCCGCTAGAATTTCTTGCAACGATGGAGTCAAGCAATCCGTGTACCACCCAATGGAACAAATATCGCACAATACCATAGTGGCAGTACGCTTAGCGCTTTCACACAACACACATTTTAGCTTAGAATCAATCTGCTCATCAATATGTGGCAAATGACACGACGTACAATTGCGCATGTGATCTTTCCAAATCTTGCCATCACGACTTTCCAAGAGCAATACTCTAGACTTGAGCACCTCACACACTTGTAGAATAATACACCCTACAGTCATGTTGAGGATGGTTGGTACTGTCTGCTGCAAATAGATATAGTCTTCAGGAAGAAAACGTCGCACCTGAGGTCTAAAGCCCCCTCCTTGTATTGTGGCATAGTACAAAGTCTCTATGTTGTACAATAGAGAGGTTCTCCAAAGCCATTAGCATCATCTTCTTGTACAGATTTGCACATTGTTTGCATACGGTTGTCTATGTGTCTAGATCATCTATGTTATCTAATATTTTGTCTGCATCTTGTTTAATAGCCATTGATAAAATTGGTTGACATCCAAACAATAAATAATAAGGTGAAAAAGAAGTTAGGGAAGTTTACTTACTGAACCAATAGCCCATTGCTAACTACGATAGTTGTAAATTCTAATCTCCATGATGCCCTTTCTTTAACCTATACTTTTGAAGTCCCCTCTTGATGGTTTGCACTATGCGCTCCGCCAATCCATCCACTTTAGGGTGATCTCTCGAGGTAGTGTGGTGATCAGTCATCGCTTGTTTACTTGAGGCTTGGAACTCACTAAGGAATTTACGTCCTTGGTTTGTCAACACTTTTGCTAGAATTCCGAAGCGACTCAAAACAAGATCCAAATATGAATAAGCTGCCCCTTCATTGAACTTGTTAAGTAATGCCACCAACTCAATCCACTTAAAAAAATGTTCAATCATTACCAACATATACTTGTTGTGTTGTGGTGTCACCAACAATGGTTCTGCAAAATTCAAACTCCACCTATAGCCCAATTTCATGATTGGAAACGGTTGTAACTGAGGCATCGGAGCATTAAATGATGTCTGCACTCTATTACACATTCTGCATTTGGCCACCAATTGTTGGACTTGCATTTGCATACCTTGCCACCAATAGTGAATTTGTAGCAAGCTTTAAGTTCTTTGCATTCCAAAGTGCTTCAAGTCCTTGTATGCATGCATGATTAATTTCACTCTCTCATGAAGCGTTGGTATCACTTTCTTGTTGCCATCTAGCCAAACTTGAAGTAAATGACCCCCCTTCCACTTGAAACTCGTGACTTATTATAGAATCCAATCTCTCTCTATGGCTGATGCCATGGCCGCCAATTCACCATGTTCCAAGTATTTCATAACTTCCACATCAACAAAAATATCCTTGGCGCCCCTAGACTCTTCACCACCATCCGCATCCATTGTAGCCACAATAACTTCCTCAGTGTTGTCTCCAGTCATTACCAACAAGCTCGAAGAGGCAACATTGCAATAAAATGTCAGCTTGATAAAAAATCTTCTTCCTTCTCCACATGCCATCGAGCCCTTATATAGTCTACTTGGCTAAGACTTGGACTGCGGCTTAAACCGTCAACATCTATATGCATCAAACCAACACGGTGCAAATTGTAAAACCTTAAAATCATATTACATTAGCATTAAAGCCCATCATGCAAGCTTGTCAGATTCCACTAGTCACTTCAACATTTTTGTGGTCTTTCACCAATAGAAATTTGTTGTCATAAAAATAACAACAAAATGAACAATTGCCTGAATTGCTGCAAAACACTTATCTTCATATGGGGTAAATGCATGGTTGAGTGGCTCAAAAATGTGACAAACTCTCAATTCCTGCACAAAACCAATTTTCAAATGCCTTAAAGGTACATTGAAAAAATTAAAAACTAAAAAAAAGTTCATTTTAGAGGCTTGAACTTCATTCTAAATACAACCATGTTGTTGAATATTTTTTAGAGCATTTTATGAAAGTGTAGGGGACTTTAAAAAATTCATGGGTGTAACAAATCTGTTGTCAGCAAATTTTTCAAGGACTTTTTAAAGATGGTTTTGGTACTTAATATTATAGAAAAGACTATGATTGTAATAGCTATTTGAATAAAATTCTATTAAATTCTAATCTTGTGGTGTAGATATGTATTGAACACTTGCAAAGGACTTTTTAATGACTTTTCAAACACCAAATTTTATGAAGTCTTTTTTTCTTAGCAAATTTTTTTTTTTCAATTTTTTTTTTTTTAAAGTATAATAAATTTTTAAGGTCCAGGGGGGCCCAAAAAGCTAAGTGCTTTTAGATTTTTTTTAAATTTGTTATTTGTAGAATTCACTTCCAAGCATTTCAGTCTCAAATATTTTACTCACAAAAAAGGACTTTCGGGACTTGAACTTTTGCCAAAAATGAGCCACTCAACCATGCATTCACCCTATGAGCTATACTATGCCTCCACGTTGTAGGAGTGACTGACATAAACTACTACAAATTCCTTGTTATCATTGTCCATTTGAATTAATATCATGCCAATCCCCAGTGAGCTCCAATCCGTGTGCAATAGATATGTTCTATTAGAAATTGGCCTCCTCAATATTGGTGCCGATGATAAATACTCCTTCAATTATTCAAAGGCGGCTTTTTGCTCGTCTCTCCACATCCAAGGTTTATTATTCCTTGTCAACATGGTCAATGACTTTGCAATGGCGCTAAATGACTTTACAAATTTTTGTTAATAATTGCACAAATCCAAAAATGCCCGCAATCTATTTACATCCTTTGGCCTTGGAATAGAAATCATCACTTCCACTTTGCTAGGCACCACACCCAATCCACAAAAATATATCATGTGGCCCAAGTACTCCACATAATCATAATGAAGCTTACATTTGCTCGGATGTAGTTTTAACCAATGAAGTATTAGTCTAGCAAAAATCTCTTTCAAGTGAGCTCTATGTTACTTTTGATTTGTGTTGTTGACAATAATGGCATCAATATATCATTTCACAAAATCCAAGCCAAAAAATATGCAATCTATAACTCTTTGAAACTCAAAGTGCATTTTCCAAACCAAATGGAAGGAAACTCCATTAATAATGTCGGTCCTTTTCATCCTTATCAATTCCCTAGAACACCATCTTTCCCTTATCACCTTTTGAATATCAAGTTGGTGATAATCCAACCAAAGATTTAAAGTACTAAATACCTTGGCATAGCCGATGGCGTCAAAAATTCTCTTCTAGTGTTGGCATTGTATAACAGTCTGACTTTGTGAATTTATTAATTCTACAATAATCTTTATATGTCCTTTTTTCAGTCCAATTATTGAAAATGTCTTTTTGGGATGGCATAACTGTTGTCGATACATACTCATAATCCAATGAGTCTAAGTCCACCAATCTAGCCTCTAACAATTCCTTGGTTCGATCTTGAATCATCTAGCGCTATGTCTCATTATACTTGTATAGTTTGCGATAAATTGGTGCATCTTCCATCAAGTTTATACGTACCTCTTGTCCCTTCAATACTCCCAAGTCCTTAAGACTAAAGACAAAACAATCCACATATATATTGAAGCACTCTTGCTTCCCTTTCACCTCTGCTTCATCTTTCAAGCCTACTAATGGTTTCCAAATTTTCTTGGTCACCGCTTCCTTCTGATCTTCCTTTGAAGCATGTTTTCCCACCTTTAAAGCATGTTTTTTCACCTTTGAAGTAGGTTTTTCTACCTTTGATTGTTATTGCACACCACTTAGAACATATTCCTCTTGTTCCATGTCGGCCATATCATACTGCTATTCAACTTGGCTTAGTAGCCATAGTTCTTATGTCTACTCTTTAAAGAACAACTTCTCCATTTTCTCCTCCAATTCAATTTTAAGTTTGGCCAATTGCTCCCAACTAGGCTAATTTGTCCTTGGAGACGTGAAAAATGAAGTATTGTTCTATAAATTCCATGGATGAGCTGTAAAGGCCTCCTCACCCTCTACCACTAAGTCTGGACTACCATAATTTGATGATTTCATGACTGTTTGTAGCTCATAAAATCTCAAGTGACTCGCTAGTGCTGAAGCTAAGCGCTTTTGCTTGGCTATCACAAGTGAAACAATCCAAGAAAGACAATTTAAATCCTTAGCTTGGCCAATAAGATATTGCCTCTAGAACTCAATAATGATTGGAGCTTTGATTGCTCTTGTTTGAAACTCCATGGTCCGTTCACGCTCGTCAACGTTGGACTCAACGTCTCAACCATATTTTTAATATGGAAATCCCACACTAATCTAGGATCATTGTCTTTAAATGCATAGGACCGTCAAAAACTCACCAAAGTGGACAAAGCCCTGCGTGATTCACCTTTACGATTAACTACCACCAATGATATTTGATCATCATGATAAACACACCATGGTGATTAGTGGGATCTAAAATATCCTTCACATACACATCAGGGCGGCGAATACATCCAACCGCTGCATATTATAACTCCGATGGAGCCAAGTTAGTCCACCAAAGTCATGATCTATAAGCTCGTGAGCCTACTGCTGCCACATCCAATAACACAGGATTACCAAGAATTCCATGAACACAGTGAATACTTTCAAGTGTGCGTATACATGAAGTATTTATCACGGGCACGTTCTCAATAATATACCCCGGTGGACGCCTTTGAAAAGTCTAAATATACCTCATCACCTTCACCATGTCATAAAACCTTGAAGAATAAGCTTTTTTCAAAACATTTTGTTTATCCCCCATAGACATGCTTTGGCATGGCCATCCCAAGATAATTAAATCCATGTTTCTCAAGTGAACAATATCTTGTTGGAAAACTAGTGAAATATTGCTTGATAAAGACAAGAATACTGTGGTAATAGCACGGGTGCTCAACAATGATGGAAAAGCTTGGCGCAGCCGTCTTGCATAACGTTTCACCGCTTGTCATGCCATATCATCATTGTCTACTATATTGGCAGTTGAGCCTTTCACCCATCTCTCGCTTGCCATCCTGATCTATAAGATGTTGTCTTCTCCTAGAAGTCCAAGGTGAAGCCCATAGGGTATGACACCATAGCCCCAACCAAAGCATCATATGACTTGGCCCCCGTGACTATGACCTTCACCTTCATGAGTTAGCATCTTCAACATCATCATGTCGCAATCAAAGTTTCAATTTGCTCCTCGTGATGCCATTTGCTTGCTCCGTCCCTCCCATAGAAGTACTAATTGTCTAGGGGTACATTTCCAACGTGTCCTCGGTCAAATCCAAGCCCTCAATTGTTGACGCACCCAACATCAAGGGTTGTGCGCCAAATCCAATAGTATTTGTCAAGGCGCAAAAACTCTTCTTTTGAGCCCAACTAGTTGAAAAATGCCTTGGGAATTGTCAAGAACCACCACCTTTGGAATGATAGATGATTGCACTATTTCTGGGTGTGTTGGCATGGTCTTCAACCAAGCCGCTGATGATAAAAGCCCCTCTGACTCAATCCAATCACTTCCATCTATTGCTTGTGACTCATGCACAATTTTCATGGTGCTAACCGTTGTTGAGATGCCATCCTCACATATAGTAGCCGCCAATTGAAACACTACAACTGCATTAAACTGTGCATGTGCAATCATGGATGTTGAAAGTACTGGAGCTTGGCAAACGGTGGTGGTTGCATCAAAAAGTGTGCTCATACCTTGGCCACCTCCTTTGGATACTCAAGTAGTTCGTCAACTACTTGAGTTCCGAATTGGTAGAACCATTGATGAGGTGGATAACACATCATCTACGTGAATGACTATGGCATCCAAGCTTGGTTGTTGGCATCACCTCACGATAGATCCAACCCCCAATTTGCCCCTCGTGGTGCATCATGCACCATGGTCTTACTCCGTGTTAGAGCAAAAGTGTCCACTATCATGCCATTGGCATTCGCCATGCCACATAACATGTGGTCTTCCTCTTCTACATAAAAAGACGTTGTGGTATTGTGTGAAGAGGATCCCTTGGCCTTTGTGGTGGCACTCATGGTCGCCATCTTGGCCTCCAACTCTGTAAACCAAGCCTTTTTATGGCCCAAGACATCGCGAACCAAACATAATCCATTAGTTTTGGCAGTTTTTGTTTTTGGAAGCTTCTTGCAATCTCGCCGCTTGTGGCCAATGCCCTTACAATTGAAGCACACAATATCAGTGTCACTTGCATTAACTAGAATGTTGGCCCTAGCTCACTTGATCTTCTTTGGCAATTTTTTTATCTTGCGCAAGAAGCCCATGGCTGCTTTTTCTTCTAAGAAATTTTTATTTCAATTCTCTAAGAGGTCTCAAGTACATACCTTAATGTTGGTGGTACACCTAATCTCAAGGCTTCACCTCGAACAAGAGTTTTTAATTATTTGTCCAAGATGTTGTATTAGTGTTGACCAGTACTGAACAACTTGTTGTTTGATCATTCCATGTGTGGCGGAAATTAACTGCCTTAGTCTCGAGTGTGCTTCTCGCAACAACTCATCACTTCCACGTGCAAACATGCGCAATGACTTCATCTTATCAATCCATTGTCCATGATAATCCCGCTACAATTGCATGAAAAATTGTGCAGTGGGATTGAAAGGTGGTAGGTTTGCTATTGGTGTAGTAGTCACTACAAGGGAACAATGTCAATTTGAACATTTTCTGTCAATTAGGACATTTTTGTCAATTTGGATGTGTTAATTCGGATACTATTTTCTTATAGTGAGTCAAAGTCATGGTAGCCTCTAGGCCTTCCATACTTGCCATTTTTTCTTCTTTATTTCCCTTGCTAGTTGGTAGCACAACGTTGGGTCCTCCTTCCTATACATCGACATAATTTGGGGCATAATAGTCCTACCATGCCAAGGTCTTTGTGGAATAAATGAGCTTAAAATTTACGTAGTCTAACAATGGTGCCCTTTCCAAGTACCTAAATAATACCTTCTATACCATGTATGGATTAAAACTTGTGTTGCATGATTTCTGGAACTCAAACCACATAGTGAATTCTCTTTTGAAATCATCAATCTCCACGGTGCCAATGGCACCTGAAAAATCTCGTACCCCACAATCTGTACCTCTATATGAAAGTCATTTCGTCCCAAGCAAAAATGGACTCAAAGTGAGTGAGTCTTACCTCGTGGTTTACCACAATGACTTGAAAATCTCTACTTTCGTCACTTGTAGTCTCTTCCATTCAATCCGCTCAATCCTCACCAACTTTCAATGTAATTTTACTAGGAATTCTTGTACCAAAATAAGGCCCTTGACTATGGGGTCGAACTATTACAAATCCACCAATTCCCATTGACTCAAAAACAATATCATTGACAAATGGTACATTGCTCCTAGTGTATCCCGTTTACCAAGGTGAATCCAATGTTCACATGCATATCATTTGTCACAAATGATATTACCATGCTTTATGTTTTCCCACAATGGCCTCCAAATAAATGGTGCATGGCACCTCCCAATCAATAAAGGCAAGGATCAAAGCATCCCAAATTTTCACTACCAAGTAGTGTAAAACAAATGACCTTGAATTTGAAATTCTGTAAAATTCAAGGAAAATGTTGGTAGTTCAATGGGTCCTGAGAAAATATGCCTCATGACCTCTCGTCGTTGACCCTCATTCCTCAAAATAATGACAATACATTGAATTACCAAATTCGCTACCTCCACTCTTCCCCTAGTTTGGCATAACAATGCTTTGAGCACGGGTCTTATTGCTCGCCATTTACAAATAATGTAAATACCATTTTGTTGAGTCCAAAATCTCACAGCCTTGACATTCAATATCTTAGTGCTAAGCAATCTCTGAGGTTGGATTTTTAAATGGTCTTGTGTTGAAAGAAAACAAACAAATGGAAAAGCCAATTCTTCTACTTGGTCTTGTCTTGGGATTCCGACTTGAAGTTAAGTAATGGTATTGTACTAGTATTAAAACTACACCTATCATAGAGAGAGATCAACTTACAAACCTAGCATGCAGTCCTAGTTGATCTCAAACTCCCACACTCCAATAATCCCATCTAGTATCACACGCAACCTCTGTGCCCGAGAAAGACAATCAAGGACCACATCCCGATGTTTATTCCAGCATCCCAATGTAACAACTGGATTTAGGTCTGCAAAAAATATATGGCACACCATGCTAAGCTGATATATGCCACCTTGTTTTGCACGTGTTAGCTTCATTTTCAAGTTTTCTAAAATTCTGCACCATCGTGTTGCATGCTTTGTAGTGGCAAATGAACTTAGATAAAACGAAGCAAACCGGCAATATGTATTGCTTGCCTAAGCCAATCTACTCGGCCATCTAGATCTTGTAGATCTCAACATGATCCATTAGTAAGATGACAAAATTGCATATGTGCAACAACATGTGCAGGTACTACTGTAAGCGCATGTACTAGTCAAGTGTACTACCGTAGAGGTCATAGTGGCCCCGACGGATCACAATCATCAGTTTGTGCATCCGCCTGTAATCTAATGGTAACCATAAGTAGGCTCAAGATCCTAAACTACAATGAAAATATCCTTAATCAACACTTAAATCTCTCTACTAAATTTGTAGAGATAGTTCTAAAATTGTTGTCATTTTTTTATTATTTTTATTGTTTAAAAAGAAACTAAATCAAACTTTGGATCAGAAAACAACAACCCAAGAGTGTTCAATGTGTCAAACTATTATAATTGTGCTTCATTAAACAACACGTCAAAGCACATACCAGAACTTCCACTCAATCTTGAAGTAAGCTATGGTGTTGTTGTTGCCG
Source organism: Antitrichia curtipendula (assembly GCA_951230915.1). Taxonomy (NCBI): domain Eukaryota; kingdom Viridiplantae; phylum Streptophyta; class Bryopsida; order Hypnales; family Leucodontaceae; genus Antitrichia; species Antitrichia curtipendula. Next base: position 868,538 of record OX579636.1, read on the forward strand.
ATATTGTTGTTGTTGTTGTCCGTTGCAAGCCACTGTTGTCATTGCATGCACTGTAGGTCGTTGGCACTACATGCCAATGGAAGCGTTGCTGCCGTTTTTGTAGGGCATTGCTGCCTTTCTTTTTTCTTTCACTAATGAAACTTTAGTTTATTGCAAACACAACTCACAAAGCTCTCCCTAAGAAAAACATACAAGCTTCTTCTTAAACATTCAATCCCCCATGCCTACGACTTTAGCTTCCGTACTTCCAAAGAAAGAAATGACCTTGCTTTTCCACAATTCGAGGCTACTAACACATGGTATGCCTCTCATTGGCCCTTTCTTTGCACCATGTACTTTTGGGCCCCTAAAGCAAAGATAATAATGCACTTATCTTTCTAATAAGGGTTATTACCTATTCCCAAGGCCTAAAATGACCTCAAACTATGGGTATGGTCTCAAACTTGAGTTCTATTTGCAATTTCAGCATACACAAAACTCCTCCAAAATACATTAAAACACATTTTTGGACTAGTTTAGATGTAAAATTTCACTACATGTACACTTGTGAATGTAATGAGATTTTTTTCAAGTATAAGTTTTTTTCATTTTAGGGGCACTTTTTAGCATCAAATTTGGATTGGATAGATTTGGAAGAAATTTTAGCCTATTAGAATGCTTTACATAATTGCATAGTGTATTTTTCTTCATTTTGTATTAAAAAAATGATTGGAACATGGAAGCTAAGTTAGATTTATATATGTTCTAAATCGAATTTGGCCTTCAAGTCTCACTTTCTTTGTGCCAAAACTTCCGAAAAGTGTTGCCATGTAAGCATTTTGGAGTGATGTGGAACTTAGGAAGTAATTTGAAGCCCCAAATTCCAATTCTCAATTCTTTACCAATTACATTTTGAGAATTTAGTGGGACTTGGGTCATAGTATAATGTGTCCCTGAGTCAAGGATGTAAGATTTCTTTAGTCTTTTAAAGGCACGTTCTCTATAATAATTAGATTTTTTTTAAATACCTTGTTTTTTCTTAACATTAAGAGGAAGGCTCTTGACTTAAAAAAAATATTATGGCTAATTCAAAATCTATGTTAGTCCATAATTTAAAAATAATTCAATACTATTTTTTTGATATTTTTCAAGTGGACCCCTAGTGATTTGCACCATAAAAGATTAATAATTTATTGGAATTTTTTCTAAAATCTACTACTTAGTGGAGTATTGTCACCAATTTTAGGTGCATGTATTATTATATTTGGATGATTGTGTACAATTTTTAGACAAATAAATGTTATATCATCCACTTTTGACATATTCTGTCTATTGCAAGGATTGCAACAAGGATTGCAACAACATTGTTTTATCCTATTAGTGTGCACAACTCTAGTTTATTAAAATCACACTATTTTAAATATAATATAAATTAGTATAGCTTGAAATGTTTTAGTATTGTACCCATTTTTCAAAAAATAAAACCCTATAGTTGTACCTTAGTGATTCTATAATTCTGTAGATGATACTAATTTGCACCTTTATTATTAGTACAAATCAATTTATTGCAAATAAAAATTGATAAAAACAAAATCATTGGCGGTTAGAATGAAAGTATATATATAAGATACTCCATAGTTTTTTGCTATAAAAACATAAGTTTATGTTCTCACTTGGTGTTAGGGGTGATATTTGTAATGTAAATTTAGTCCAAAAGTAGTTCTAAATTCGTTCTTAACTCCTTAAGTTCCTTGACTATGTTTTCACCAAAAACACTCTCCAAAACTGCCATTTCTAATACAAGTAGCAAATTTTTGAATTTTTTTTTGACTCATGTAATTGTAAGATCTTGTAGTATACTAGTTTGAAAATATGTGGTAAAAATTTCAGAAATTTCCACCACGTGGATTGCAAGATATAAGCACTCAAATTCAATAAAGTCATTTTCTTGGCCCTACAAAAAACAGGGCAGCTGCACTTCACAAGCTCACTTTTCTATGAAAAAAAATCCCCAAATGATGGTGCTTCTTTGAATTCTTTTTCGTAGACAAGTTGGCTAAATGCTTAAAAGTTTCATATCATTTGAAATAGTACAACATATAGAAAAAAAAATAGTAAGTAGAAAGAAGTAGATAATGATTCAAAATACTAAATTGTTAAGAATCGTGCATTTAGCCAACTTGTCTAGGAAGGCAGGATCGCTCCAATTAGAGCATGTTCCCCATACGGTGCCCTAATAAAGCAAAATGCACGCTACTTGCACGATGTTCAACATAAAGTACACCGGAAAATATACCGATTTTAACCTCTTATGACCTTTGCATACAATATTCAAATGCCATTCGTGCACTTGACCTGAGTTAGCCTCAATTTGTCTAAACATGTGCACACAATCACACAATCATAGCTATCAAGGAATTTTACTCAATCTTGAGTTATCCTACCTTACCTAAACAGTTTCCTCCAAGAGTTTAGCCTCCAGGAAATTCATGATGGTTGAAACTAATCGTCGACTCACTTTCCAATGTCTTTCCAGCAAGTTGCAACAGCCAAGGTCTTCATCCATGAGGCAAGGAGTGAGGCTCCCATTGGCATGATCTTGAGCGCAGCAGAGAAAGATAGTCTAGTACTCTTCGATGTACGGACGATTTGTTGATCGCGGCAAAATCGGTTCAACAGTAGAAATGGCTGTGATGAAGGAGATAAGTCCCAAAAAGAACCACACCAGCTGATTACCTGCAATGAACCAATAGGTGAAGTTTCGCATTGCCTGGCGTTAAGGAAAGGAAAAAACTTTTGGAAAGGAAAGCACAGACAAGTGGTGTGAGCTTCTACTTCAAAGAAATATACGAAGTATGAAAAACACAATTCAATTGACAACTGCAGAAGCCAAACAATACGTCATTCCATCGACATACAGCATAAGAGACTTATTGTCTCACTTCAATATCAAAATGGGAAGGCACTTGTAGAGGAGTGCAGAGTGTTCAGACTTTTAGTTACCTGGAAGAATGTACGCATCTTTACGGTTTTGAGCCCATGCGAAACTGCACTCACAAGCAATCCATGTCAATTGACGACTTTATAAAATGCTCACTTCGTAAATGAGGTGACCGGATGCACACCAGAATTGTATCTTCCAATTTTGCAAAGGAAATTCCAGAAGGACAGGAACTCGAGAGAAGTTAGATTAGTGGATATTCGACAAGAAACTCACATGGCACCTCCCAATGCAGGTCCCACTCCTTTGAAAGCCGATCCCAAACTCATAGATAGTCCATTAGCAGCCCCTCTCTGCGTTTGAGACTGCAAAAACGAGAGTTTTACATTGCAAAAATTACAGGCTGCACACTCCCGAAGTTGGGATAGGATTTGACAGCACTAGCATCATGAATACTGAACCCATCTTGGACAGTGAATCTTACCACTGAGTTATTGATGAGCATGAACGAGCCAGTGAGAGTCGTAACCTATAAAACCAAAGAAAACAATGCAGTTAGTATAATTATAAAACATGAAAAACTTCAATAGCGATAGCAAAGAGGAGATTTTCAAGTATGGATGTCATGCTTGCTGAAGGGGCTCTCCGGATATTCAATCCACAGAGAGCAGTGTCAATGTTTGGGTGGTGCACAAGATCAAGTATTGACACGACACTTACTGAGAGAATGAACCTCAAGACTGAAGAAGCACACACAATCACCCAGAGTAATTCTCCATCTAACATTGAGTAGGACGGCAACACAGCCAGTAGAGGTATTGAAAGTGCCTGCAAGCCACAGACTTATTAGTGGTTTGTAGTGGCCATAAAAAAACAAAACTTCTCAGCATTCGGGAGCTACTGCGTTCATACACCAGTTTTGAACCACCTGCAAGCAAACTCAACAATATTCGTTCTAATGACCCAGCTCACAAAAATGTTACCAACATAAAATCAACCTGCTCATGATCACATTTTACAACCTACCTTCACAATGTGTACCGACATTAATAGTCCCCAAGATATTCCTAGGATAGGTGACCATGATATCTACAGAAAGGTCACGGCAGCTGGTTATTTGGCGCTAAATTACACTGGTTTGTTCGTACGATAGCCGTTCATTAGCCAGAGTAAGACATCATACCGCACCGATGCGAACAGTCAATATTGGTCCCAACAATTTGGCCACGAATGGAAAAAAGAGGAGTTGGAATATAAGCATGCCGAATCCTGTACAGCCATGCACACCTTGTTAACCCCTAAACGTCTCAATCCTTTTCTAAATTTTTGCACATTTTTGCTCATATCTTTGTACAGAAATTTCATTTACCAAAAATTCATGAATTTGGTCGTAAAGGAAGGCTGTCTTTTCTAATTTCAAATATTAGATTGGATGAATGAAAAGTTAGTTGGACTTTACAGTGCCCTGAAGGCCTCCGTTCATCGTCCAGAATATGGACGTCGGAGCGCTTCAGGGTTAAATAAGAATGGAAAACAAAGCCAAAACATCAGTCACATAGCATCAGGCATTGGTCAGGAGATGCACACAGTTTAGGACAGTCCCATTTACATCATCTCAAAAACTCGACCCATCGCCCACGCATTATCAGGAGTAAAAACCCTAAACCCTAGGGAATAGACACTATTTGGCAAGGAATGTTGCGACATATCTAATGCTACATAATAGAGCTCAAGGTGCTGCAATAAATATTTCAAACATGTTGATCATAGAAGATACAAAGCCTGATATTGACCAATTAGTTCATCCGGGTATACATGTACGAGAATAAATGGTTCAACTTCTGAGACACTTATGGGTAAGCTTCAGTAAAACGAACTCCCTAATATATGAAGACGCAAGACAGGTCAGCACACAAGAGAACATACCAGCAAACGCAAGTACTGAGCCAACATCATTTGTTGAATACCCTAACCCATCTTTAGATCTTGGGCTAACACACCAAAGTGAAAAAATCTGCACAGGTCGTTCCAAATCGCAATGTCAAAACCTAACGTCAAGCTCACCATATATAACAATGACATAAACTCTTGTGAGAATTTAACGTGAGTTTCATTAAAATGGCGGCATTCCAGAACTTTGGCGGTTTTACATCTATACCTGTCCTAGATGTTCAGACAAAGTGGCGGATTTCATATGCCATTTTAACGAAATTGACGTTATTTGCACAATTCCATGATATATTGCTGCTCAAGCATGAAACAAATTACATCACTTTTCTGACTTCCAATTTTCTTTACGAATTTGCAATGAAAGACATAACTTAGTAGAGTGTGTACCTCAGTGTAAGCGATGTCCTGAAGACACCAAAAGCAGTAGGCAGTAATGGAGGCCATGAGGGGATGGTTGAAGAGCAGCCATCCAGGCTTTCTTCCTTGACCTCTATAATCATCAAGTAATGGTTGTTCAATGTCATCAACATTCGACACTGCTGCGGGAAGAGTCACTGCCATACCCTGCCCATTCACTGCACCTCCAAATAACAATCGTTGTCAGACACCAGACTGGAAAAGTGCGCGACAGTGTTTTGACTTCATTGAGAGACTGACCTTGTAAATATACAGCAGAGCACTGACTCCTGAAAGAACAGAAGTAGCAGAGGCAAGAATAACAGCTGCAACATGGTGTAACTTATGCAACATCGTGTACTTAGACCACAATTCAGAAGTACTGCATTCGTAGTTCCAGTCGAGGTTTGTACCAGGAGCCTTCTCCGTTGCGTCTGTATTCGCTGTTGCAGGGCCCCCATCATCTGCTTCATGGGTCGACTTCGCCCACCCGTGACGTGAAGCATTTCCATCAGAATCCTCCTCAGATTCTTCATAAGGTTTACTGTCATGATGGTTGTGCAATGTTTCCTGTTACAAATGGATACGAAATCAAAAACACAACTGATAAAAGAAAAATGAACTGGAACATTAGGCACTAAATAGTGGGCATCCATTTTCGGAATGACACATAGCCTGGTCAGTACAAGAATACTATGCAGGCTGATCTGATGAGAGCCTCTCAATTCAAGGCAGATTCTGACCTCAAACGCATTCCACTAACACCAACACCCGCACCAACACTCAAAAATGGAACTGAAGTGATAAAACTGACCAGCGAGTTTGAAACGCGAGGTTGCAGGGCAAGGCAGGGCACTTACAGGAAGCTGAATGCTGATAATGAAAACTGCAATTGCAATCACTGTTGTGCAAGCAGATGGCATTAGGTAGGGGTATCTGCATCCCAATCAACCCGTTCAATCCACCAGCGACGAAATCACACCACAAGCATTGCTTTGCACACTTCAGTGAGCTTTCAAACCTTCGACAAGATAGATTCTAGATTCTACACACTCACCGATCAAATAGAGAGCCTGGTGAGAAAATGGCTGGAAATTTAATGGCTGGCTGCACAAATAACATTGAATCACACAGACGGAGGATTAGTTGGCGTTCCAAGAGTCATTGTTGAAGACAAGGCGGCCTAATTGTTAGAGTTCCCTCAATTGCAGACACGCCTAATAACAACTTGTAATTTCCTCGAAAGATAAAATAGTTTTTAAAATTCATACCTGAGAGAGATAGCCTCCCAGCGCGGGGCCAATGATCAAGCCAAGACCCCAGAAGGTTCCAACCTGTGTGAACAACCCTCCAAGACTACAAATCAGCTACTTGCAACTGAATCCAGGTTGCTATGGACTGATTGAACCCAGGACCTTACACCGTGATTGTAATTGATCATGCAATAACAACACAAACTCCAGAATCACAACAACAGACCGGTCCAGCAAACAGAACATCTGAACAAATGTGTTACTCGTGAGGTGGACGAATGTGAAGTCACCGAGCACGTACAATTGAAACCCCGACCGCTTGATGCTTCTCACTGCAGATTTCTGTCGAATAAGCCTGCACCCATCCCGTATAATATAATAAATTACACATTATCACTACAATACCGCTCTGCACACAAACCAATGTCTACCGGATTGGACAGGTAAATTGTATTGCAACTGAGAAACAGGATACCGCTAGAGGAGTGTAGGATGATCACTTTTACGGTTGCAAGCATGCCGTTGAAGCTTCCAAGCAGGAACCGCATAGCTAAGGCGAACCAGAAATTGGTGCTCAATCCAAACCCTGTACCAAATACGATCCTGCCATTGCCAACCGACATATAACCTGAGAAACGAATCATCATAGTCGACTACTGTTGGAATCGTCATCTTCATTTCTTGTAGCAAAGCAAAACCAATTTAACGAAAAAACCTTGAATCGTTTACGAGACTGAAAACAGACAATTTGGCTGAAAAGTTAGTGCCGAACTCACACTGACAACACTCCAACCAAGATTACAGGCTTTCGACCGTATTTATCAGCCACCATACCCCAGAAGACTGAGGTCAAGCATCTCCCTATCATGAACGCTGATCCTGTAAGTCATTCCATCCCCCAAAGCAACAGCGTAAGCGGCGTGGATATCACAGAAGAAGGGCACGGGAGACGAGGTTCGCCAAAATCCTACAAGCGGAGCTAGTGCCATCACACAGACGTGAAAGGCACAAGTACCTAAACACAGAATCCGTCTGTCCCTTTCGCTTACCCAAAGCTCCGACGTAATAGCCGATATCTTCTTTCTTTTCCGCTATATGAAAATCTTCAACCTGCAACACGCAACTCTCACTGCCTTACTTCGGTGATGACATCAAACGTACCCACAAACAAGTAAACAGACGAACTCACGAGACGCGGCGAATTCACTAGATTGTGAGCTATGTCCACTCAAATGCACTCTACGTTGGATTGCAGCATGGTTAATTTTAGAGGTTGAAATAAATCAGCAAGATGAGGAATTGTTCAGCTCACCATAAAATAAATAAAAGGATAAAGTGACGCAATTGGTAGAGCTGTCAATGCCACAACCCACAACACAACACCCTGCATCAGTCTGCATCCTTACAAACTCTCTGCCCGCCCGAACTAGATTCGCTGAAAAACTTTCGCATTTAGTATCCCGGAGGTTCTCCAGCAGATATCAATCACTGCCAAGGGCGAAACTCTATACAATGAGCAGAGAAAGTTTCGCTCGAACCCGCCATGCCGGCAGAATCAACGAGCTGACACAGGATCTTTTGTTCTCGTCAATGTGCACGTTAACAAACCCTTCGTGCAAAAACATCGACATTGCTGATCGAACCCCATTTTCGGCCTTGCAAATGAGTTTTCTTGCCTATTAAGCCGAACAAACAAATCAGTGGTCATCAAACCAAGTCTAGATTTATTCCGGTTTCCAGGATTTTCGGACGTTGAGTCTGCAGTTCATTGCATTGGAGTGCATTGCTCTATGCTACGCAGATCTGAGAGTGGACAGAGTGCTCACTGTTGCAAACCACAAGGAGAGCTATCACAGAGAGCTCTTTCGTGGGAAGCCTGTCATCACTATGGTGCTTCTGCTTCACCTTGCAGCCCGGGCAGTTGGGATAAAATACCGGTTTTGGGCGAACCACAAGCGGCTTCTCCAAATCCCCCTCCATGCTATCACTTCTTCGGCCCATTTTGATCTCTACTGATCAGTCCAGCAGCCGCCTCTTCGTGAGCGTCATGTACGGCACTCCTCCCCAAATCCTAGCTTCTCGCAAACGTCCCAACCATCCACTAACTGATCTTGAATACCGCCGAACAAGTTCCTGCATAAAAACACTGAGTTTCTGTTCTTCTTCTTCTTCTTCTTCGTCTTCTCTATTCCAAACGCAGCAGGTCTACCAGATCCTCGTCGTACTGAGCCCAGCAGCTCAGCACTCCTAGTAGGTTCAGTTCCTGGGCTGCGCATCTGGGCTACCAGTGAAGCCACCGCGGGACCGGCCACCCCGCGAGAAGGGGACCCCACGTGATTCATGTCGATCGCTGGCACACGTGCTTCATGCTCTTGTATGAAGACGCCCCAAAGAAAGACTATTTTGAAGTCTTGCAGTGAGCTTTGCAGTAAAGAGACAATATATAATTAGTAGTGCAACAACTGAGCCCCACTCCGGCAGTACCGCAGTAGGCCTTAACTTAGTAGGGTGTACCGCAGTAGGCCTTAAGAAGTTACGCTAGTGCAGTGTCCAGTAAGGCCCCTACCTACCCTCGGCATCATAATTGCCAACCTTTGCCAACCTAGCTCTGTAATTTACCGTAGAAGCGCAGCAGCTTCCATCGTTTTTCCATGCTGCAGCAGTGAACTCCAGTAGCTCGCTGTTCCCCGACCTTATCGGTCCATCGGTCATCACCGCGGAACGGTCTTTTCCTCCATTCCATTCCATCAGATTCTGCCAGCGTTTTGGACGAGATCACAGGATCTCGGTCCCTGCAGGGCTGAGACGGTGAGGCCCCGGACGCAGGCGTGCAGCTTGCTTGAGTTGGCAAACGCATTTTCTAAGGTTTTCCCGTTGGGAAAGCGACACGCAACTGACGACATATATGAGAGAAGTTCATGCATGCACGCGAGAAAAACATGGCTCGAACCAACCATTCCTGGGTGTGCATTCGTCCGTTACATACTGTAGCTAGTCGCACTGGTATTCGGCGAGGCGAACTCCCATCCACAAACGGAATGGAGTCAATGGATAGACGGAGAGTGCAGGGATTTGTCGATTTCGCCACCCACTTGATTGAATGATGACGGTCCAGGAGGACTTTGGACGAACTTCCGTGGCGGAATGGTGGGAGGTTCAGGCGAAAGTAAAATGAAAGCGACCATACCCAGGGGCATCATGGCCAGGCTCGCTACAGTACTGTACTGTAGTCGCTGGGCATGGGCATTTTAACCCCTAAATGCCCGAGGCACCAAATTAGGGCCGGGGTGAACTGACCCTTCGCTCGTCCCTCTGGGAAAACCCTGAATTTTTTTATTTTTCATGCATGAATTTTTTTGCAAATTCTGAATTCATATTTGCAATCAGAGGCCCCAAATAAGTTGGGGGGGCGGGGGGGGGGGGGGAGGGGGGGGGAGGCTGCAGAAAAGAGATTTTACACGGCACAAAATAGGAGGATTTTTTTAATTTTTTATATGCACCCATGGATGGACTTTGGCACAAACGAGTGAAGGGCCAGTTCACCTTGGCCCAAATTGGGGGGTTGACAATACTTGGAAGTTAAACAAAACCCAACCAAGCTGCTATTGATAGTAAGTTTTAGTACTTTGTACTTTGGAAAAATTCTATTTCAAGTCTAATTGAGCATCATAAATCCGACTTTGAAAGTGATTGGTTATGGTTTGTGTTGAGGGCTCTTGGAAATGAGCCTCAAATACATTTTTTGATCTTGGAGAAAAAAAACCACTAAAAATTCATTTGTAGAGTAGATTTTGAAAAGCCATAGATTGATGGGGGTTATGCATGTTAGATGCTTCATCCGTTTATTTTTTCAGCGATCAATTTTTTAGATTTGACATGTGCAAAGAGGATTGAAAGACTTCAAATCACTTTTGCAATTTTAACACCCTCTTGATTAAGCATTATAATCTTTCAATCAATAAGTGATATTGTTGTGTTTTCTTTTCCTATGTGATCTCTAACATGTCTAGTTTGAATTTGTACAGTTAAATTTAAAAAACAAACTGATACAGCTTATCAAAATGTTAGATTTTTGTTCAATTTGGAGCCAATTCCTAGAAGCTCAAAAAAGGCCTTGCCTTGGGCATATAGGGGTTAAAGTAGACCTGGGTCGGTGCAGCTCCAGAAATCTAAGTTAGAATCCTTCCCACCAACTGAAATTCAGGGCTGACTTGTGAGGCAATTGGACACTGGATCACTCTCTGGAGTCCTGGTTTTCCCGGTTTTCCCGGTTTTCCCGGTTTTCCTGGATCCCCGGAATGTCCGGATGCAAGTACAGTACCAGTAGTCCAGATGTGGGAAGCGATGGATTTGAACTCTCTGGGGAGGAGTGTAAAACATCCCCCTATTCTGTAGTGACTAATTTTAAATTTTCTGGACTTCACCCAATTGCTTCGGGGGCGCTGATTCCAAATATGAATTCAAATTCTCCAAATTTGATTGGTCACCTATGGTGCTTTGGGGTCGCTAATTCCAAATACATGTTCAAATCCTCTAAACTTGATTGGTCACTTGTCGTAGAGTCTGTGGCTCTCATAAAGTATTTGTATACTTCAAAAACTGCCATAACTAATTGGGAAATTAGATTTTCCCAACAAGTTTTTGGACATGTGGAAGTATAAGTAACACACTTGTAGGAAAATAAAATTTCTAAATTTTCTAAAAAAATTTGATTTTTTAATAAGTTAATCAAACTTTTGATTCACGTAAATAGTTTTCAAGTTTTTTTAGTGAGTGGAATGGGAGTTCATTTTAGAATTCTTTTGGTAAGAATTTTACAAATTTACAAATTTATTGAGTGAAAAATTGCGACCTTAAATATGACTCCAAATTTTTACATTTCTTATAATTCACTCCAAAAATCGCCCAAAAAATCATGAAAAATAACATGTCAACTTTTTTATGCACTTTTTATTTTTTCCACAATTTTTGAAGATTTTTCAAGTAAATTATAAGAAACATAAAAATTTGGAGTCATATTTTTGTCAATAATATTTCACTTAAGAAGAATTTAAAATTTGTGAAATTCTTACCAAAATATTCCTAAAGGAATTCTTATTCCACTTAATGAATAATCTTGAAAAAATTACTTGAAAAAATTTGATCGAATTATTAAAAAAAACAAAAAGTGTTATTACAAATTACGAAAATCATTTTATGCAAGTGTGTTACTTGTAGTACAGCATATCCAAATTTTTTTAATTGTCAGAGCTTTTCCATGGCTGATTGTTCTGATGCCAAGCTGTCATTCAATACCCTATTTTCAACTTGAAAACAAAAAGTAGAATTGTTGTGTCTCTCTAGGTCGTGGGATTTGATGAGGTACTACTTGAACAAAGTGAGAGACTTCAAGTATTGTGACCTCTTTTCCAAGCTTTGTAATCCCAAGGACCGGTCGACCAAAGGAAATTGACAACCTTGTCAGTTGGGAGAGGCAATTAACCTTTAAAGACAAGCTAGTCACCGTAGAAATGATTTGTTTTGGTACCATGTGAATTGTTGGTTTAAAGAAATGTAAAAGCATTCATTGGAAGTCAAACTACTATAGAGGACCTTCTCTTTTCATACAAAAGTTGGAAGATAAATAGTTGCATTTATATCTTGCATGGACAGATTCTTTGTCATTCATTGATTGAAAAATGTCCTCAACATTGTTTATAGATTAAGCCATTAAGGTCTTGTTTGCATGCCCAGACTTGACCCGATCTTGAATTGGCTACAAAGGGGTCTACATGAAGTAGTTGCCAACTTGATTTCCAATATGGAATTCAAGTCCTTCCCTTTTTCTACCGTCCTTGATTTTAGGATTTTCAAGCCCGTACTATTTATAGAAAAATATTCTCCTTTGGTGTCCTTGTCTCACCTCTTCCAAGACTTGCCTACGTGACCGGCCTCATTCATTGGTTGCCACATGCCACTTTACCAAACATTAGGAAAAAAGAACTCATACGCATCCGGAAGCAAGCTGTGGCATGCACCAAACCCCAGAGATTGATGCCTGCAACTCCACCTCCGGTCCTCGCATGGGGCGACCTCACCCGCTCTTCAACCGGGCACAGGGGGTCCGCATGGAGACTTTCACAACTTGATTTCTGATATGGAGCTCTGGTCCCGACTTTTCTCAACCCACCTTGATTATAGGACTTGCAAGCCCGATCTCTTCTCCCATCAACCCGACTTACTATTTTTCTAAAAGTTTTCTCCTTTTGTGTCCTTGTCTCACCTATTCCAAGACTTGCTTCCGTGGCTTGCCTCATTCATTGGTTGCCACATGCCACTAAATTCCAAACGTTACAAAAAAAGCGGATATTCTCATTTGAGAACTGGTGCGCATCCGGAAGCAAGATGTGGCCTGGACCGGATCTCCGAGCTCAACTCCTGGAGCTCCATCTCCGGGTCCAGCCCTGCATGCGAACAGGCTCTAACAGTCACGTTGGGTCCGTCCGTGTTTAGTTCCATTCCTATAGCACATGACTCCACCCAACTCGGACGCAAACTTTGCTTATTATTGGGCACTGGATGCAATGGTTGAATGGACAGTTGGGGTCCAGGTGGTCAGTTGCTTGGCTATTGGAAAAGAAAGTTCAGTTAACTTACTGCAAGGAGCGGTTCAAGTACAAGGCTCCGCTTGGCTGCATCGGACCTTGCTATTTATGTGCAATAGACTGATAAGCTTTCCAGAGTATAGTAGTTGGGAACAGCACTCAGCGAACTGGGGAGTGCAAGGATCTCAATATTTTGGTTGCACGAGCTTTTTCAGGAGGTGAGCCCTTGCCCTCTCAAATTTCTGGCTTTCTCATTTTAGGGGTCCGGAGGGTTTTGTTTTTTTAAATTTGGCAAATTTGAGGCCTGCGGCCCTTATTTACTCTAGGAGGTCCCCTTCTACTTAAAAAAACCAAAAAAACCTGGGGCAGGTTTTACCACATCCACCCCTCCTGAAAAAGCTCATGCAACCAAAATATTGAGACCCAGAGTGCAAGGCCAGCCATTTGCACTTTTGCAGCATTGCAGATCCGAGTAATCCGGTAGGATACCTGCATTCGATTCGATCATTCAGTCCCCACCAGTTTATTCATTTTTTGGCGGTCAATCGCAGAACACTACCCTGCCTCAAGTCAATATGGGCCTTTTTTTTAATGTATTTTGCCAAGGCCATCCAAGTGAAGACTAAGGATTGGATAGGCAATTTTGTTAAAATGGAAAAATTCATTACAGTTCAAACTCAGCAGTCTGAAATGTATGACAACCCTAGATGTTTGAAATCTATATCATTCCTAGATGTTTGAAATCTACACTTGTCATAGATGCCACTTTCACAATTCAAACCATGCAGTTTGAAATGTATACCAGTCCTAAAGTTCTAAAATCTTCAAAACTTCAAGATTTATGGAATCTATACATGTACTAGATATCACCTTTAAGGTTTAGACTAAACAGTTTGAAAATGGCACACAAAATACTACCATTTTAACAAAATTTTCCATTTTGTCAAATGTTTCTTGGAATAGCAAGCTCAGTTATGAATCACAAATAGAGAAATATAGGTAAAAAATAATATAAATTTGGCAACTTTATCTTACAAAATATGTCCACATCAATAACATACATAACATTGTATAACCAAGCAATGGTCCTCCCTGTGCTAAGATCCTTCGTGCTAAGGTCCTCTTGTCATATGAGACCAATGGACAAAGTTCGTAAGGAGCTACGAGGTCTAAGTGAGCAATTATATTCCCATGTAGACTCAATGGATGGGGGAGAGATTGAATAAGAGTTCCCCACATATTGATTCCCTCAAGATTCATCAATCTTGACCAATGGGTTTGTTTATTGATTTGGGCGAAACATAAAATCCTCCTTTTCTGCTCACTAAGGATAGGAAGATAATCAATGGGATCTTCTTATCTTCTAGTACTTTTTTTATCCACTAGTCTCACATAGTAGGAGGCCCTAAGGTAATATTTTGCATAAACTTATTCATTAATTTAAGGATTTGGAGTAGCTGAAGAGCTACATAAGTCAATTTTGTCCACTAAGTTATAGAAGTATCTTTTTCAAGGATGCAAGAGGGCCTCACTGGTAAATAATGTTACAGAGTAGTTGGAGGTCCCTCCTCCCACACTCTTGTTGTTGCCCCTACTCCATACTAGAGAAAGGGTTGGCCATGGCCGATTCTGCCTTGTAAGCGGTCATAGGGCGAGCTCGTAGGGCGAGCCCTATGACCAAGTACTAGGCAAAATCAACCATAACCAACCCTTTTTCAAGTATTAAAATCAAGTAAAGCACATTTGTGATCGCATGTAGAATTGACACTTGAAGTAGATTCTGCCAACAAAAAAAAGTCTTGTGAAAACAATTGAATGTGTCTTACTTGATTTTATATATTAATTTTTAACAAATGGAGATTCCATTGCAAAAGCACCAATACACAATAGCCAAGCCAAAAGGTGGACAAACAAGGAGATTCTATGAGCCTTACTTGATTTTAAAGGTGACAGATTGACAATGTACTTCTACAATTCCATTGAGTAGTCTACTGCACTACAAGTAGCAACACCATAGTCAAATGCCAAGTACAATATTGATCATTATATGATTTTCTTTTCTTTTCTGAAACAAATGAATCATTGTAAGATTTCATATCTATCTATTTGCAATGTCTGTGGCTGCTATTTAAGGTAGCCCCTTAGTAGGTCTAGTAATATCTTCTATTTATCTTTGCTCTCTATTCTCTACTAGTTTGTTTTTTTCCTATATTTTCTAAATGAAAGAAAAGGTGAAATATTTTTTGTAGTTAGAGTTTGAGTGGCAATGTGGTGATTAGGATTTTTTTGTCGGACATAATTTTGGGTTTTGGCGTCTGATGTTGCATGTCATATAGGACAAATGTCAAGTAAGGGTGATTGCGGCATCAAGTAAGGATTAAGGCTTTGTTTTTTATTACCTCGGGATAAATGGATTTCTCCTACGTGGTTGGCCCACAAGAGTGACGTGGAAAGGGCGGACTACGTCAGCATAGGCGACTGCGGACTTAGGACGCGTGCGAGTGCGTCTTGGGCAACCATGGGTAAAAATCAAGGGCGACCACAAGTGGAAAGTCAATGGCAACTATGGATCCAAAATAGGGCGACTTCGGGTCTAGAGCCAGAGTGACTGTGGTTCAAAAATAGGGCGACTTCAAGTCTGTAGGCGATTGCGGCTACGGGTGTCAGTGCAAATACGTGTACAATGGGCTACTTTGTCATCAGCCCATAGGGTCGAGCCTTCATTGCAAATTGTACTAGAGACAACCGGAGTTATAATAGACATTTCATTTTAGGAAAAGTATTCCTCTACTACCACCAAACATTGCATATCAAAGAGCTTACAATAACCTACTATATACATACTAGATAGAATAGTCATCAATAAGTCAATAACTGTCTCCATATTTCACAATTTCAAAAAATGAAGATTGCATAAAGTCTAAATCTACTTCCCTATTCCAATTTAAACACAAAAGCTAATATTATTATAGTTTAGAGTATTAACAATAGCAATAATAATAATAGAAATAATAACAATAATAATTTTTATATTCATTATAAATCATATATATTGGCAATTTAGCATGAATCACAGTCACTCTGGCTCTAGACCTAAAATATTAGATGCTTCAGATCAAAAAGTCCACACTAAGAAATTAAAACATTGCTATGTATTTCTCACACTGCCAGATAGCGAGATAGTGCACAAAACTCACCCCTCGGTGACTAGGCTATTTGGCCAAAAACAATTTCTACAAAAATATATAAAAACCAATATTATTTTAATGATTTTAGGATTTAGAATTGCAATATTTAAGATAGTGAGTAATCGTCATCATTGGACGCTTCATCAGCATCATGATTGGTGGAATCCTCCGTCTCATATCCTCTTTGATTGTCGCTGGAGGTTTCATTCTCGTCATCTTCTCTTTGTAATTGTTTGGGCTAAAAGGCTAGCACCTCACGTTCTACCTCTGAGTTCAAATTTCACAATTCAATATCTATTCCGCCGCCAAGTTGAATTTGCACCAATCGTTTGGTCCACCTCAATGCATCAGTAGTTCCTTTTATGTCAGGTCTAGCTTGACATCCTCTACTGGATTGCCCAATGTTTAGGGTACAGTTGCTAGATCCAATACTGAACGGGTGGACAACATGGTTTTGACGTTTTGAATCTTGTTGGTTCCTCTCTTGTGTCGTCAAGAGACGTTTCTTCCCTTTATTTATGCATCTACATGCTGCTCCTGTTGCTAATTCTCTAGAGCCGGACCTTAATGAAGGTTAAGTCGATTGTAAAGTTGAGCCATGGTTTCCTTCATCCACGGTCTGCATTGGTCCCTGATGCATTGGCGGCCTAAGTGTAGAGGTTGGTGTAGTTTGGAGCACCCTACCAACATTTGCGGTTGTTCTTCGATTCAAAGACGCAATACGATTTAAATTTATAAGTCTGCCTAATGGAAAATCTAAATCATACTCCCCAAATTCTATTGGTGGAGTCATTAGAGTGCTACGTGCTACAGGAATTGGATGTCCTACATCTTCAACTTCTTCCACGTGGGCTTCTTCTCCTTGCCTTTCACTTTTCCTAGCAATGCGTGTAGTGCTTCAGAGATTCTTGACCTACGAGAATTCTGATGTACTAGTACTGGAGATTTCACATGCTCTTCTTCTATTGGCACTAGAATATCTATGCCTTCATTGTTGTTGTCTGGAGTTCTTGCTCTCCTTGGAGGTGAATAGGTGGTTGGATCTGCATCCTAGACAAAGATATGAGGGTGTACCAAACGTTCTTTTCTTTGTTCCATTTCCTCCTTCTCTAAGGGAATACCCTCTTGATTAGCATCCACAAACACATTTGCGTAAGGTCGTCATGGGAGGGTGTTTTCGTCTTCTTGAGTTGCATTGAGTGCAACCCATTCATTTATGTCAAAGCGCTCCCTTACCAACCTATGGTTCTCAACCCCACGAGCATAGGTTGTTTGTCATGGAGTCTTCTGATCCTGAGGACAATGGCTCTTTGTTCTCTTCATCTGTATTACCATCTGCAAGGTACTTTTTATAGAAAAGTGTTGGATTTTGTCCATATTTCTCACATTCAAGTTTGTTGTTTGAGTAGATATACACCAATGATTCCGCCTTGGCTGAGGTTAAGTGGTTTCGAACTGTATTGTGCACAAACAAATACATGCTCCAATTCCTTTCACATGATGATGCCGAGCACATCAACAATAGAACTTTATTTGCTATTTTTAGAAGAGCATTACCACCTACGTGATTCCACCATTGATGAGGTAGTATCTTAGGATACATGGCGAGATTGGGAGCCTCCAATAAGGGGTCAAAAGGGCCCATCTTCTCAAAAAATTTAGTCAACTTGGCCATTGCTTCTTGGACCGATATGTTCAATGAGTTGTCTAGATTCCGTATGACTCGATTCAAGGCTCACTTGGCCTCCCCGTTGCTATGAAGGTCTTATACATCTTGCAAAAATGGGTTCAGTAGTGCCACTACAAAATGCAAGTCTATGCGCATCAATTTTCAACAAGCTTCAAACTGCTTCTCAAACTTCCTCGCAGTTACGTGATCTAGAAAATATGGATCATCCTTGAGAGAATACACGTGCTCTTGAAGGCTTGTCATGACTAACCAAGCATTAGGCATATCCAAAACTTTGCCATCAAACATTCTAAGAGCAACAAGTGCTGGCTCCATTAAATATTTGAAATTTGCACATTCCAACCAAAACACTTTTGAATGAATGTCCTCCCGTACTTAAGTTTCTTGATGTTTAATAGCTTGTCCATTTCTTCTAGATGCCAAACCTTATTCAAAAGGCTTATATCGCTTGCCATCCATCACAAGGTGCAATGCTTGTTTGCATTCAACCAAACGGTCTATCATAAGGAAGTGAACTGCAAAGCGGGTAGAGCTAGGAAATCTCAACGACTTCTTCAGTGACTATTTCCAAAAAAGAGTCAGAGTAAAATGGTACTTTTTGATGAACGTCACAATTTTAGTACAACGCCCTACTAGAATCTTCACCCGAGAATCTTTATTCCAGTCTTCTACAAGTAAGTCCATGATGCGTGTGGCACATTCTTGCATATACATGTGCAGATATTTTTCTTTCAAACTTGCTAAAGTCCCCGTCATTACTACGGCATTGTCCGTATATAGTTAGACAAGATTCTCAGATCCAATGGCATCAATGTATTTTGCCATCATGTTCGTCATATACGCAACGTCCTTCTTCTATCTAGTGGTGTCAACCGATCCCCCAAAGACATCACCAGTAGGGCAAACGAGCATCATATTCAACAACGGACGGATGTTGATATTGGACCATCCATCTAAACAAATAGTTTCTCCATAGTGGCACTACAAGAAAATGGGTATATTATGATTGCAAAAATATGACTGACAATGACTGATGATTGCTTGCAGTCATATTCTTAAAGGCCAACACCCTGAGGAAAAATATGACTGCAAAATATGACTGTCAATCATTTTTGGGCCTTCTACTTTACAAGTATATACTATACGACCATTAGGAACACCAAAGTACTTCATAGGGAATGTAGGGAACATATTTGGGGAACGCTAAGTCATATTGTCAGTCATATTTCCATGGTAGTGATATTTTTCCATTTTGGGCAACCCAAGAAAAATACGAGCAACTCAAAAAAAATTAGACAAGCCATTATTTTGAAATCCTACTCACCTATCTTTGAGGATTTTGAAACCCTAGCCACCACTTTTTTAGGGTTTTGAAACCCTAGCCGCCACTTTTTAGGATCTTGAAATCCTAGCCGCCACTTTTTTTGGTCCTTCTTCCTTGCCTTTTATTGTCTCTTAGCTCATACTTGTTATTGCTTCTTATTTTTTGCTTTTTAGTTGTTGTCTTTTGTTGCATCTTAACTCTTCTTTCTTGTTGCTTCTTAGTTTTAATCATGCTTCTTGTTTCTTGTTGTTGCATCTAAACTCTTTCTTTCTCTAGCATTTTAACTCTTTCTTCTACTTAGTTCTTGTTTTTTGTTTCTTCTTGTTTCTTTTTAATTCTTGCTTCTTGTTTCTTTTTGTTGCATTTTAACTCTTGTTTCTTGTTGTTTCTTGTTGTGTTTTAGTTGTTGCTTCTTGTTTCTTGTTGTGTCCTAGTTGTTGCTTCTTGTTTCTTCTTGTCTCTTAGTTGTTGCTTCTTGTTTCTTGTTGCATCTTAACTCTTGCTTGTTGTTATCTCTTAGTACTTGTCTATTTTTTCTTCTTGTTTTCTCCATCACCATTCTTATTTTTCCTACCCTAAATTTGAGCTACATATTTTTTGTTATTGTAAGCCTTTGAAGATTGAGCTTTGTTGTTCATTCACTAAAAATTAACCTCCCATTTCTTTAATTGTTTATGTAGGCACCAAAAGTTGAAACAAAATCATTAGAGGCTACTTGCAACCCAATAGAGCCATCTTCACATTATTGTAAGGAGTATAGACCTTATTGAATTTTGTGAATGATTCATTGTGGTATATATGTTTTGTATTGGTGACTAATAAATGTCAATGAAGAGAGTTGCTTTCCTTCTTGCATTCTTTCTCTCCAATATGATTATTTCTGGTATATCTCTAAAATCATATGTTTTCATTTTTAACTATATAAAATCTTTTATTCAATTGTTAAATCATTTTGGTGTATAATTTCAATGTATCATGTCTATTTAAAATGCATAGAAAATATAATTGTAGTTTGTAATTGAAACTACTTTGGACCTCAGTCACTCCAATCGTAGACCACACACAAATTAAAAAAATAAGATTCTCAATCATCTGGAATGTCACGTGCTTGAGTTACATATCATAATATATATTGACCAAATATAACTAGCTTTAGTTATAATGCTCATAATTATGCACATCAAAATATGACTTTGTGCTTCCAAAAATATGACTGCAACTAGTCATAAAATTATTAATAACATCCATATGAACTACCACATCAACCAAAAATATGACTCATAAGAATTATATTTTACATCTACAAAAAATATGACTCACAAGATTCATATTCCACATCTACAAAAAATATGATTAACTGCACTCATATTCCACATCAACCAAAAATATGACTACATGGAGTCATATTCCACGTCAACCAAAAATATGACTACATGGAGTCACATGCCATGTAGGATTTATTTTCATTTGCTCGGGCAACTCAAAAAAAAGTCAAGCCCTCCAAAATAGTCAAAGTATATGCCTTGTTGGCAAAAATACGGCTGATTATGGATAATTATATCCTCCAAAAAATATGACTGTCAATATGACTGATGTCCGAAGCGACTCGTCGATAATAACTCATGTCACTCATGTTGCAATCATCTACAGTGATTTCTGCGGCCAGTCATATTTTTTGATTTTATGACTCATTGCAATCATATTTTGTAGTCATAAAACACTCAATTTGTTGTAGTGTGGTTAATAAAGGTCTTTGTATACTCAAAGACCATAAACTTAACAGCTTCCAACTTCATATCTATCATTTTCGTACTCACCGCATTGTAAGATGGCGATTAGTAGACAAATCCAACTGTTGTTGTTTCCTTCACAACTTTCATAAAGGTCGGATGACGCACGACGTTAAATGCAATGTTTGCCTCATAAAAGAACGATGCCCACAACTTGTCCAACTTCTGCCTAGTGCCTAGTTGTAATGCCTCATCCATGCTCCATTTACAAGAAATGGAAGGTGTAGTCTGTGAGCTCCCAATTTGTCACTTGGGACTCGTAGAATTATTTTCTTGGAAATTTGCAATTTAAAGTTGATAAAAATATACAAAAAGCCATAAAAAGAGTATAGAACCAAAATAGGGTTGTGTTATATCCATTATAGTATTTGGTCTAGATTTGTATTTAGACTTAGAATCCCCCCAAATCTGGCCTAAAAATAGGGTAGAATTAACGAAACGGTTAGATTTGGAGGATTTGAGTCACATAGCCCCAAAAGGGCTAAATTCCACCATGAATGTGACAATTCATGGCTAAGTCGGTCCGAGGGATCTACAGCGAGGCCACTAGGTCAGGTCCTAGAATTAGTTTTAGAATTCCCCATCAAATCGACGAATTCCCAAAACCCTGATTGTTAACATGTAGGAGCCACTGATGCAAGACCAGGCCCGTAGAGGAATCTACAGCCCAAGGATGGTGTTTTTGGACAAATCCCATGCCAAGAGTCCAACGATGAAATCGATTTGCCAAGATTCTTCTATCTGCAAAAGATTCCCGCACCGTCGCTAAATCGAGGAGATGGCCAGTTTCATCTCCACTGACCAATCATGCCAGGTACAGAAATGAACCTACACGTCTTTCATGCGACTCCCTGAAAGGTCACGTGAAAATTCTCGGCATCTTCCAACTTGCAGAAGAACATCTTCCTAGTGGTCAACTCTTTAACCTCCAACGGGAATTTCATGGAAATTACCTAGGTTACAATAAAATCTCACTAAAAATTAGACTAGCTTGTTTTATGTTAATAATGGGCTCTGTGAAGTTTCATGACATTCCGATAGCGGCAAGTGCCCAAACCGGCGAGATTCCTTGGGAATTAATCACGTGGCGTGGTCTCTGCCACGTTGACCGGCATTCCGGGACCATACGATGGCGAAACGAAGTCAACCAAGAGTCCTTTCCGACTCTCTCACACCTACTGGAGACCCTAGGCTATTCACATTTCTCAAAATAGAAGACCCCCAAGATCTAGAATTTTACCACGATTTGGTTTTTAAACTAAATTAGCCTACGATGGGTTTTTGGCCTCGGTACGGGGGGTAAGGGCGCTCAGGACTAAACACGGCAATCTGGAGCCAACGGCGCAATCCGTTTGACGATTGGAGTTAATCTCCAAAAGTTAGGATGTTGGTCTAGTATAGATGGTAGAAGTAGATTTTTAAGGATTAGGATGAAAATCTTTGAGGATGAGGATGAAAATCCAAGTTGATAAGGTTACCTTAGAACTCTAGAGGGAGGGGTGGGCCCTTGGAAACCTATTTAAGGTCCCCATTTTTCTCTCTAGAACACCCCCAATTCTTGTTTTGGGTCCGTGGGTCCAAGTTATTTTGGATATTTTGGTGTTTGAAGCCAAAAACCTCTACGGTGTTTTCGGAGCACTTTTGGCTCTATTGTTGCTTCTTTTCAAGCTTTGAAGGTCCTTGAGGGTCCTTCTATCTTGCCTTGTTACTCTTTGTGTACTCTTGTTGTGAGTTGAGTGGGTGTTCTATACTTTGTGTCTTCTTTTCGTGTCCATGTGAGCTAATTTTTGGTGGTTCAAGAGTCTTGGTGGATCTTGTATTAACCCTAGAGCAACCCCCCACTATACCTTGGTGATGCCGCTTTGGAGGGCCTTTAGTGTATGAGCTTTGTGTTGCCACGTGGCCTTAACTCATGTGTTTTCTCTATGTAATTTTTCTGACATCCCTCTTCTAATATTCTCCTTGTTGAGTGGACCCCCCTTGGGAATGGCAAAGCTTTGAACTTGTGGCAAAGTAGAAGTCCTAAAGTGTGTGTTAAAAGTTTAGGCGGTAGAGCTTTGAACCCCTGGAGTGCCACAAAGTCCTAAAGTTGGTATTAAAACCAACCTAGCAGCAAAGCTTTGACCCTCCCCGGTGTTTCGTTCCAAAATCTAGTTTCCAAGACCTTTGTAGAAACCTCCAGAATTTAGCTTCCAAGATATGTAGGCCGTTAGAAAATTCCATTTGTCAAGTTGTAGCAATCTAGCCTTTGTTTCCATAGCTCAACAAGCACGGTTTCCCTTAGTTCTAGCACCTAGTTTCCTCATGTTTTAGCAACCCTTAGTTTTGGCAAAACCAGTCCCAAGTTCAAATCAGCCCATTGAAACCAGCCCAACTGGATAGCCCATCGGGACCAGCCATCGGAACTGCCCACCGGAACAGCCGGGGCCAAGTCTAGACACTTGGGGTTCCTTTTGTTTAGGTTCATTTTCATCTTGAAAAATGGGGGATTAGGACTCTATAAGCCAGAGGGTTAGGGTCGAAAAATAGGAGTAGGGTCTAAAAAACCAAAAGGAAGGAGGGAGAAAAGAGCGGAACACCACCGTACCTGCACACAAGGAAGTCTCACTCTCACCAACAAAACAACCCACTCTACACACAATGGAGGAGGATTAGAAGAAAATAGGATGAAATAGGAGAGGAGGTGAGAGAGACGATAAATAGTGACCTAGGCTTAGGCTAAGTAGGCTTAGAGGGGAAATCTCGAGAATTTATAAGTGACCATTAGAAGGCGGATTAGAATGACACAAAAGCAAGGTCGTATAAGAGGGTAGGAGGGACATTAAAACTTCCTCGGAGTTTGAGTCTGTAGTTGTAATACATCCATAAAAGCTTAGGTGGAATAGTATTAGTGTAGAAGAAGAGAGGGAAAAAAAAGGAAGGAGGAAAAGAAAGAGGGAAGTTAGATTGCAAGGGTATAACATATTTTCAAATTAAGCGGTGAGCTTGGAAAAAAATCAAACACAACAAAGGAGTACCATGGAGCATGAAGATGTGCACGCGGACATGGACGAACTTATTTCTGACACTGGTAGTGAAGAGGTGAGTTTTTGAATTAATCCTTGGTGTTTTTTCCTAATTAGTGTTGATTTCCTTAATTAGCCTTTTACGTGCGATTAGCAAGCCGTGATTAGTGCAAGTAAGAGTTAGATTCAAAAGTTGCTAGATTAGGGATAGAGGTTTCCAAAAACATATTACACTTAGGATTTGGCCTCAAATCAACCGTGTTAGGATGAGTTAAGTAGTAGGGGATAAACGGAGGAATTGAATTAAAATTCATCCAAAAGGAACCATGGGCGGAAATTAGGGATTTAGACTAGAAAGAGAATTTAGGATTTAAACTAGGAATTAATTAGCAATTAAAAATTTAGAATTAACTTTGGAAAGTAAAATGGTTAGAATTGATTTGGAAGTTTAACTTGAGGGGTTAAATTCTCAAGTCAAACCTTAGGGTAGGTTAAGAGTAAAAATTAGGAGTTAAAATTGGAAGCTAAAAATTAAAAGTTAGAGTAAAATCAACATCCAAAGTAGAAGTACAAATTAGAAGTAGAAGTTAAATTGTAGTGTTAATTCAAGAAGTAAAAATCGAGGGTTAAAAGTCAAAAGATAGAGTTAAACTTCAAGGATAAATTCTAGAGTTAATTTAGGAGTAAAAAAACCCTGAGAGTAAACGTCAAAACATAGAGTCAGATTTGGAAGTTAAAATTTAGAGTTAGTACTAAGGAATAAGAATCTAGAATTACAATTAGAGGTTGAAAATTAGAGTAAAAATTAAGCTTTAGGATTAGTCTTTAGAAGTAGAACTTCCAAGTGGAGTGTCAAAACACAAAGATAGTCTTAGGGGTTCATGGAAGGAACATGAGGGTTCCCCTTTCACGTAGTTAGGGATGTTAGAAATGACGCCAACTACCCGATCAACCCTAGACATAGGATAGATAGTTAAGGAGTTAGAATTTTCTATCACCCCTAATCATTGTAAGTTAGCTTGTGAGTTATCACATGCATTTCTAGTTATTTTCGCTGCCCATCCACGACACTTAGGAAACGTTAGCAAAAAAAATCCATTGTTTGGAAGGCATAGTGGACCGCGCTCACAACACCCCCATATATTAAAAAAGTGGATAAAGGCATAGACTTTATTGATGTTTGCTTTATTACCAAGGGTGGGTAATCTAGCGCCCACATAGTCCTCCTTCTCTCCACCGTTGTTGATATGGAATCTACCAAATTTGGGTTTAGAGGCATTATTTTATCTCCATCATCAAGGTGTAGAGTCCTTTGCGCAGGCACATCCATAGTAGGCTCTACAATGGACTCAGCAACAGTCTCAACATCAAAAATTGCCCCATGCATATCTTCGTGGAACATTTCCTTTGGACAAATCCCCCTACAATTCTGGAACTTCTCCAATACTAACTCTGGAATTCGTAGACAATGCTCGGATGCGGATGTGCCACTGTATCCAAAGTGGATAAATGCCCTGTTCTACACAAATTATTTGTCCCAGCTATAAAAAATGCATGACCTTGTATTCACACTAAATTGAAGGCTTGTTTTCAAATGTAGCCAAGGGTCCACTCCTTCGTAGCTTTTTTCGTATCACTCACAGACACCAACCTCTCAACACTTTGGCCCGCCATATGAGAGATCTTCAATGTTCTTTATCTAAGAAATATCTCACCAGCCCAAGTGATGAATAGAAAAAAGTAATGACAAAGCTACTCGCCTCAAGTGGTCTTTTGAACCCCTCAAGACAAGGTTGTTGCCCTCCGAAGATGCAAACGTCCGCATGAAGCCTCTTTCGAAGGTTCCAGTCGAGAATTTATCAACGGAGCAAGGTAGGGAACAAATGCTTACCTTGAGGCTTTATATTGCAATCCCACTCGTACCTGAAGTCGCCCAATAAGTGACAGGGGGCAATGCTATGCGATTGCGGGTCCAAGGTGCCATGCATGCAGTTCATGGGGTGACTTTGGATCCCAAGGGCAAGTGCAGATAAAGAAAGGGCAACTTCGGGTCCGAGGGGCGACCATGGGTCCAAAGTTGGGCGAACTTGGGGTCTAGGGGGGTGACCGCGGGTCACTCTGCACAACGAAATTGGGTTTGAGGGGGGCGACCGCGGATGTAGAAGAGATGACTTCAGGTCAGGTGGGGCGCATGCAGGACCTCTAAGGCAATTGCGGGTCACGTAGGGGGCGACCGTTGGTCTTCAGTGAGGCGACCATGGGTCCCTTATTATAGCCCATCTTTTGATGTAATGGTGTATTGTTGAACTTTACCATTGTTGGAGTATAATTTAATGAAGTTCTATAATTTATGAACGTGTATACCAGCACTGTTTCTGGCATTTAAACTAAACTAATCATTGAACACATGAATGGCTTAGGGCTTCTTTCAACCTCTAGAAATTTGATTTTTATTGATTAGGAAGACAAGATTTTGATAAGTTGTATCAATTATGTGTTAATTGTAAATATACAAATTCAAACTAGATGTGTTAGAGATCAAATACAAAAAAATAAATCAACATTACGAAGTCATTTATGAATTGAAAGATTATAATGTTTCCTCATGAAAGTGTAAAAAAGTGAAAGTCATTTGGAATCTTTTAACCCTCTTTTTTCATGTCAAATCTAAAAAGGTGGTCACCGAAAAATTGTGAGCTTCAAGGGCATACCATAGATAACCCCTATCAATTCATGGCTTCTCATAATGGATTTTTAATGTGATTTTCTTCTAAAGATATAGTGTATTTGAGGCTCATATAAAACACCCATTTACATACAATCGCCATCAATTTAAAAAAATTATATTTTGACAATTTACGTTAAACCTCTCCAATTTGGGGGGTCTGCTTTAACATATTTGTAATTGGGTAACTGGAGTTAGGTCATTTCAAATTATTTTACATAAATATTGAAAGAACTTGAGGGCTTCATATTGCTTATATAATAGAATAGATACAAACTCACAAACACACTAATGACAAAATTCTTAGAAAAATAGATTTTTATTCATCGAAGAGCAATATAGATTTCACATATTTTTTTTCATAGGAAAGTTCAAAATTAATACAAATTTTTTCATATATACACGTTTAGAAAATAACATAGACATATAAGAATCTATAGCCATCCAAATCATGCAACATCCATGTAAACCTTGTCTGCCAGATTCTTCATTGCTTCTTAAACTTCATATAGATCGCCCTCTCTTCCTTGAGAACATTGGTGTGGAATTGCTTAACAAAAAAACTTGTTCTTGATCGAGAAGCTCTTGAATAGTTTATTAAAAGAAATGTACTGCTTCTTCGTTGAATTGGTCTTCTTGTATTCACGTTCCAATCTCTTCAAAGAAGCTAAAATCTTCTTCAAATTAGCTACTTTTGATAGAGATGTCTGATGTTGTACATCCACATTCTCCTAATCAGACTTTGGAGAACTCTGTCAGTTAAAAGAGATTACACAATCTACAGACGCTAATTCCAATGTTGTAGATGGCTTGAAGCGGCAATTGGAGGCGGTAACAAATGCCATCAAAGAAATCAGCAAATTATTCAAAGACGTGTCCAAAAATCGTGAATTTTATTTGAAGTAGTGTAAAAAGCAAAAGGTGCACATAATAGACGAATACGTGGTATACTAGTCAAAACTTGACACCTTGGTTCGTCGATGTTGCCGGTTGCAAAGCCAAAGGTAAGTCCTCAATGCACAAATAAAAACCATTGAAGATCAAAACTTTGTTGCCGCTGTACAACATGCCTCTGCGTTGGACATTTCGGCTCTGATTCTTGACTATGGTAGCACTTCTGAAGAACTAAGAACACTTCGGATGTTGGTGGATTTACACAACAAAAAAGTCCACGTGGCACTAGACAAGCTGCATCATTTGCAGTGTGTACATTGTTATTTTAAGAAATGGTGGAAATAGAGTATCAACACCAAAGGGAAATCTGAAGCTGAAAAAGAAAGAATGGGACCGGAGACCAATGAATCTGACTTCGTTCGCACTTTTAGTAGTACGTAGGAGCAAAATAGAATATCTAGAATTTTTCCACTCCTATTTTGGATGTTATTTACCTTTAGTAAATAAATAAATACAAATGTACATTCTTTCTTTATTTTAAAGTGTATATTTTTCTTTCTAGTGGCTTGTGAATAAGAACTTTGAAATTGTTGTGTCACGCCATGTGAACTACTTAGCAATTAGTATCAACTATTAAAAAATGCCAACTAACTTGAGTAGGTTTTACTAATATAGTAATTTCTAATTTTTGCATTTTTTGATTTTAAGATGGATGCTATTCATTACAATCAATGTGTTAATTATAAACCTTGTTTCCTTGTGTTTGTAAAATTATTCCAAGAAATATAATGAACTTGAAATTTTGGAAGAATGAATTTGGAATTTTGGAATTTTGAAATTATGAAATCGTGGAAGTGGAATCAAAGAAGCAAAACAAAACCACTAAATGTAACTTCGCCATGGCGAGTGTGCAAGAAATATAACCATATGCTACCTAGCCTCACATCACATGTACTATTTTGATAAGTGCTATTGAACTAAACTGAGAATAAAAATGTTTAGATGATAATCTTTGGGTTGTTCTGAGAACCACTCCCTTTGCCACGTTTGTAGTTGGATGACTCTCCTTGTGAGCTCCCAATTTGTCACTTGGGACTCGTAGAATTATTTTTTTGGAAATTTGCAATTTAAAGTTAAGAAAAATATACAAAAAGCCATAAAAAGAATGTAGAACCAAAATAGGGTTGTAACATACCCATTATAGTATTTGGTCTAGATTTGTGTTTAGACTTTGAATCCCACCAAACCGGGCCCAAAAATAGGTAGAAAGAACGAAACGGTTGGATTTGTAGGATTCAAGTCACATAGGCCCAAAAGGGCTAAATCCCACCATGAAGGTGGCAATTCATGGCTAAGTCGGTCCGAGGGATCCACAACGAGGCCACTAGGTCGGGTCCTAGAGTTAGGTTTAGAATTCCCCAACCCCCAATTGTTAGCATGCAGGAGCCACTAACGCAAGACCGGGCCCGTGGAGGAATCTACAGCCCAAGGATGGTGTCCTAGGGTAAATCCCATGCCAGGAGTCCAACGACGAAATCGATTTGCCAAGATTCCTCTATCCGCAAAAGATTCCCGCACCGTCGCTAATTCAAAGAGATGGCCAATTCATCTCCACTAACCAATTGTGCCAGGTAAGGAAATGCACCTGCACATCTTTCATGTGACCCCATGAGAGGTCCTGTGAAAAATCCCGTCATCTTTCGACTTGCAGAAGAACCTTTTGCAGGTAGTCAACCCTGGTAACCTCCAACGGGAATTTCATGGAAATTACCCAGGTTGCCAGAAAATCTCACTAAAAATTAGACTAGCTTGTTTTATGTTAATAATGCGCTCCGTGAAGTTTCGCAACATTCCGATAGCAGCAAGTACCCGAACCGGCGAGATTCCTCGAGAATTAATCACGTGGCGGGGTCCTTGCCACGTTGACCGGCATTCCGGACGGCGGAACGAAGTCAACCAAGAGTCTTTTCCGACTCCCTCACACCTACCGGAGACCCTAAGCTATTTACATTTCTCAAAATAGGAGACCCCCAATATCTAGGATTTTACTACGGTTTAGTTTTTTAAACTAAATTAGCCTACGATGGTTTTTTGTCCTCGGTACGGGGAATAGGGGGTTTTGGACTAAACACGGTGATCTGGAGCCAATGGCGCAATCCGTTTGACAATTGGAATAAATCTCCAAAAGTTAGGAGGTTGGTCCAGCATAGATAGGTAAAAGTAGTTTTTTAGGGATTAGGATGAAAATCTTTGAAGATGAGGCTGAAAATCCAAGTTGATAAGGTTACTTTAGAGCTCTTGAGGGGAAGGTGGGGCCTTGAAAACCTATTTAAGGTCCCCATTTTTCTCTCTTGAACACCCCCAAATCTTGTTTTGGGTCCGTGGGTCCAACTTATGTTGGGATTTTTGGTGTTTTAGCCAAGAAACCTCTACGGTGTTTTTGGAACACTTTTTGCTCCTATTGTTGTTATATCTCGAGCTTTGAAGGTCCTTGAGGGTCCTTCTACCTTGCCTTGTACACACTTTGTGTGTGTTTGTGTATACTCTTGTTGTTATTCGGAAGTCTTTCTATCTTTGGTGTATCCTTGTGAACTAACTTGTTTGTTGAGAGTCTTTTGTCATTGTACTAACCCTAGAGCAACCCCCCACCGTACCTTGGCGATGCCGCTTTGGGGGGCCTTTAGTCTTTGAGTGTTGCCTTATTACTAACTCCCTTGTGATTACTTGAGTTCTATGCGTGTTGTGGGTACTATTTAGAAACTAACCTTGTCCTTCTTTTATCGGCATTGTAGTGGTCCCCCTCCGGGACGGCGAAGCTTTGACTTTGTGGAATGTTTTCTTTAAGTGTTTTTTGTCCACCTTCTTCTAACTTCTCTCTTGTTAAGTGGACCCCCCTTCGGGACGGCGAAGCTTTGACCTTGTTATGTTGTTTTTTTAGAGTGTGTTTTCCTACCTTCTTCTAAAGTCTCCCTCGTTTGGTGGACCCCCCTTCGGGATAGCAGAGCTTTGAACCTATGTGTTAGAAATTGTCGTAGAATTTAGAGTGTCATCAAAAATACGGCAAAGCTTTTAACCCCCCCTTCCTTTGATCATTTCAACGTAGTTAGGCCTTTTTGCCTTATTTGGGTCAAATTGTTATTGTAATATTAGTCTTTCTTTAGGGCCGAGACCAAGGGTGTGGTCAGACCGCTAAGAAGAAGGTTTAGTACAAATTGAAGTTTAGAATCTCAGAGTAGAGGTCAAGAGTTTTTCAAAAACCTAAAATACAAAGAAAACCGAGTTGAATTGAGAGAGATATAAGCGGATGAAGTTTCAAACACTAATTAGTACTCAAAACTTCATCCATGCATAACTTTTGCTAGGAAAGTCCGATTTGCAAGTTTCACATCAACTTAGAAAGCTAGTTTTAGCCTCTACAAGAAAAACATATTGGAAGTCTAAAAATAGTAAGCTGTCAAAAGTCAGACCGAGAGCTAAGGCATTTTGATAGGGAGATTAGAAAATAGATTAGGAGGAAAGGGAGGAAAAGGAAAGAAAGGGAAGGAAGAGAATAGAAGTGACATCTCCACGCGCACACCTGCAAAACAAGCACCTCCAATTCTCTCACCTCCACAGAAACGACAAAACAAAAATGGGAGAAGATTAGGAAGGAGTTGAAATAGGCGGAAGAAGGAGAGAGACGATCAATAGTGGCCTAGGCTAGAGTGGTAGGAAAATCTCAAAAGTCCCTCACGGACATTAGAAGGAGGATTAGGATGACGCAAACCATGACAAACGTAAGAAGGTAGTTAATCTTTCAATTATTAGCGTCATAGGCGTAAGACCATATTAAAAGTTTAGGTAGAATAGTGTTAGTGTAGAAAGAGAGAAAGGGAAAGAAAAAGAGAAAGAAGGGAAGGAGAAGGAAGGAGGAAGGGAAGGAGAAGGAAGGAGGAAGGGAAGTAGAAAGGTTTAGATCGCACGGAGTCATAATTCTCCCCAAAATAAGTGGTGAGCTTGAAGAAATTTCAACCTAAATCAAGGTCCACCATGGAGCACGAGAATGTGCATACAAACGTGGACGAATTTCTCTCTGAAATCGGCAGTGAAGAGGTGAGTTTCTTTTGATTTAATCTTTGGCGTGTTGTTCCGAATTAGCTTGTGGTTCTTCCTTTAAAATTAGCCCTCTTCACATGAATAGTAACCCGTAATAGGTACAGTAAAAATTAGGAATAGAAGCTAAATTGTAGAGTTAGTTTTAGGAGGAAAAAGCCAAAGTGAGTTTCAGGAATAAAAACTTAAAATAGATTTAGGAATAAAATTTAGAGTTAAAATTAGGAATAAAACTTAGAATAGGTTTAGGAGTAAAACTTAGAATTAAAATTAGGAGTAAAAACTTAGAGTTAATTTAGGGTAGAATTTAGAACTAATTTACTCAGGAATAAAAATTTGAAGGTAAACAAATCAAACCATAGAGTCAAAAATCTAGAGTTACGACTAGGAGTTGGAAACTAGAGTAAAGACTAAGCTTGGGATTCGTCGTAGAGTTAAAACTTCCCTCAAAAGATAGTCTTCGACACTCATGGAAGGAACGTAGGGGTTCCCCGCGCATGTAGTTCGGGACGTTAGAAATGACGCCAACTACCCAGCCAACCCTATCCATAGGATAGACAGTTAGGGAGTTAGGAATTACCACCACCTTTGATCATCATAGTCAGCTTGTTAGCTCCCCATGCATTTCTAATAGTATTCGCTGCCATCCACGACACCTAGAAAACGTTAGTACAAAAAGATCCATTGCTTGGAAGGCACAGTGGACCGCGCTCACAACACCCCCATATATTCAAAAGGTGGATAAAGGCATAGAACCTGGTCGGTGTTCACCCGATTACCGAGGGTGGGTAATCTTGCGCCCACACTCCTACCCCAAATTTCCTTTTGGCATGAGTTCGTGAAGTTGGTCCGTCTACCTTGAGAATGGATTCCAAGATGTTTCCGTTCTTCAGAGCTTTGAGGGTCTTTGTTGTCTTTGGAAAGTGTGCTTTGAGTAAATAATCAAGCACTTGAGTTTGGTAAGAAACTCGGACATAGAATCAAGGTAAGCCATATCAATGAAGTCGTCTATGGAAGCATTTTCATCCTGATTAGCCACCTTGTCTCCTTCTAAATTCCAACAATGTTTTTGTGGATGATGACTCCATTTGAAGGTTCCAGGGCTCTTATTAAAATATCCACAAAGGTATTGGTAGAAGAATGCCCTCTTCCCTTTATTTGTGGCCATGTTTCCATCAGCCTTGGTGCAATTCTAGCAATTTCTTCTGGATCGGTTTCCCAATTCAATTGTGAACTAGCAGGACCCTTCTCCAAATCATGTAGTCCTTGTCGCCAACTCCAGACTAGGTCTTGACCCCAAAATGTTGCATCATCGGTCGTGTCATCGTTGTGTTCCCAAGAAGGTAGTATGTAAGTCATCAAGTTGAACATGGGATACAAATGATCATGGAATGATGCTAAACACAGAACGTAATGTCGTCTAATCAAACATTGTGCAATTAGACATTGAAGGTAGTACACATGTGCATAGGATCCAAGTGCCCATCTACCTTTGGGGCCGAATTGGTGTTGACATATGGGGCATTTGGTATGGTCCAAAACAAAAGGCACAGGATTTGGCCATAGTAGTTTTTGTACCTCCACTTCAATATGGTTGGATATGCCATTTTTGTAGTCCCAACCATTTTTTGTCCAATCTATAAGACTTCTCCTTGCCATCCCTAGCATAGGCATGTTGTCAAGGAACATGTCCTCCAACAATACCCACAACATGAGACCGCATTCTCGCTTAGTAGTTTGTGCAACAAAGCTTCTAGAAACTTTCTCCAACTCTTTTCCAACTTGTGATCTATCCATAGAGAGGATGCACACGACCTTCCAATGGTAGTATGTGGCCACCAATTGCCCCAATTGCTCTCAAAGCATTTTGTTTTTTGCTTGAAGGTGTACTTCTTTCTGCAATTGTATGGAATGTGGAACCGTAGGAAATGAGAGCGAATCTTGGGTCCCATGGTCCTCATTTGTGGCAATAGTAGTGTCTTCCATAATTGTTGTCAGAAGCGCACTTCAAAGATTGCGTCATGTCGTGACATCTGTAGATCTTGAACTGTCATTGAAGTTGATGCCGGTTCAATTTGCATGATTGAACGTTGTACTTTTGAGGGGTTTGGGGATCTCCGACCTCGTAATGTTGAACCTCTTTTGTTATTTTGAATCAATACTTTGGTAGATGCAGTAAGTTGTTCCCTCACTCTCCCTACCCGTGGGGCCTATGTAATGTCAGAATCTGGATCTTCTTCGGATTCTTTCGTGTCGCCTTCAATGATTTCTTGGTTTCTTGGAGCACTTCAAATAATTCCAAGCCCTCCCTTAGGAAAAGTCAAAACACCTCTTGGCATTGAGTCGTTTGTTGGACATGCCACGTATGGAATTTCCTTGATTGTGGTCTAGTTGACCTCCTTCTGTAAGGCTACTTAAACATACACTCCTCTGGCAATGAAGAGAATGACCTCATTCCTCTCCACAGTAGGGTTTTTGTAGAAAACTTGCTACAGTTTCACACACCTTTGAGTGAAAGCTAGATTTTTACAATACTTCAAGTTTACTTTGTTGGTGTGGCGGTTGTAATAATGGCGCCATGTTGGAAACATCTTGCTACTGTGGCACCATTCAACAAAATCTTCATAGGTCAGCATAGTCTATGGCTTTGACTTGTCCTTCCACCCTTTAAAAGCAAGGTGGTTTCACTATTGAGCACATACAACCATTTTTTTATAAGTAGTACCCCTTCACTTCTGATTTTTGTCTTTAAATGTCTTTCTCGTTGCATCTGGAGTGCGTGTAGTCTGAGCGGGAAGAAGCGAGTCATCATTGGTCCCTTCGATAGCCATGGGATGAAGCAAAAAATTAATGAATGAAGTAATGAATATTCAACACAAGGTTTGGACATGTATCCACCAAAGAATACAAGACATTAAGCCTCAATGAAGAATGGAAGTAAGCAAAACCGCATGGGCGACTAACTATATAGTTGGGGCGAGCATGGGTGGAGAATTTTTAGGGCACATGCTTGTGGGGCGACCGCGTCTAAGGCGAATGCGGGTCCAAGAAGGGCAACCGTGGCTCCAGGAAGGGTGATTGCGGCTCTAAGAAGGGCAACCGTGCTTCTAGGAAAGGCGATTGCGGCTCTGGAAAAGGCGACCGCGCCTCTATGCCAATAAGAGCAACTTTGGGTACCTCAAGGCGATCTCGGCTTTAGGAAGAACAACTTCAGGTTTGTCTAGGCAATCATGGCTCTAGGTTAGCCTTCAGTCGCCCCTCACCGCAATCTCTCACTTGAGGTCGCCACCAGATGCAGTCACCCTTGTCCACAATCACCTCTACTTAATGTCGCTCGTATCTGCGGTCGCCCTGTACTAACAATCAACCCTCCACATCAAACCCGCACGCGTCCATGAATGTGCCACATGGCATGTACGTGGTCCAAGCGGCGGAAGAATTTTTTTGGAAAGGTCAAAGGCTAGTTTGACTTTGTTGGACGTCGCGGAGGCTCTATTAGACGTCGCTTGAAGTTGGGGATGTCGCATGTCACAATGTCCGGAAAGACAACCTTGGGGATGCTTTCTCTGATAGCATGTGCACGGAATGTATTGCATGGAGTATATTGCAGCAAGATCACATAGGTTGGAAGAGAGGGAGACATTCCGGAGACAGTTTCAAAGGAGGCATCCTTCTGCTGCACTGCATTACCCATGTAATCTCTTTGACTTGCCCCCCTTTGCATTGTGATTGAGTGCAAGAGTGAGGGCCCTACAAGATGGATGACAAGATGTGCATGATAACATCGTGTAGTATAGCCAACCACCTAAGCGTTGTGCTACCTCATATCGACAAATGTATGCATGTGGCATCCATTTCCACATTTGTTCCACAGAAGGTGGACTTGTCACGCAAGATTCATGCGCGGTGGCGTCTTTCACTCGACAACTTCGGTAGAGGCTTCATAAATCGTAATGGGCAACCCATAGAGAGAATAGAGGACTATGTGGGTTACATTGAAGAGATTCTAGAGCTAGACTATAGGAACCACTATACCAATGTCCTTGTTTGTGATTGGGTTAGGGCAACACAGGATCCATACTTCTCCAACATTCAGAGGGATCGTTATAGCTTCACGGTGGCTAACTTCAACCGGATGGAAGGTAGGGTCCATGCTGATTCTTTTGTGTTCCCTTTGTATTGCCAACAAGTCTTCTTTTCTAATGGCCTACAAAGACAAGGGTAGAAAATTATATGCCACACAGATGTTAGGGGCAAACAAGGGCAATTGCACGTCAAACAATCCATTCCCAAGGTCATAGATGTGAGAAATGACTTGGACTTTGTTGCTTTGCAACCGGAGATGCTTGACTCAGAACCCGTGTGTGAAGCTGCAATAATAGGCGATGTGTTCATCCCCTTGGCAACAGAGGAGGACGCTACAGCAGAACAGGATACCAATCCACATCGTTTACCTTGAACCATCTGGTTTAAAAGAGGTTCGTCTAGATCGACAGTGACGCAACGATGTCAATGGAGATGTCAAGTGAAATAAAAGGTGCATCAAGGCAGACGTCTTTTTCAACATCCTCAAAGACAGCTGCATTGTGTACATAGTACATATATATTGTCTTGTAATGGGCAATCATGACGAACTGCAGCTTCTAGAATGAGACTAGGGGATTTAGAGAAGGTATTGCAGGTCATGTACGTGACAAAAGTGGGAGGTACATGGAAGAGGAGGCCATGTGTTTGGACAGATGGAGAGCCATATTAACAAATTTCAAGAAGTTAAGTTGTTGCTTAGCGTAATTGGTAGTTACATTTCTGCACTTTCTTTTAATTTTCAAGTATTTTTTGTTTCACATAGTTGAGAATTTCTCCTTTGCTTCATAAGTATAGTTGGAAAATGCGGGCTCTTCGAAAAGGAAAAAATGGGAAAGGGAAAGAAAGGGGTGCTATTTTCTATTTTAAAAGAAGCAAAATGGCACGTCAGTAATTCATATCAAAAAACTCAAGTTAAGTAATTTTAAAGAATCTGTAGGTAGCAATTACTTGTGCATGCAAAGGGGAGTGATGGAACTATGACATACATGCATTACAACTGATGCTAGTTTAATTTTTTGAAATGACTCAAAAGCATCATTTTCAGTCAAATGCAATTAAAAAAAAAATTTAACTTTAAAAAATAATGGTACTTCGTGACAACAATTTGTAGTATCCAAAATGTCCTCATTTTTAATTGTATTCTTCTCCAATATTAGTTAAGAAAGTCTCAAAAGGTACTGGCAAAAATGGTTGCAAATTTTTTTTTAGAAAACGATTTTAGAGAAGAAACACGAAGGGTACCGCAAAACAAGGAGTTCATCTATTTTTATGAAATCAAGAGTCTACAGAATAAAGGCAAACTTTTGTCTCAGTCCTCTCAAAAAAAAAACACGACGAATTAGTGAGTGAGGGAAAAAAAAATTCAATGGATAAGAAAAATATGTGACTTATTATTCGTAGAAAAGAAATTCCGAACAGCTCCAGAAGGGTGAAAATGGGTTTTGTCATTTTTGCAAAATAGTATTTTGTCATGACAAGGAAAACCCAAGGATGCTCTTCCTGTTCCATTGTACTGAATAATTTTTGTTCCATTGTATAGAACAAAAACAGGTTTTCATTCATATTACTTAAATCAAGAGATAGTGGCACATAAATCCAAGTAATTGGATCTTTGGCTTCCTCTATTAAAAACACTACAAAATTATTATGAAAAAGGTAGATTTTTTATTCTTATTACATCATTTTGGAGGGAAACTTAGTGTTGAATTAGAAACCCTAAATCAAAAGAAGGCATCCTGAATTTAAAGAAAGGGGCATGTCCTCATTTTTTAGCAATGCATGTTCACCCTTCTGATGGAAGAAAATGGGGAAAAAAATAATATACAAATATTTTGTATCTTTTTCTTGCATTTATAACCATTTCTAGTCATTTTAGAAGACCCTTCATGCATTACATTTTTCATGCCCAAACATGGAAGTGTATTTTTGGAAATGTCCAACAATGTGCTCATCCATTACATCTCCAAAGCACCTGCAAAGGAAAACTATGAATCAACCCTACAGCTAAAAATTTTGAGTTCTGCTAACCACCTGCCCATCCTCTGCATTTTTATAGTTTGGTCTATGTTTTACCTCAAGCGGAAGTGGCTTCTCAGATTTTATCCGTAGTGAAAATGGACACAATCGTTGACGTGAATTCCTCATGACTTCTGGGACATAAAAAAAAACAGGTTCATGTTTTCTCTAACGTCACCTTCAACATGCCTGTCTCAGCTGATGTTCACACATTTTCAAAATAATATGTACACGTTCCCCGCAACATCCAACAAAATTCGCAGAAAAAAGCCCACAGATTGATCGACGCTAAGGCGTCCAAAAAAACAAGGCGCATTTTTTACTAACAAATCCCAAAACATGCTTTTCTTATGGTGCTTGCAATCTTATCAATATTCATGGCTTCAACTTCGTAGATTTTTGAGGATTAAATTTAATTTCATTAATACTTTTTACACTATTTAATTACTCCACGTTATAATTTTTGAATTATTTTTCAACAAATCTAACCCCAGTATAGGATATGCCATGTCTGTAAAATAAAAATAATTTTTTTTCATCCACATGTGAAGGAAGCTATACAATTTGTGCCATAATTTAGTTGGGGCCTATTTTAGTCATTATTAACCAATAGTACACATTTGAACTTTTAAAATGTGCATGAGTAGTAATTATTGGTACCAATATAATGGCTTATCTTAGTGGTAAGATGAAGAATACATAGTGAAGGATTATGAGGTTTCATTATGAAATCATAGGCTCTGATCTTATAAAGTTAACTGTTTCACTAAAAACACATATGCCAAATGTGCTTGACCCTTAATTCTTTACGTACTTAGAATTCATGGTTTTAAATTGCATACTTTGATTGATTATATTATAGAAAGTATAATGGAAACGAAATTTTTTATTATATCATTAGCTTAAGTGAAGAACTTTGCTTGCATTGGTTTAAGTAAATAATTATTAAAATAAATTTAAAAAATCTATATAAACTCTTTAAAATTGCTTAAAAAACTTGAGGCCCAATTTGGGCTTCTTAGTCATTAAAGGGTTAAACGACAAACTGGTGGCCATGGAAATCATCCATTTTGATACTAAGGAAATTATTGGTCTAAAAAAATCCAAAAGCACTCATTGGAAGTCAAAGTATTGTAGAAGATCTCCCCTTTTGGCAAAATAATTCCGAGGATGAACAGTTGCACTTGTATCCTACACTAAAAGATTCTTTGTCATCCATCAAACACCAAACACATGTCTTGACGTTTAACCTTTCACCAAAAGCGTCCTCACATATTTTCAAGTCCAATTCAAAGTGCTGTAACTTTTGTATCAAATGGCCAAATTTAATAAAACTTGTTGTAAAATTTGCGCTCTCTCTTTTAATTTATGTGGTAAAATTTTCAGATCAATACAAGATGTATTGATTTCTTGGAAGCCAATCGAAGTTCACAGGTTCAATTTGAATTCACCAAACTGCATTTGAAGGCTACAACTTCAAGGGCTTGTATCTCCTTCATCCAATGTTAATTCTCAATGAAATTTGTTGGGTTATGTTCCCCTTGGAATCTAGTTATTGTGGTAAATTTTTCATGTCTATCTAAGTTCTTTTGAATGTTTGGAAACAATTCAAAGTTCAAAATCTTGACATTTTTGGATTACAGTGAACTTCAGTGGCTTGTTTCTTCATATAGTGTCTGTTTTGAATAAAAAATTTGGAAAAGTTGCACATGGAGCTAAAATTTCATATCAATTCAAGAAGTTATGAGTGACTAAGAAGCATTGTAGTAGGAGGTTCAGTCTTAGATGTATTTTTTGCAACTTTTCTTGCTATTTTTTTGACATTTGCAAGCTATTTTGCAGACACAATGAGTCAATTCAATGATATTTTATTTCACCAATGTGTTTGTATGCTTGTTTTGAATCACTTTATAGTTTTCAGTTTTTTTATTTGAGTAGGTTTAGAAATAGAATTTCACTTGCAAATGTGTTGCTGGGAAAATTTCAGCATCCTTTTTCAACACTAAAACATTATAATCTTGCAATCTAAGCGGTCAAATGACTCCAAATTTGACTCACATCATCTACAACACATACACTACAAGATTATACGGTTGAGATTTCTTTAACTAAGCGACATTTAGATCTATAACACTTCAAAAGCAATGATGTTTTTGAACTCAAATAGACCTTAGGCCATAAAGGGTTAAAATGCGAAAGTGACATCGGTGCCTCTGTACAGCTTATGAAATAGTTTCCAAAAACTTGATCTTCATTTATTGCAATAATATACAGGAACTGAGGCTCCATGGAACTATTTTCTTTCTAAAATTCCAGTGACTATGCCAACAGCTATAGTTTTTCCCCCTTCTCTCAAAGCCACACGACCAAGGGCTCGAAAATCCGTGTACTTTTCGATACACACCCCTTCATCTGGTACTATCTGCAGAAACAGGAATAACGTCAGTCAGTTACAACCGGAAAAATAACCACACGATTCTCTTCGAAGCCACAGAGTACTGGTTTAACATTTATCTGTCCAAACAGTCCAGTGAAGCCTCCCAGATTTTACAAACCCATAGGACTGGGATTTCCCAACACAGAGATTAGGAAACAGATGGCATACCTCTACAATGGCACTTTGATTGGCAGTCAGATGACGAGGACGCTGTCTCAAGACTGTGCCTTTCTTGGGGTCTAACAAAGACACAAGCTGATCCACCCTTGCAGGCTGCCGTGCATGGTGGACATGTAAAACCACCTGCACACAATTACGAAGTATTAAGTGGAAGGTCTCATAGAGGACCGATGAAATCATTAAGATACAAAACACTTCACAATATAGTACTCGAACATGAACACATGCACTTGCCATCACTGTGGAGAGACAATTAATCACATCACCAACACAAAGGATGACGGTGAATGAGGAAGTAAGTTATTATAAGAAGCGCAGAGTCCCATGAAGAACAAACCTGTGAGCCCTTGAGAATTGGGGTCCTAATGTCTAGGGTGAGAAGCCGGATCTCAAAGCGGGTAGCAACAGGCACCGGATAGTCAGGGTGACAGACCACCCCACCTGGAGCCAGCATCCCCGGATCTATGCCACTGAGTCCAACATCCACACCCTCCCCCGCCCTTGCAATTTTCAAATTCTGACTCTGCTGCTCAATACTCTTCACAGTCGCAATTTCACCGCTCGGCATCACGCGAACCTGCCATATCGATAACATGATAACTTTAGTCACAGGGACCCTCTACTGCCGATTTAGTGGATGTGAAGTAAAGAAGAATGCTACTTTAAAACAGAACGAATGTTATCACAATAGACAGCATCTCAGTCCCAGTTCTCCTGTGGAATGCATGTGAAATAAATACCAATCAAAGAGTCAAACGATCACCAACCTTGGTGCTAATTTGGATTGCACCACTTTCAAGCTTGCCACCAAACGCGCTGGCCCCTAGAGTCCGAGTCCTCATGACTTCGGCAATTACAAGACGCAAAGGCTTGGCAACAAGCCTTGAAGGAGGCTCCAATGAGTCTACCAGCTCTACTAGACAAGGACCGTCATACCTGTCAAGTATAAATGGGTTTCATTACGTCAATACAAGCACTTCGTGAACCAGTACAAAACAAAGAAAGACAAATAAATTCTAGAATGATCCCATAGTCACCAAACACTAGCTAGTTTCAACTTTTCATGCAAAGGCATATCTAATCATAGTAAGAGCA
Organism: Antitrichia curtipendula; assembly: GCA_951230915.1. Taxonomy (NCBI): domain Eukaryota; kingdom Viridiplantae; phylum Streptophyta; class Bryopsida; order Hypnales; family Leucodontaceae; genus Antitrichia; species Antitrichia curtipendula. The sequence goes on from OX579636.1 coordinate 910,163, forward strand.
CTGGCAGGTTGACCAACCATGCTTTCAATGATGGCTCTGTGGTTGCAGTTGTAAGATTCTGACCATCACCCGCACTCACAGGGACCCACTGGACGAATCCATCCTTGAATCCACATTGCTTTAGAAAAGGCTGAAGTGTGCTCTTGATAAAATCGAACCTTTCTATGGAATAATCAACCGCATCCAACTTGTTAACAGCCACAATCAACTGCTCTACCCCCAAACTCCTCACTAACTGTGCATGCTCCCTGGTTTGGCCTCTGCCTTGCCCCTCGCCCTCCAGACCTGCTTCATATGCACCAATGGAGGCATCCACCACCAGAATGGCAGCATCTGCTTGCGATGCTCCAGATATCATGTTGGGCACAAAGTCCTGGTGCCCGGGAGCATCCAAAAGCACTACACGCAGTTTGGGCGTTTCAAAGTGCGCTACAGCAACAGTCATTGTTACCCCGCGTGCACGTTCTTCTGCTCCCTCATCTAGAACAAATGCGTATGCAAATGAGCCTTTACCCTGATATGCATTCAAACTACTCAATTAGAATTGCATTTGATCTGAGAGTCTATATTATCTTGGTGAACAAATAGAATTGACCATATGCTAGCACTGGCAGTTATAGAAAACGAAGCATGCATACATGTTAGAGAGTAGGTGCCGGACATCAGAATGTCAACAACCAACCACAAACTTGGCCCTTGACCACAGCCAGTCGTCAAAATGTGGCATATTCATATTCCAACCAGGTATGTTCAAAATTAGAGTACCAAGTATGAATGTGGTAGGATTGATTGTGTACCTGCTGTTTAGACTCTTTTTCATTTTTGTGCATCTCTTTTTGGGTAACTCGACCTAGGAGATGGAGAATACGGCCCATGAGTGTAGATTTTCCGGCATCAACGTGTCCAACCTGCAAAGAAGAAAGAATACTTAAGCTACAGGCGCGAAAATGGCATGCATTAATAGTACACAGGTTTCATGGAAGTGTCAAAAGAAAAAAAACTTACAAATTTTTTTTGTTAAATAAGAACCTACCACAATGAGATGTAGAAGCTGTTTAGAATCACTGTTAAAATCCTGCAACATCCAAGATTCTGGAACGTAAGATTCAAGCGTCATGTGTCTCAAAGTATCAGCCAGTTCACTTGGTGTGGAAGACACTCCAGCAGAGCTTCCATTTGCCACTTGACTATCGTGAACAGGGACTTGAACATGATTTCTGCTTGTGCTAGATCCTGTGCCCTGAGCTGATCCCCGTATGCTTGAATTAGGCAATGCGGAGCTGGCTGATTTTATGACTGCAACTCTAGCAATGCTACTCCTGGCGCCATTCAATATATCGTCAGGACTTTGGGCAACTCCTGCGTGAATGCAATTAAACAAGTGCGATAAGCATATAGTTAGAGAATACGATAAATGGCATCAAAGATAAACCAAAAAATACGCCATAACTACTTGTATTCGAAAGAGACAGAAATCGGAATATAACCGGGTGATATATTCATGGCAATAACATTGATGAATGAATATAAAAGGGGTACACAGTATTCTGAATATTTACATGATGGAACAAGCAGAATTCAAACCAGCTCCACGAAGGAAGAAGACAACAGGAGAGAAAGCCCCACTTACTAGTAGGTAGTTTTTTAAGCCCGCGAGCAGCAATATTCTTCTCATCTGGAGAAGGGGTGTCAAATTTAAATGGCACTGCAAGCGCAAGTAATCCACCAGTTCACAATTCTAGATAGTAAAAGGTTGTCTTCAAGCAGACAGAACCGCAAGAATGAAAAGCAGAGCAGATATTCAAATATTGATAACCTATTCTGAGCAAATGCAGGTCACACTGCGACGACATTTCTAAAAAATATAGGGAAAGCAAAGTTGTAACCATAACGTCGTGAACAGATGGGATCGGTAAACCCTTGAAACGGATGTGATAAAGAAATCCAAAAATATAACGGTCAGAAAACAATGCCCAAATCAACTCAAAAACAAATAAATGAATATAGTAACATAACTCTGAATAAAGAGGGAATAACTACAACGAAATCGTCACAAACTGGACCTCAGTGTTGACAACCATCGAAAAGTGTACCGTGAATTCTGATTTCAACGGTTTCACATTTCCATTAACCCCTAAGGGAACGAGGTCTTTTCTCCATCAAAACACACTCAAAAACGCCACTTCTATTGCAAAAAGCAAAAAAAATCAAATGTTCTTTTCTTTCTTCATATCTAACCCTAGGATCTTATATTAGACTAGTATAAGAATGTATGTAAGAAATTTCAGAAACTTTGACCGTATAGATTGTAAGATATTTGCATCCAAAGTGAAGAAAACAAGTTTTTTGAAAAATTGTAAAAATTATATTCAAAAATGAATCCTATAAGTTATTTTTTCAAGAAGATGTTTAGATTGCCCAAAAAATTAAGATTCTAAAAAATTAAGATTGTGCATAACTTTTTCATCACTAGTCCAAATAGAATGAATCAAAGCTTCAAATGTAGACAAAAATATATAGTTTTAGGAATTTTAAAAATTATTTTGACTTTTTGTGATTTTTTTGTACTGCCCACCAACCTCCATTTTTGGCTTATTGTGCCATAACTTTTTCTCCCGGGCACCAATTGAAATAAAAATTATAAAAATTATATATCGACAAAGCTCTCACAAAACCACACATCCTCCAAAAAATTCAAAAAATTTCACTAAAAAATGTCGGGGGACAAAATTTGGGACCCTACCCGGACCAAATTGTCCCCCGAGGAGACAAACGGTCCTTTAGGGGTTAAGCAATCAAAAGTAACAGCGTGTTTACCAGCAGGCGGTGTACAACCTACTTCATTTCAGGGCACTGAATCAGAATATATTAGAAACATGTCATTCACTCTCACCTATTTTGGAACTAAGCGATGAGGAGGCCGACATTTTGTCTCGAGGTTTCTGATATAAAACCGCTGTATCACTTCTAAGAGAAGCCATGGCCATTGGTTTATTGGGTTTTGTTCCTGGCAATGGTTTAAAAAGAGCTTTTGCAAGAGGAGAAACACGCTTGGTATTAGGTACATCATTAGCTGCAGACAGCAAGAGCATTCGGTTATTACTTCATCTAATACTAATATCTTCTAAGACCTGAGATTATAAACAATAACAACTTAAATCGACTTGACAGACTTGTGTCAGGGAACATCTCTAGCAAAAAGAGAGTAGCAAAGCAACCGTTTCATAAGCGCTAAAGTCATTTTCTAAATGAGGGACCTAATTAAGAGAGTGCACATAGTCGAGAACAGGAACAAGAAACTATTAGACTACTCCGAACTACTTCAGTGAAAAATATGCTAGACAGGTGGCCAAAGCTATGCACCAATTTGACACAAGGTTTTCGTGTTATCAATCGAAAAAGCACAGAATCCGCAGCTAAATCTCAACTCAAATTTCACCACTTGGACACAGAAGAACCATAATTTCCATCCACTAAACACCTGCAGTAATATTATATGCTGAAAGTCCTACTACATCGGCCTCAATAAGCAAGTACTTCCAAGCAGTCAGTGTTTGCTTTTTCATTGCCTCTGTGTTGCAATGGCTCCACACTTATTGACAAAAAACAAGAGGACCACCGAAGCTAAGACAGAAGCATATGTCACAATACCCGTTTCTTTCAATGTGGACGATGCTGTGTCGCTGGCTACTGCACTGACTTCTTCACGTGGGGTATCACAAATGTCGCAAGTCAAACTATCAGGTGGATTATCGAAAGTGCACACCTGGCAACCCCAAAACCCTTCCTCCAACCCAGACTCTTCAGTTTGAGCTACGACGGGCTGTTGTATTGGTATGGAGCTTTGAGAATGCCCTAATAAAACCCAGCAAACAATGAAATCAGGAAACTAATGATGCAGTGCAGATAAATTTCCGCAGTGATGTTAACTAAGCAAAAGCTTGTTAACCAGAGCTCATGGATCACCATCAAAGATCTTCCAATTCAAAGTGTCAGAGCATTGCACATTCGCTTCCTGTCTTCGTGATTGGAAGTTAGAAGATGCAAGAAAAACAATTGTCAGTAACTCCAGACGCGGAATCACTGAATGTGCAAATATTTGCTGAAACGAATCGCATGGCCGATATCGAATGCAATAAGAAGAAAGAAAACCAGCTGAACTACTGAAATCCGGAGAAGTCTTCCCCATCACTAGTGTCCTGAGACAGGTATGGGACGGAAGATAAAGCAGCAAGAGAGACCTCCAAACCCCAAAAATTTCATTCCCTACTTGATCTTACTTGATCCTACAGAATCCCACTGAACCGAAAGATGAGCGAGAAGCTAGAGATCTCACCTCCTGCCACCGACAAGGAAGAAGACGGATTCTTCTCAGCGTATTCCTCATCCTCATCATAGTAGTCCTCTTCATCGTAGTCACCATAACCATCGTCGTCGAAATCCGACTGCCTCCATTTCCGAGGCATTGCTCCTGGCTTCCTTCTGTCACTCCAACTCTAACCGAGCGCTCCTAAAGCTAGAGAGTTCCTAAAACAGAGAAAGAGACATGATCCGGTCACCGGAAGTTCACGTCTGTTTTCCAGTTCAATACGATAGGGACGCCATTACCACTTCCAAAACTAATTATTCTACAACACAATCACTCGTTGGAAGCTAAAACTCCATGGTCGACTTCAATGCCGCAAGCTCATCATGAGCTTGGAAGAGTTGACGGAATGGACAGGCGAACTACCGCATCGACAAACAGAAGGAAATTCGGAGGAGAATACTCTGCGACAGAGTCAGAAACAAGTGAAAAGGATAAAGAGACACAGAGTAGAGAGAACCCTAACCCTAAAATTGTGGATTCGGGTCGGTGGAGATGCGGTGCAAGACAATTCCAGATCCCTCGGTAGCAGCGGTTTTTTATTGGAACAGTTGAGGCTTGCGTGCCCTCACCGCGTTGGCGCATTTACGGAGGATCTACGTAGGCTGAAATTGTTTGACAAGAGCGATAAATCATCCCCCAATCCATTGCTTGTGCACTCGAGCAATGCCATAGAGAATATGAATTTGTTCCAAATTATTACTTTCAGCAAATTGCAAGAATGAATATCATTCAAATTGTCATAGCTGGAATTAGAAACCTCAAATTAGTTGGGAGAGAGTGTCAAATATTATCTTTGTCTCAAAATAAATCCATTGTCTCTAATGGGAAACTAGTCGAAGTACCATGAATTTATATTGAAACAAAGGTAGTGCAAAGTTAAGCACTTCAAATAGTAGGAATGTTTATATAGCTCTCTACATATGATGAAGGAATTTCTTTTATGGACACTACTAACTATGTACAAACTAAGTGATAGAACAAAAATTGATAGATATTCAAGTTCTTTCCATTCCTTATACGTCCCTCTATAGAAGAAAATATTGGAAGTATGATTGAAGAAAACTAGGATCATATAATTATAGGTTTACTAGAAAGAAGATGAGTCATTCTTGCTCCTGTAAATGATGTTCTTGCAGTAATGAAAAAATCATTTCAAGAATACTATCATTCACATCACAAACAATCTAAGAAAATTTAAAATTCTAACCTATTTTTTAAAAATGAGGCAAAATTGCACTTTGTTCTTTTGTGAAATAAAAAATCCAATATATAAAGGACGAAAAGATATACATTAACTCTAATAAGTCTAAGGCATTTTTGGAGGTAAAAAACATTCAATATTGCTTTCTCTATTGCATTCACCAAAAAACATAAAGAAATGTATTTTTAGAGAATGTAACCATAGGATCTTGTACTAGACTTATATATGGGCACATGGTAAAATTTTGGTGATATTTGACTATATAGATTGGAAGATATTAGAAATTGAAATAAAGTAAAAAGTTTTTTCAAATTCTACTAAAAAATTTCGAATGGCTTTGACCATCATGCACGGAATTTTTTTGCTCAATGAATTTTGAATTAGAAAAAAATTTCATACTCTAAAATATATTAGGCACATCTCAAAAAAATTCATGGGTAAATAAGAAGTGAATGAGAATCTTCAATAAAATCTTGCAATGCAATTGTAGCTTTACACTACACTTTTTTGCAAACAACTTTCTTCCACATAATTAAAAAAATATGAAATACCAATAGTCAAAGACTTACTAATATTTGACAAGCACAAAAAGACATTGGGTTGTCACTAAAAAATGGCACCCACTATGTCTCCAACATGTTCAAGAATGTCACTCTAAATGTGACAAAGATTGCCAAAGGGAACATAGATTGATGCTCCTTCTCCAAACCATGTTACCATGTCATGTAACTTTGGATTCCACGCCATGTAGCTAGCTAGCCCAAAGGTCATATGCTTAACCTTTAAAGGACGCTAAGGTCAAAAAATGGTCAATAGATCACTTCATTGTTCACTATGAAAACAAATAATGCACCTATTGGTTCAAAAATTGGAGCAATTTTGGTCATGGGGGTTGCATCTTTTAAGGATTGTGAGCAACCTTTTTGGGTGATTGCAAGAAAGATTGGTCCTATTTTGTGTCACATTCAAAGTGACAAAGTTGTTTTCTACTAGAACTTTGGCGATAGAATCCCATGAACTTGAAATTTTTATTGAAGATGGTTAACTTAACTGTAATCATATCCTTTCTTTTTTAGAAATGAAAAAAAAAACATTTTATATTTAAAAGTCCATTTTGTTAATTTTTCACAATTTGAGGTTTAGAGATTTTTAGTATTGGGAAGTATCCAAAATTAATGATCTAGAGCTAAATTTTTTGTGGTCTATTTTCATAATAGGAAGACATGTGCCTATCCAAAAAAAATCTAAAAAATCATTATTTTATGGCCTCCATATTCGTACAAATAGGGCTCTCTTGCAAGTGCACTTTTGAACATTGAAGATGCTTTTGACTTCCATTTTTTGGTGAAATGTGATCACTATGAAGCCTCAACAAATGGCCAATTTTTAGTTTTTTTTGTTCATGATTTTTTAATTATTATTAATTTATACCTAATTATATTTATTTTCTGTAACAAATTGTCTTTTTTTTCAATAGTAATTTTTTAGTACTTGCAAGTAATCAACGATACTAGTAGCCTTCAATTTTTCAGATCAATGGTTGAGATTATTCTATTTTATAGAACTCATAGTACTCATAGTACTAAGCACAAAAACCATAGTTTTGACAAAACCCTACCATAAATGTTTGATCTTTCTTGCAACCATAGAACCGCTTGTGTCAACATATCATGTCAATTTCAATTTTCATTGTCCTTTGAAACAAAATCAACAACTCATCTTTTTTTAGCTTAGTGGTTGTTAAATGTAACACTTTCTTCCACAATTATAAAAATTTCATAGTTTATTTATATGATGTGTAAAAATAAATTTACAATTATAAGAATATATTTAACAATTTTAAAACAATCCTTGATTGGATGTCTACTTTGGCCATTTGAGGGAATTTTAGTACTATTTTTGACTCATAAATGAAAAATTTGAAGCTCAAATTGGGATATAAGGACTTCTACTAAAGTTACAAAAGACTAGAAGAGAATTTTTGAAAATAGTAAATTTTCCACCTTGCACATGTGCTCAAAGTGCACTACCCTTGCACAAATGCAAGAACACAATTTTTTTCCAAAGATAAAAATGGTTGAGAAGGAGCATCTTCAATTAGGAAAAATGGCATTTTTATTGAATTTTATTGAATTTTTTTACTATTTTCCAAAAAATCAAACATAAAAGTGGACATTTTCTTGGTATTTTCCATTGTACTTTTTTTGTGCATAGCTTTTAGTGATAAATTCTTCTAGGTCTAAATTTTTAGAGACATACTATTTTTAATGCTTTACAAATCATCTATATTTTATTTTATTTTATTTTTAAAAAATGACTTCAAAAGTCTCAATATTTTCTAAAATAAGTTGTTTTGAGCCCAAAACGACAACTGTTTTTTGCACCAATCTTTTTAGGAAATTTTTAAGTATATTTAACTCATTCATGAATATCTATCTGAAATATTATTATACTTTTGTAATAATTATGCATGCAACAATTTTATATTTTGATATAAGACTTAAGGATGGTTGTAAGAAAAAACAAACAATTTTGGTAGCGTTTAGCCAAAATTGTAGTTTCTATGCTCAATACTATGAGTACTATGAAATAAAACAATCTCAGTCATCGATCTGACAAATCAAACGCTGCTAGTATTGTTGACTACTTGCAAGTATCAAAAAAGTACTATTTGAAGAAAAAAAAGACATTTTGTCACCAAAGATAGATACAACTAGGTGTAAATTAATAATAATTAAAAAAATCATGAACAAAAAATCTTAAAACTTGGTCATTTGTTAGGACTTCATAGTAATCAAATTTCACAAAAAAATAGAAGTCAAAACCATCTTCAATGTTCAGAAGTGCACGTAGAAAGAAAAACTATTTGTACAAATATGGAAGCTACAAAATAATGTATTTTTAGAATTTTCTTTGATAGGCGCATGTTCTCCTACTATAGAAATTGACCACAAAATTTTTATCCTTAGATCATTTATTTTGGATAATCTCCAATACTAAAAAATCCTAAAACGCAAAGTGTGACAAATTAGCTAGTTTGAAATTCAATTACAAAATGTTATTTCAAAAAAATTCAAAAACAAGGAATCTCATGACTTCTAAGTTAGCCATCTTCAATAAAAATTTCAAGTGAGTTAGCTCCATTTTCCAAAAGTTATGATTGATAGCAACTCGGTCATCCAATTGTGACAGAAAATAATACTAGTCTTTCTGGCAATCACCCTTAAATAATGCAATAAAAAATAAAAAATAATTAAAAGAATGAACTAGGAAAATGACACTCACTGTGCGAATTACTTGACAGTTTCTTGATACTTTGGGAAGCATCATTTTTGCCAATACATGAATTTATTGTTGCACATAGGACAATGAGTCTTTTGTCTTGTCAAGGGGAACAAACAATTGTTGCAAACTTTGCATGCTCTATAAACGTTAGTAAATGTGCGAAAATAATCATGCACACGACGACTTTCTTTGCTATATTTTCTACATCCAATTTATTGTCAATGCTTTACACAACTGAATTTGAAATTGAAAGTATGTTATTGGTTTGTGAGGTGGATTACAAGTCTTGGACTTGTTGACATAATTAAATGATATACATGTTCACAATGCTCATGTCGAGGAGGAAAAACACCCCCCATATGAGTGATTTTCCCTACGTGAAGAAAAAATCACCCCTAGAATTTAGCCAAGGGAGAGTGTATAGACCCCAACCTAAATTCCCTCCAAGCAATGGACTCCTATAATTTTTTTGGTAATTTTTAGTAAATTGACTCTAAGTGAAAAGGGGGCAGCTCATCTCACATCATCAAATAAACCTTCTAACAACCCACCATCATCTACTTAAATACTTAAGTGGATTAGGGCAACTTGGTATGCCAAAATCTCACTCAAATGTGCAATTTGGAGCTCAAAATGGCCTAAACTAGGCCCTTACCAAGAATTACTACACAACATCAATCACCCCAAGCACTACATTTCTCACATGCATGGCTTTGAAATTTGCATTTCCCACTTAGTTTTCTAAATCCAACACTAGGACACCTCCTTTCAAGCAAGTAAGTAGTACTTTATTTATCATCACCCAATTTAGCTAATCCTAATTTAGTTGAATTTGGGGGAACGCATCTGCACTTGCCCTAAAATCCTAAAAACTTATACTCCACATTCATGCATCGGTCCAATAAATCTTTGAACGACGCTATACTAGAAAAAAAAATTACCTATAACTATGACGTGCCCTTTGCCTTCACTTGGTGCTAGCAACTGTAGCACTACTTTAACACCTACTTGCCCAAGGCACCCAAATCTGGTGTTTGCAAAGCTTTGAAGTTAAATAAAACCTAACCAAATTCCTATTTTTAAGAGTTTATATTTTTGGAAAGTTTTCCTTGAAGTCTAGTTTCAGCATCAAAAATCCGATTTTGAAAATAAATTATAGTGATTTTTCTATTCAAGATTTTGTACAAGGATAGTACCCATTGCAATCTTGACTTTCCGTAGTGTTGAGAGCCCTTAGAAATGAGCCTCAAATACACTAGATCTTGGAGAAAAAATCACATTCAAAATTCATTTAAAAAGTTTATAGAGTAGATTTTAAAAAGCCATAAATTGATTGGAGTTATACGTGTTAGGCCCTTAACCTCAAATTTTTTTGGTCACCAACTTCTTAGATTTGACTTGTGAAAAGAAGATTGAAAAACTTCACATCACTTTTGCAGTTTTAACACCTTCATGGTCAAACATTATAATCTTTCACTCCATAAGTGATATTGTTGTGTTTTCTTTTCCTATGAGATTTCTAACATGTCTTGTTTGAATTGGTACGGTTACAATTCAAAAAAAATTGATACAATTTTATTAAAATGTTGGCATTTTGTTCAATTTTGAGCAAATTTCAAGAAGCTCAAAACAGGCCTTGGGCATTGAGGGGTTAATTGTGAGCCAATTGGGCCTCCCTGAGAACTTCCACTCGTGGATGATCCGCAAAAACTTCCACTACTAGAGCTTTACCACAATAAATCTCAAAGTGTGAGACCAACTTGGATAAAGAATTCACAAAACATCATATTTTAAACCCTATTTATGTAGATTTTGTAGCATGTATAGTCTTGCCGGACAATAAGCGTCTTTATAAAGGATCATCATTTTATCGATGTTGCATATTTACTAACTTTCCATGCTTTCTAGTAATTATCTCTAATAGCAATAACCAACCAACAAATTTGCCCCATTTTGTCATACCTCGGCATTTCTTTATCCCTCTCATACTTTGTTGAATCAGTTATATGCAAACATTTTGTCAACAATACAAACTAGTTCTAGGATAAGAGTTGTGAAATATATAGTAGGACAATGGAATATTGAATATTTTGTGCCAGTATGTTTTGATATTGGATTAGTACTTCATGCCCATGTATAGAACAACTGCAATAAAAGTCTTCAACTACAGATATAATTGTTTTCATTTACTGCCATTACATGTCTATTTGTCTCTATCATTATGTCCCTTAAAATCTACAGTGGCTAAAATATACCAAAGAGGTTTGCAAATGTTAGAAAGCACAATCCAAACATAGAAGACGGAGAAGACTCCAAGAATTCTCAAGGTTTTGGATCATATATAATGAAATTCTAAGCCTACATGTTGTTACGGTATGAATACTTGGTACTTAAAGTATCTTCAATATTACTACCATCTTCTTCACCCTCATCCTCATAGAAGTTTGAATATATGCATAACCCATTTTGAACTCACTTTCAAAATCATATGGCAAAGAATAAGCTTCTGAGACTCTAGCATGGGTCCTTCAAGGATGTGGATTCTCTCTAATTGACTAATGATTGAGGTTTGTGTGTTGGATAAATGCATGGTTGGGTGGCTCAAAATCGTGTCACTCTCTCAATTCCTGTACAAAATCAATTTTCAAATGCCTAAAAGGTACATCAAAAAAATTAAATTTAAAAAAAAAGTTCATTTTAGAAGTTTGAGCTTCATTCTAAATACAACCATGTTGTTGAATGTTTTTTAGAGCATTTTATGAAAGTGTAGGGAACTTTTTAAATTTATGGGTGCAACAAATCTGTTGTCAACAATTTTTTTTCAAAGTCTTTTTAAAGATGGTTTTGGTATTTAAAATCATAGAAGCGACTATGATCGTAGCAACTATTTGAGTAAATTTTTCTTAAATTAAAATCTTGGTGTAGATATGTACATTTAACACTTGCAAAGGCTTTTTAATGACTTTTCAAACACTAAATTTTATTAAGTCTTTTTTTCTTAGCCAATATTTTTTTTCCAATTTTTTTTTTCTAAAGTACAATAATTTTTAAGATCTAGGGGCGTTCAAAAAGCTAAGTGCTTTTAGAGGTTTTTTTAAATTTGTTTTTTTATAGAATTCACTCCCAAGCATTTCAGTCTCAAACATTTTATTCACAAAGGACTTTTTGGACTTTGACTTTTGCCAAAAATGAGCCACTCAACCATGCATTCACCCTGTTTCTACTTCCAAGTCTCCATCATATCATCCCCTATCCCAACCCAACTAGTATTGTCTCTATCAAAATCACAAGTAAAAGGTTCATTTTTCAAAAATAGAGCCTCCAATGGTGAAGTGGGGAGTTGCATCCTAACTACATGCTCTAGGTAGGCTCTTTGCCCCCGTTCAAGTACCAACCTTGGCATTGTCTTCATCCCATTTAGTAGAAGAGTAGCTCAATGATTGGTAAGGTAGGAAGTCCATAAACCGCTCAATCTAAGAGCTGAAGCTGACTTTTGGGGAGGTAGAACTTCTTAAAATATTTTTCAGTAAATTTTCAGTAAATTTTCCTTGAAAAGCAAGAGAAATTGGCATCTAACCCAAGTTGTTTCATATTTTTTGAAGCTTTGTAGAGTTAGTTATGAATTTCTGAAGTTGCAGAAAAGTGCATTTTTGTGGGCTCTAAAACCGACCACCTCCTCAAATGCACACCACTTGTACATTGGAAAGTGCAAAATGTACCTCTAGAGCCTGATTGATTTTAGAACCCGCTCCATTTTAGGACCTCCTACCTTAGATGCAAGGAACGTTTTTAACTGCCCTGAGGTATTCCGTAGCAAGGAGTCTTCCACTCCGCTAAACATGAAGAGATTAAGGCCAGACATTTTTTGATACTTCCAAAAATTTAAGAGGTGATGGAGCATTTTAGGTGGCCAACAAAGTTTCTCAAGTGTTCAAGACTTATTAGCACTATACAAACCTTCATCTCAATCATCTTCATGGCTACTTCTTCACAATTTGATACTCTTGCATCAATGTCGTGCTCTTGATTGTTGAAATAATTTTAGTCAAATTCACTAATGCCTTCCAAATTGCACGTGTAGAAATTCTCATGTAATTAAAGTAGATGGTAGAAGTCAAATGGAAAGTTGAGTTGGATAATTAGAAAGAGGTGGAGAATGTATAGGTGGGGAAAAAAGAGTCTTAAGATGGAGAATGGGGACTATTGATTTGTTGTGAGAACAATGTGAGCAATCAACACCTATATTGAGGTGGTCATACATTCCAAGCTATCTAGAAAAACACAATGCAAATGTACATTAGAAATCTAAATATAAAGGAAGAAATTGAAGCAATATGTAGAGATCACCTCTTTTTCTATCATAGTAGACCTTCTCATTAGTGTTTCTCTCATCTAATTTAAGAGAATGTGTGTCAACAACTTCTTACACACAATGTGTGTGAATTACTAGAGAATTCTTTGAACATCTAAAATTGTAATGGAAATTGTAGATTTCTTCCGCACACACGCTTCCATGATGAGGTTTGTGGTTCAAAAATAGGGAACTAGGTGACAAGTTTTGGTAGAAAGTAGTCAATTTGATAAATGCATTTTCTTTGGGGGTTGAATAGTAGAGATATTGTATGTTTATATAGCACTTGAAGCTTGATTTCATTGATTAGTCTTCAGGTAGGGGCTCTAAATTGGTAGCTTGGCTTTATTAGGGTCTAAAATTTATAGTTTGGAGGGAACTTTCGGCTTGATTTCAAACTACACACACAAAAGATAAAGGTGGAGTCAATCAATGAATTTGTAATGGAATTGACAAACTTTTGTATTGTAGGCCTAGTAAAGAAATTTGTTAGGCAATTAGTATGCACATATGTTGCAAATTGGTCTTGAATTTGTGGCAATTTACATTGCCTCTAATTTTCTTACAGACAATGGCGCGCAAGTGTGGCAATCATGGAATGGACGATGACAAGGCACAATAGGACACAAGAGAGAGCTCTGAAAGAGTGAGGGCACCTGACAATGCAAAAGAGTGGTGGTAGGAACCATGGGAGAGCAACAATGTACACATAAAGAGAAAGTGCAAGGAGCTAGGAGCGTAGAAGAGCAATATGACAACAAAGCAATGGAAGTGTAGCAACAAAAGGAGTATAAAGACTCTAGAAATTGGGCTCTTATCCTCAATAGCCCACATTGACCACATGTTGGCCTCTAATCCTTACTTCACCCACTGCCCTTCCCTAAGTCTTGGTTTGTGCCCCTTCAGTTGCCCTTGACAATAATAAATAAGATTATGCTTGTTCGCCTTACTCCTTGAACTACAATTTTGGAAAAAACCATTTTAACTCTTAAAACCTTGATCCAATTATCAAAAAAATTATGTTTTTAGAAGCTTGCATAAAAATGCATCTCCTAAAAAAATTTCAAAAAATCATACTAAAAATTGAGAACATAGGAATCAACTTAACTTTACAATGTCCTCCAAGGGAATACATGGTCCTTTAGGGATTAACCAACATACAAATATGGAACTCATTATTTTATTTTTGTTGATTCATTAGCAAGCTTCACAATAGGGCATTGTCAATGGAACTCCCATAATAACCTTTTGTAATCTAGATTTTGCCTACCTCACAAACACCTTGAACTAATTGTGTAGGGATTAAAGATCTTGGGCGTAGTCAAATTGTCTATTGTATTGTGACTAAAGTCACTTGTATTACAAAATATGATAAGACATATGTGTATACAACATCCAATTTTAAAATTTATACATAAAATTTTAATTTTCTACTTTTATTCTCTAGGTTAATAGGTTGGTTGCCAGTCCATTATCAATACTATGGATGCATGAGTGAGGTATTCATCTTGTCTAATAGGGGCTCATTTTTTAGACAAATTGGCTAGGAGAAACAACAATTTGTCATGATATTGCACTATCCAACATAAAATGAAGAGGTATATATATTTACGCTATATTCCGTAATTATTGGTGATATTTCTTATTGTTGACAATTTGTCCCAATAACTATTTAATAGCCTAACTGCTAGTTAGGATGCATATTCAAAATTATCTTAGTCCTACAATAAACTATTTCTACATAATGCAGGGCATGATATGTAATGTAAGCTCCTTAATTCCAAAAGGACCAAGCCTATTTTTATATAAAAAAACACTCAAAATTACTACTTTTGTTGCATTCATCTAAAAAATTTAGAAAAAAGATGTTTTTTGTAATCCAACCATAGGATCTTGTATATAACTTAATTTTGATCATGATTGTGGTAAAAATTTCATCAAGTTTGACTGTACATATTGAAAAAAAATAGCATTCAAAGTTGGAATGTTTTTTTTTTAGACACAGACCTAAAATTTCATATGACTTTGACCACCATGTGTGAATTTTTTTTGCACTCTAGACTTTGAGTTTTAAAATCTACCATATTCCAGATCATATTAGGATCACCTTCATTAATGAAACCCTGCAAGGCTGCAATGCGACTATGTTGTGAAAAATGACAATACATTACACTTCTTTGCAATCAATTCTTTTGCTCCATTATTTCAAATCTCATAATCTTCAATGATAGATTTAAAGATTCAATCATTTTTCACAAGATCCAAAATAAAAATTGGAAAAAAATCATTCTTTAATTTCTATGCAAATTTAAAGGCCAATGCTATTACATAATTGTTAAATGCCATTGGGCAACTTCAAAAACAAGGTCCATTACGTTCCCATTGAACCCTAAGTGTGTTCTCAATTGTGCTCCCAACATTGGAAACAATAAAGTTTTCTTCCTTCACAAAATCTCCCTCCTTTGACAGAACTGATTGTTTTAGTGTATAACTTATTTTTCATTAAGGTTTCAACTTCCTACCCAATAAGTGTTGAGTTTGTACTTGAAGTTTTGTCTAGTGTAGAGTGGATAGTACCACAAAAAGAATAAAAAATGTACACAATTGAACTATAAAAATTATGTTACTTATAATTTAATATAATTATAGTCTAGGGGGGATACGCACTTCATTTAGTACCCACCTTAGCCTCCACCTTCTTCTTGCAAAACTTGCCCTCTTCCGAGTCAATACAATTTTGGCAGCCCAACCTGCCCCTCGAATTGAATTTTGCCTAAAAATGCCTATAACTTCTTCACTTAACATCTAATTGAAAATTAAAAAACTTATATCTATGAAGCTTTTGCAAAACTACACACAATCAAAAAGTTTCAACAAAACTCAATATATATTAAGACAATAGGAACCTACCAAAACTCTAAATTGTCTTTCAAAAGGACAATGATCATGTAAGGATAAAAAAAATTAGCTGTACAAGGTCATTACAAATTTTCAGCATTACCAATCATCAATCAAACAAGTATCAAGTATCAACAAGACTTAAAGCTCACAAACTCTAATTGGCTTCTATCTTAAGCCATGCCCAAGATTACTTACAATAATGCACAACATTAAGACAATTTATCTACTTAGCACTTGCTTTGTGATAGGACTCAATCTATATGCAAAATATGTGCCAATTTGTCTAATTTACAACTCAAGGGTGGTTGCAAGAAAGACCAAATGATTTTTGGTAGCGTTTTGCAAAAAAGACAATTTGTCACAAAAAATGGATACAATTAGGTATAAATTAATAATAATTAAAAAATCATGAACAAAAAAAACTAAAAATTGGCCACTTGTTAAGACTTCATAGTGATCAAATTTCACCAAAAAATGGAAGTTAGAACCATCTTCAATGTTCAAAAGTGCACACACAAAGGAGCCCTATTTGTACAAATATGGAGGCCATAAAATAATGTGTTTTTAGATTTTCTTTGGTAGGCACATATTTTCCTACTGTGGGAATAGACCACAAAATTTTTATCTCTCAATCATTAATTTTGTGTACTCCCCAATACTAAATCCCCCTAAAACGCAAAGTGTGACAAATTAACTAAATTGAAATTCAATTATAGAAAATTTTTTCAAATTTAAAAAATGATAAGAAATCTCAAGACTTCCAGATTAATCATTTCCAATAAAAATTTCAAGTACATTGACTTCATTTTCCAAAAATTATGGCTAATGGCAACTCAATCACTCTGAATGTTTGATCAATGACATACAATGCTCAACAAAAACATAAAGACGTAAAAAGGCAGTTGGTCCAAAAAAGGTAGATTTTTGGAGACGTTGTGGAGAACATTGGCATGTTACTATAAAAACAAGTTGATATTATCATTGACGTTGACATTTTATTTGACATAACCAAAGACATCATGATGTTTTTTGAAGTGTCTGAAAAAACATAGACTACCATGTCAGCAAGCACCTCTATTTTTACTATAGATAAATTAGTAAAAATCACTACAATTTGAAGTAAAAGGTTGACCAAATGTGAAAATTTAGAAAAAGGGTAGCCACGTGGCATGCTTTACAAAAAACCCGGATGGATGTACATCATGGATGAAAAGATAAGGTCTTTATATAAGTGGAGTGGTAGGAGATAAAACAACCCATATGTACTACAACAAAACTGGTGTTTTATGACTGCAAAATATAACTTTAGTGAGTC
This sequence comes from Antitrichia curtipendula, assembly GCA_951230915.1. Lineage (NCBI taxonomy): Eukaryota > Viridiplantae > Streptophyta > Bryopsida > Hypnales > Leucodontaceae > Antitrichia > Antitrichia curtipendula. The sequence continues at coordinate 927,585 of OX579636.1, forward strand.
GCAAAATCAAAAGATATGACTCATGTAGAAATCACTGTAGATGAATAGCGACATGACTGGGTCCAATCATTACCAACGAGTCGCTTTAGACATAAATTATATTGGCAGTCATATGGATTGGAGGGTATAATTAGCCATGTTTTTGCCAACGTGACGTATAGGTGACTACAATTTGGGCTTGACTTTTTGTGAAGCTGTCCAGGCAAAGGAAAGAAAATCCTACATAGCCTATGACTCCATATAGTCATATTTTTAGCTGATGTGGAATATAATTGCGGTAAGTCATATTTTGGTTGACGTGGCATATGACTATATTGAGTCATATTTTTTACTGATGTGGAATATAATTCTTGTGAGTCATATTTTTTGTTGATGTGAAAAATGACTCTTGTGAATAATATTTTCTATTGATGTAGAATATGACTTTTGTAAGTCATTTTTTGGGATGATGTGGAACATAACCCTTGTGATTCATATTCTTTACCATGGATAATGACTCTCATAAATTGTATTTTCTATTGATGTGGAATATGACCTTTAAGAATCATATTTTGGGTTGATGTGGCAATTCACATAGAATGTTATTAATAATTTTATGATTGAATGTAATTATATTTTCAAAAGTGTAGAATCACATTTTAGGCATAACTATGAATGGCATTATGTGACTATAGCCAATTATATTTTGACAAAAATATATTGTGAAATATAACTCAAGCAAGTGGTATTTGAGATAAGTGAGAGTTGTATTTTTTAGATTTGTGGGTGTGGTTTGTAATTAATATGCCTGAAGTTTATAGTAGCTTTTGTCATAAACTACAATCACATTTTATATAAATTCTAAATGGAAATGATGCATTGCAGTCTTGCATCGACATGATTTTGCAACTAAATAAAAAACTATTCAATTAAAAAACAAGTACATATGATTTTTGAAATGCACAAGAAATAGTCATATTAAAGAGAGACAATGCAAGAAAGAATGTGACTCTTCTCAATGACATTTATTAGTCACTAACACTACAAAACATATAACAATGACATTCCATAAATGTATATTCCCACATGCTTGTTCCTATATTCCTTACAAAAATGTGAAGATGTTGCCTCCTTAGTGTTGCAAGTGGCCTCCAATAATTTCATTCCAACTTCAAGTGCACGCATATACAATTAAGGAGTTAATTATTAGTGAATGAACAATATAGTTCAACCTTCAAAAGTTTAAGGCAACACAAAATATGTAGAAAAAATTTAAGGTAAGAAAAAGTCATAACCACTACATTTTTAGAAATCACAAATAAACAAGAAGGATGAATAACAATGGTAATAGAATGAAAAATAAGTAAAAGGTGACAAGTCCTAAGAGGTAACAACAAGCAAGAGGTAAAATGCAACAATATGCAACAAATAACAAAAAGAAGCAAGATCTAACTAAGATGCAACAAGAAGCAATAAGAAGCACAAGTTAAGATGCAACAAGAAGAAACTAAAAGCAAGAACTAAGAAATTAATAAGACGAAACAAAAAGCAACACGGAAGAACTAATAATTAATAAGAAGGAACTAGAAGCAAGAACTAAAGAAGCAACAAGAAGCAAGAACTAATAAAAAAACAAGAAGGAACTAGAAGCAAGAACTAAAGAAGCAACAAGAAGCAAGAACTAAAAAGTAAAAAGAAAAAAGAAAAACAAACTAAGAGGTAACCAAAAACAAGAACTAAGAGGCAACAAGAAACAAGAGCTACAAGGCAATAAGAAGCAAAACCTAGAATTCAAGAAGAAACAAAGAAGAGACTAAGACTGAAACACCCCTGAAACAGGGCTTCACCTTGTCAAAACTTAACTTTAAGCTTCACAGTGACTCACATCACTTTACATCACCATAAAATAATTTTGGGTCATCAAAGTATCAAAACTAGATACTACCAAACAATATATTGAGTAACTATAAGTCCTGAGACTATCAAAAGTGCCATGGCCCATCCGTGTCTATTCACAAGTTTCAAACATAAAACAAAGAACCCAAAAAGAATGAGTCCATGTGCTTGACAATAAAATCTTGCACCAATTCCATGCTGGAGAAATCGGATTTGAAGGCTGAGCCTCACCTATGCCCGTCCCAAAATACAAAACAACCCAATGTTAAGTCAGTGAGGATGCACGAGGTGTCTTCAGCTACAGCCGATTGCTATCTATGTCACAAATCCATCATATCAAAAACAAAAATTGGTAAAAAAGGTCACAGAGCATCAATGTCAAGGCAAGCTTCTAAATCAAACTACAAATCAACAAAGTAAGGAGACCTTTGCCATTCTCAGGAAACCCAAGAGTCGTCACACAAAAAACACCACCACAATGAAGCAAACCACCGCAGCCAAAACACAAAGATGAGAGACAGTGCAGGTGGGAGGCTATTTCAAACCTAAGCACTTGGAGGGAAGGATTTCAAAAAGGTCATAATGGAGTAGTTGGACATAACTGCCCACTAAATTTAAATTAAGGCCATACCCATAGTGGGTGGGGTGGGTGGTATCCCATACCATGAGGCCTGATTTACTCCTATTTGACCACCTATAGTTGATTCAATGTGAAACTAGGTCATAGTAAAATCAAATCACTAAATAGGCTTAAAAAAACCCATAGAGGGGATTCTTATAGAAAAATCACCACTCCAAATTAGATAGTGCCTGCCTGATTAAATAAATTTTGGTATTTAAAAGCTACTCCATAGAATATATGAAGAGTACCCAAAACTTAAAAAATCATTGAATAGGCTAAAAATCCATAGAGAGAAAAATAATCATAATCACTCCAAATTACATAGTGATGACATGTTTTAAAATATATCGGCATTAAAGTGCTACCCCATAGGATATTTAGAGAGCAACCAAAAATAAAAATCTATAAGTGTGGATACATGTGCTAGGAGTTGACAATTGGGATATTTAATTAATTGAAGGGAACTATGGATTAAAAAGTTTTTTAATCATTCCCCAAAGGCAAAAGGTCCTAACTTGTCTTCACTTGGCAAAAAAAGGAAATCATGAAAACTAATTCATGATAAATTGCCGAAGAAGAAGAAGAAGAAGAAGAAGAAGAAGCAAAAATAGCCTTTTGGGAGGGTGGTTGCAAAACCCCCAACAGCTAGAGTTTTTAAACCCTAAATCAATGGTGGCTAGGGTTTTGAAACCCCTAGTTATGCACATAACTTACTTTAGTCATGTGACTTGCCTTAGTTATGCATATGATTTTCTCTTGTTGTAATTACGCGACTTGATGTAATTATGTGATTGACTAAATATGACTATACTAAGCAACTAAGCTATTTTAACAACCAAATTTGATCTAAAGTGAATACATATTGACACTACAACTCCACTAAATGCCCAAAGGGAAGCTGCAAGGTCTTAAGCACCTACAATATGGCCAAAAAAAGACATCTAAGCAGATGCCATGAATCTGTCAAAGTATGTACGTCCATGTACAAAGTGTGTGGGAGCAAAATTACTTGATAGAGATACTATTTAAAAGCATTTTTGAAGCAAAAAAATGGATTATGCTTTTATAGTCAGTAACCTTGTAAGAACATCCAAATAACCTTCTCTTAATTGCAATAGGGCATGCATGTGCCCATGGTGAGCTTTAATCTTCATATAAATAGTTTTGTAACTTTTGTAGGACCTATAGAGACCCTCTATAAATGTGTCTTATATGGCATTGTTGAGAATCTTCCTAAAAGACAAACAAACTTCAATTTATGACATGTGTGAACATTTTATCTATATCCTTGAGATAAAACATGCACAACCATGTTCTTCATTGTTGGGCTTTGAATCTTAAGTTGGATATTTTAAGTTTTTTTCAATTGGCATTTTAAGCAATGAACAAGTTTTTTATGTTTTAACTAAAACTAGCACAAAATATAAAAGTTAGAGGTTTGGGTGGTTTTAGATGGTTTTGTTCAATCTAGGCCAAAATTCTAAACTTTGAATGCAAGTCAAGAAATCAAACTCTTTGTTACTTTAAGTTGTAGAACGTTGCATGTATGTTCTAAAATAGTAAAAATCTTAAATAATGGAATATATTTAATAAAAATTATGGGTGGATGGAGTTTTGTCTCTAATTCCTCCTTCAAGAATTCATCCAACATTTTCTTCTAGCCTATAAGTCTAAATTAAATTTTACTTTTAAGATTGGATTCTAAATGTCACCTAAATTTTTAAGGTTCTTTTATGACTTGAATTGGATGAATTTTGATATTTTTGTATCTAAAACTAACGCTTTTCACTATTCAATTTCATCATATGTTATCTTCTTTAATTTTCATCTATTTTAAAAGTGTAATATGTTACTGGAAACCTCTAAAAACTACTTAAATGATCTTGAATTCAAAGTTGGATATTATAAAATTCTTAGATGTTTAACTTAAATCTCTAATTCTAACTTAACTATAGTTATTTGAGAAAAAAACTAACAAAGTGCCCAATTTAAAGATAAGTCTTGAAATCTGTTTCCACCACGTCCCCATTTTACAATACGCATATTGTAATTTTATCATGAAGCTATTTTTGATCTATTTTTGTTATGTTTTTTGTGTCTTTATACACAATTTAAATAACAGCTTTTACAACAAGGTATATAAATTATATTTTTAATCTACTAGATCTTTCAACCTTTTTCTTTCTATTTCTCCCTCTTGATTTTTGCAAAAAAATTCTATATTTTTTTTCCTTTATTTTTAGAGATACTTTATAATTGCAATTTGTAACTTTTATAACTACTAACTAATATCTAATTATTTTAGGAATTCGAGTAGGAATCAAATGATTGTAAAGACATAAGCCTCAAAATTGCTAACTAAGTACATATTTAAGACTTTAAAACTTCATTTGATCAACTATACATATTATAATCAACAATCTTTGTTTAATACATAGTCAAACCTTCATTAGAGAAACAATCAGGCCTCTTGAAAGGCTGTTGTGCAACCCTCAAAGGACCTCGCAAATTTCATTTTTTTGGCTTAAAGATTTATTTTTCCCTATTCCTATTCACCTTCTGCCGAACTATCTGATTGTCAGTGACTCCTAAATCGGGTCCAAGTCTTTAACAATCAAGATTAAGGTACTTTGATGCACCTCAATCTGATTATTAAATCACCTTAAACTTGGATGCACCTTGCTTTTTAACCAAGTTGTGGAAAAAAATGGCAAATGTCCCAAATAGTCTAATGACCATCTACAATCAAGATATTTTTTTAATGGTAATGTAAAAGACTTACTTCATTGACATTTGGTGGGAAAAAAAGGTGAAGAGGTTGTTTTTATAATGAAATGAATTATCAAAGAGTATGGGATAATTCGAAGTTGAGAGCTTGGCCATTCATTGTCAAAACGTAGAAATTTTGTTAAAAGTTTAATTTAGACCTCATTTAAGCATAGTATAATAAAAAAATTCAAAAAACTTTGAACTGAAAAATGTTGGGTAGTCAAGATAAATTTTATCTCTAATAATTTTTTTGAGATTTTGAATCTCCAATAAAAAGTTATAGACAAAATTCAGAGAAGTGTTTGAAAATGATTAAAAAATCGTCCCTTCTAACCCCTCTTTGAAATTTGTCCATAATTTTTAGTTGGAGTCTCAAAATCTCAAATAAATTTTTGAAGATGAAATTTATCTTTATTCTTCACATTAACTAAGTTCAACATTTTTTGAAAAAAATTATTCTATTATGCCTTAATGAGGTCTAAAATTTGATTTTTTAACACAATTCTTGAATTTTAATTAACTATGAGTGATTGAGCTCCTATTGTTCCTAATTTACAAATCCCACATGAGTTATTTTTCCTACTACTATCCCACTCGTATAAGGAGCTTCTCTTTCCATCTTCTAATACACCAAATTAATTAAGTGATGTTGAAGCTAGTTGGTGAAGGGAATTAGCTTCAAAAGCCACTTAAATTGGCTTATTTTGTTTGAATAGTCAATTGATCACCTTATATTCCCCTACTTTGTACTCCCTTGCCTTTATGTACCTTAATTAATATATTCTGACATTTTTGTGAAAGTTGGACCAACTGAACTTTGTATTTCTACAAATCCATAGCGCCAATAGTGATGTCAAAAATCTTAATAGTGTCACTGTAAAGCAACCCTCTAGAGGTCTAATTATTCTTCTAATGTATAAAGGGGGCAAATTAGTCTCCTAACTATGCCCAAAGCTTTTAGTTGCAAGTTGGAACCTATCCTTCTACTTCAAATACATAGACTCTCGCACAAATTACATTCCTCACTTACTCTTGTTTCATAGCTAGTTGACCACTTGGATATAAATTTTTCTCACACTCTTCTTCTTTGGATTGGATTCTTCTTGAGCTTCAACTGAAAATTTCTAAACTCCACAACCTTCAATCTACATCATTTATTTAAATACATTAGGTTTCACTTTGTATCAACCAATCTGATGAGCTCTCAATTTGCATCAAGCATCACATGCAATTAGCATAATCAATCAGCTTCACGGCAAGTCCCAATAGTGGGTCAAGGCAAGCATTGTTTCTAGCATGAATTCTTAGGATTAGTTCCATCTTGGTGCTCCAATTCATCCATAGACCTTTATTCCTCTCTAATTTCTCCTAAATCCTCAAAAAAATTTAAGTTGTCTCCTATTGTTAATTGCTTTATTCCTCTCTCCTTTCCTTTTAAATCCTATGAAATTTTTTAATGTATTAATTAAAATATAAACATGTGCCGTCCCAATTTATTAGACGTCAATCTTGTAATAGACACATCATACAACATTATTATTTTTTTAATAGGCATTAAACAAAGTCATGGATTAATCCCAAGGAATAGCCCCTAGGGCCAAAACACAAGAGATCCATCTTAAATTGCCTACCTTTTGGGGGGATTCCCTCAAAAGTTAAAAAAAAATCCACTACAAAATATGATTAATGCAAAAATATGACTACAAAATATGACTAAAGTAAAAATATGATTGGCAAATATGACTAGGTACTCTCCAAATATGTTTTCCTTCCAAATTCTCTATAGACTGCCCCCCCTCCCAAAAAAAATGTCACTATCATAGAGATATGGTTGTAAAATATAATTGAAGCAAAAATATGACTGGCAGTATGACTCAGTGTTCCCCAAACATGTTCCATGCCATTCTTTATGAAGTACTTTAGCATTTCCAATAGATGTATATTATATACTTGTGAAGTACAAGGCCAAAAAATGACTGGTAGTCATATTTTGCAATCATATTTTTCTCTATGGTATTGGCCTCCAAGAATATGATTGTAGTTATATAATATTTGTAGTTCATATTATTTGATGTTAATAATATTTGTAGTTATTTTGTAAATTAAAAAATTTAACTAATTAAATTTCCACTATTTATTTTTTATTTACAAAATTCAAGTGAAATAATTCATGATTAGAAGGAATTTTGAAAATTTTGAAAATTTAAATAGAAAAGTTTTTACTTAAATTTCCACAATTTATTTGTAATTTATAAAATAAAAAATAATTCACAATAAAGAATCTTAAAGAATTGCAAAAATAAAAAATAAAGTTTCTACTTGGCAATGAATCTTCATCCTTTATCTTTTGTTATTAACCCCTAAAGCCCCGCTTGTCCCCTCGGGAGACACTTTGGGTCCGGGTAGGTTCCTATTGTCTCAATTTGAAGTGAATTTTTTTGAGATTTTTTGAGGTTGTGTAGCTTTGCAAGAGATTTGTGGATATATAATTTTTGTTTCAATCGGATGCCGGATGAAAAAGTTATGGCACAATGAGCAAGAAATGGAGATTGGTGGGCAGTTCAAAAAAAATTACAAAAAGTCAAAATAATTTTTTATGAATTTTTTTCCTAAAATATCATGTTCTTACCTATACGTGGAGCTTTGATTCATTCTATTTGGACTAGGGATGAGAAAGTTATGGACAATCTTAGTTTTTTGGGCAATTTAAGAATCTTCTTGAAAAAGAACTTTTTGTTCAACTTTAAATGCTAATATCTTCTAATCCGTACGGTGAAATTTGATGAAATTTTTACTACATGATCTTAGACAAGTCAAGTACAAGATCCTACAATTAAATTCCAAAAGAAAACAAAAAAATTGGTTTCCTTAAGTGAATACAACATAAGTGGTAGTTTTGAGTGGTTTTGGGCAAAAAACACCCTTGGGGCTTTAGGGGTTAAATTAATGAGAGAAATAATACTTGAATTAGTAGAATTCAATTTCTCCCTCAAAGGGCAAATATTTGTAAAAGCAACTCTAGAAGCAGCAACCTGGAATAAAGGCGACCATTGTTGGAATAAAGACTTAAATTAACCATTTTTCTTTTCAAAGGGTGCATGTGGGTCCAAGAGTGACCGCGGGTGGGAGAAAGATCATCTCCTCGAAGAGACAATTTTGTTGTGAAATGGGCGCATGTGGTTAAGGACAATCATAGGTGAGAGAAAGATCATCTTCTTGAACAAACCATTTTTCTCTTGAAGGGGCACATGTAGGTCTAAGGACGCATGTAGATAAGGGCAATTGTGGATAGAAGAAAGGTCATCTCTTTGAATAAACTATTTTTCTCATAAAGGGTGCATATAGGTCCAAAGGCGATTGCATGTAAAAGGTCTAAGGGCGATTGTAGGTCCAATCGTGAATGTAGGTCTAAAGGCAAACATAGTTTTTAAAGCAACCATGGGTAGGAGAAAGATCATCTTCTTAAACAATCCATTTTTTTCTTGAAGAGACACATATTGGTCCAAGGGCGCATGCGGGTAAGGGCGACCAAAGGTGGGAGAAAAATCATTTTCTTAAAACCAACCATTTTTTTACTTGAAGGGGTGCATATAGGTCCAAGGATAGATGTGGGTAAGGGCAACTGAGAGTAGAAGAAAGGTCATCTCTTTGAATAAACCATTTTTCTTGTGAAGGGACGTATGCAAGTCATTACCTTTGAACAAACCATTTTTTCTTGAAGGGGCACATGTAGGTCCAAAGGTGTATGCAGATAAAGGTGACTATGGGTGGAAAAAAGGTAATTTCTTTGAACAAACCATTTTTCTCTTAAAGGGGCACATGCGAGTCCAACGATGTCATCTGTTTGAATTAACAATTTTTTTTAGAGAGATACATGCGGATAAAGGCGACCACGGGTGTAAGAAAGGTCATCTCTTTAAACAAATAGTTTTCTCCTTTTAGAGGTGCATGGAGGTAGGGTCGACCTTTAGTGGGTGACTATGGGAAGTGGAAAGGTCATAAAAACAAAATCTAAATAGTCAATAGTCAATTAATTTCAATTATGTAAGACAATGGTTTAATGGCACTTTGGAGGATTTTTTTAATAGAAATCTACTTGTAAAGAATGGGTATATGGACAATTTTGGTTGTTTTCAAGGAGTGAATGGAGAAAAATGTTGGTAAGAAAGCTCAAATAAAAAAATTATCAAATTTTCTTCAAAAGATATTTATTTCTTTTCTCAAGGAACGCAAACTATTTGGTGGGACAACCATGTGAGTAGCACCATGTAAAAGGACTACTCAAAAGAGACAAAAGGCCAATTTCATTAAAAAAATAAAATAAGGATAGATATTTAAGTAGGAGCACACTCATTTGTTTTTTTGCACTCAAAGAATCATCCAACTCATGTATTATTTGTCCTGCAAATTTGATAAATACAAAGTATAAGATATAACTCAATTAAATACCTTTCTATTTATTATTTTTATTTGTAGATTTCAAATACTCATTCTAATCATGAATGATTTGTGACTTTGTATGTACAAATAAAAAATAAAGGGTGGTGATTTAGGTCAAAGCCCCCCTTTTAATTTTGCAATTCTTCCCTTGTCCTACTAAGGTAAACCAGCCTATGACAGGCCAACTGTCTAATGCAGACATCTACATAACCCCCCCATTACAGTCCATTTCAGATTTTTGCCTCTACAATTTAATTAGGTTGGTTAGTGGCCCACATTAGTGCATTAGGTGATTGTGATAGAATTAGTAATGACTGTCATAGGACACTTACACATGGTGAGTGTAAACTCATCATAAAGAGTTGTTTTTTTATTCCTTTGTCTGATGGCCACATTAAAAATTCTTGTGGTTGTGTTAGGAAATCTGAAGACTGCATTAGGTGGTAAGATGACCATCATGAAGACATATTTTATTGATTTCAGATAGTCTACAGACTGTTTTGGAAAAATACTTAAAAAATTCATAACAAATTCCTACTTTGTCCAAAAACTAAAATTTTAACTGCTTCTTTCATTTCTCAAAGTTGTCTCTGCTAGAAAAAAATCTGATTTTATTTTGCTAATGGCAACATACCAAATCAGTCATTCTGCCTGTCATAGGCTGGTTTACCTTAATCAATTTTTTTTGTCTCTTTGATTTTAAAAGTCAAAAATTAAAGGGTAGAAATTTAAATTAAAAATGTCTCATTTTATTTTTTCAATTTTTAAGGAATCATTCTATATTTGTATTAATTGCCACATTGATCTAGAATTAAAAAATAAAAGGTGAAGATTAAAGTCAGACTACACTAATTTAATTTTATAATTTACCAAAAATCATAATACTTATATATTATTTGTCACTTTTATTTTATAATAAAGATGTGAAGCCCTAGAGAATCTCCCCCTCATAAATAATATTATATAGAAGAATGAAGTGCAGGGTGAAGTTGGAAAAAGATAATTGAAGAAAATTAAAGTAAGAACAAAGTAATAGTTGATGGGAATAAAGGAATAAACAAAAGTAAGAAAGTACAAATGAAAGAAGGATGAAAAGATATTTGAAGATGATAGAAGTTGGTGGATATATACCTGAGAAGTTGACTCCACCTTTACACAGTTAATCTTTATAGGACATTGGGGCCGAAAAGTGGTTGATGGATGACTTGAGTCACTTGACAGTAAAAGCAAAGAATGCACCTAAATATTTGTCCAATAATCCAAGTATTTTGGTGACTACCTTGGTCATGGGGGCCTTGTCTTTTAAAGGTTAAGGTTAGACAGATGTCCAAATATTCTCCAAATATCCTATGATTCTACCTTGTCAAGATTAGGCTCGTCATATCTATGTTTAGTCAATTATTTCATACATTCCACTCATCAATTCACTACTTGTAGGACACATTTGATGCATATGAGTGGATGATAAAGATGATAAAGGGTTTTCTATTAGAACAATGTTTTGTAAGTAATTACGTTTTTAAAAAAACAATTGGTATGTAAAGGATCAAACTACTTCCATTTGTAACTACTTTTGATATCCATAACCTCAATTGCCATCACATTGTTGGAAAATTTGGAAAATAGAATACATTGTACACTTATGCTTGGAATAATAATCTCTGTGGATTTTCATATTTCTATTCCTATTGATGTACCAAAATCCAGTGAGCACTAGGGTGAGTTGCATTAAAAGTGATCAAACCTGATGTGGTTGGATGATCAACTTTTCCAAGAGATTTCTCCCAAAAGCCGACCAAATTTGCTTCACAATCCACCTTTTCAAAAACCATTTTTTTGCTTAGAATGGACAACTAGCAAGTTCTATCACTCTCACCATCAAGTACCCATGGAACTCATATTGACAAACCTGAATATGGCTCTTGAGGTAATAACTACTTTTAGAGTTCAAACAAGCATCTAAATATGATTATTATCATTAGACAAAATTGATTCTCCTTATGTGTTATTGTAACATCACAGTAAGGATTGAAGAGGTAGTTGGTATTTCAAATTTATTATTTTTTAATACTTGTTTTGATTGTCTTTGCAATCAAACCTTAGAAGTCTTTTGATTTGGAATACTCACTAACTTGTTGATCGGCTAGGAGCATGTATTTGCATGAATAACCTTTTTTAGTATGCGCTCCCTATGTAAGAAAATGAGAGTTAAGTATGTAGCAATTGAAAGGCAAACTATACATTCTATGAAGAGGGATCAATTTGTATTGTATTTGTCTGTGAATGACTAGATGTATTTCAAACCACACTTTGGAAAAAGTCTCACTGACAGAATTTGATCGTTAAAGAAAAATCTTGGAAATTCAATTGGATGAGTTCGATCTTAAAGAACTTGAACATGCTAAGTCTAATAGAATTATCTTTTGATTGGGGTCCTCATGGAGATCCATATAATCCAAGACAGCCTTGCTACACGCCCCAAATGAGGCCAATTTCCGCATTTGTTGGAGAGAGACGACACAATATTCATAGAGTACCTCTGGATTAGGAACCATATCTTCAGCTACCATGACAACTAACTTTGCCTTATTCGGCCATGTAACTTTGAAGGAATATTTTTACTACCTAAACTTCAACAACAAAGTAGATATTAGACGATTGAGCTTCTACAAAGAGATCAAGAGTCAGTATGGAATTTTTTTAATTCAATTTTGTAATTAAGTCTAGTAATTAAGTGTTTTGCAACAATTTGAGATCAAACTTGCAATTCCTTGTTAAGTTGAATTTTGTCGTGAAAGTAATCATCATACTAATAAAATCCCCCGGACTTCCACAACAAGCGATGAAGCTTAAATTCACACTATTTTAAAACATAAAAGTTCTCGAAGATACATTTCAATAATTGAATTGAATTATAATTTTTTGGTTGATTAAATGCTACTAAAATAAAGCTTTATCAACTCCTAAATTAATCTAAACAGTTTCCGATTTGGTGCAAGGGTGGATGAACTAGAAATATAATCGAGAATAAAATTGGAAATGAAACTGGGAATAAAACACGTAGACTACTACGAGGAGTGACTATGGATTGGAAATTCACTTGCGGAATTTTAGTGACAATTGGAAATATTTGCACAATGGGCTTCCCACTAAATGTAACGGTCTTAGTTGGGCTTGACATGTTTGAAACCGTCAATGTGGTTTGCAATCCTATTCTGCAAGTGAGTTTTGTTGATAGTTTCGCACAAACCAAGCCCATTGAAGGCTGCAAATTGTAACGCCACAATGCAATTTTTATTTTAGACCATGCCAATTATAACATGACTAGATTAGAGTAAGGGCTAATCGAGTCCCATAGATTTTTTGACAATACCTCATCAAATGTTGTTGAGGTTTGAAATGCTTCCCTCAATCAAATTTATTTGCAGTCATTTTTGCAAGTAGAGTTTTATTTTGGACTTCAACAAATGTGATATTACAATAATAATGTTCTTTTTATTGATATACAATCATATGGTAGGATATCTTGATTAATTGAAGCCTTGTGCGGAGGTTCAAAGTGCTTTTAATACTGTATATTTGCAATCACTTCTACGGGCTAGTGGATCTCATGTGTCTCCGGACGAATTTGAAATTGAGCTAGCATTTTCAACTGCTCTTTAAGAACAACGTTCTGGGCATTCTTCGGTGGTGCCATGGAATTCTAAATATTGGGAGCGTCATCGTTCTTAGATGGGACCCTTAATAATAAAATACATAGGGTGGAGATTGAAGTAAAAATCTTCCTAAGTATTCATTTTTCACAATTTTCAAGGAATACTTATGAGTCTCAATCATGTTTTATTTGACACTTTGATTTTAAAATAAAATATACATGATAGAGATTGAAGAGATCCTATTTATTTTTTGAAATTTTTCTAGACTATTCTAATCATGAATAATTTGTCACTTTGATTTTCCAAACAAAAATAATGGCTAGAAGCTTTAAGTAAAACTAATGCGCCCTGTGTTGTTGCCACAACCAAAATTAAAGTAAAATAATTTTGTAATCTGTAATATGCAAAAAAAACTTAATTCAATAATTTTCACAACTTAATGTGAAAGGTTGCATTCTTGGTAAAATAATTTTCGAATTATTTAATCAAAAAAAACTTTGAAATTAAATCATTTTATAACCGTAGGGCCAAATGCCACGAAATTGATACAAATAAAAGACTTTATGCACAAAAGAGTGCAAAACTTTGTTTTCATGGTGTTTGGACATGCAATAGAAAAGTTATGTTTATTTATTTTTAAATAAAGATAATTTAATTTATTTTTTTAACTAAAAGAATCCATGACTTTCACTCCATTTTGACCCATTTCATTACTTTCATTCCGGTTTGATGAAAATAAAAAATAATTTAAATCAATTTTTGAATTCATAAAAACATTGAAATTCAATATCTTTCACATCATATGTCCAAACGCTACAAAATAAAGTCCGTGCACCCCTCCTTGCCAAGAGCTTTCGAGCGGTACCAAGAACACCCTCAGACGCCTCACAATTTGTTAGATCTCAACGTATTAAACAAAACAAAACAAAACAACCTAATTTAAGGTATAGATCCCTTCCATTTATTTTCTTAAAGTCTTTAAAGTATCATCCTATTTATATATTATTAGTCATTTTAATTTAAAAAGTAAGAATAAAAGGTGGAAAATTGATTTAGAATTTTTCTACGTAATTTTTTTAATTTTTTAAAATTTTGAACAATATGTTATATTGATAATAAAAATAAAAAATAAAAAGTGGAGATTTTGGTTAAAATTTCTCTATTTATTTCTTGCATTTTTTCTAAACCCCTAATCATGAGTTATTTGTCAATTTGATTTTATAAACTAAAACTAACAAATGGAGATTAAAATAAAGACTTCACCTTCTATGTTTTGCAATTCTCAAAGACTCTTATAATCATGTATTATTTGTCACTTTGATATTTAAAATGAAAAATAAAAGACAAAAATGTAATTAGGT